>JAVGVS010000001.1:6957161-7497049 GCA_032718565.1 Distichodus sexfasciatus
GGTTCTCATCAGAAAAAAGAGCCGGAAAGCTGCCAGATTCCAGGTCCTGCATCGGTCAGTCCATCAAAGTCCCAGTCGACACTGGAGCCACTGTCATCGTCCTCCTCACTCCGTCACAAGTTCTGTCCTGGATGCTAAGGCATGTGCATTAATCCTGAGCGGAGGGCAGTGGACCCCAAATGGCCATCCAAACATGGTGACTACGTTTTTCCATGTGTCCCTGGCGGAGTCGTACTCGTGTATGACAAGTCTGTTTTTGTTGTGATGAACAATGAAATAAGCAAAAGCAGTTTGTTGTTGTGTTGTACCCTTGGTAGTTCAGGGGCTTTTGCTGTCAATGGGTATATCCAGATAAATCTCCCTCCCCTGAGGCCGGATTTATCGCTTTCTACAGGAATGTCACAGAGGCAGATGATCTGTTCCTGAAAGATGCAGGCCTTGTGGAGTTTGTTGCGCTTTAATGATCCACGCTGGTGCCAGTGGTTCCTCTTGGGTTCGTAACAGAGCATTCTTCTCTTGTTCACAACATAAAGTCGCTCATTGACTGTCACAACTTGCATCCTACCTAAAGAGTGAGGCAGAGAAGCTACAAACATCCACTGGTTCCTCTGAATGCTGTAACATTCAACCTCTTTTAGCCTGGTATCAGTAACAGAGTCTCTGCCACCAAGAATGTAGAGATGCCCATTGAGGTAGCCAATGTATGAGTGCATTCGGCTTAACAGCCTCTCTGCCAGATCCTGCCAGCAGTTCAGCAAAGGATTATACACCCAAAAGTGCTTGGACAGGTGTGAGGCGAGATACAGAGTGTTCTCTGGTGTGGCACAGACTAAAAATGTCTCCATGGGAGAGCGCTTGAAGTTCTGACTGCTCAGATTAATGACTGGAGATGCCATGGAGTAGATCTCCTCTGTGTAGGGGTCATAACACATGAAAGGTTCATTGGGTCGGCCAAAGAACAGCACCATTTCTTTTGCACTTTTACCAATTCTCTGTTTCATAAGATTCACACCCTTTGAAATCATACTGCTCTCCCCAGTATTAGACAAATCTAGAAAACTAGAAATATTATTTTTAATTAAAGGCTTTGTCTTAAGGCTTTCCAAATATACCCTGTCTTTCTCAGTGAACAGTGACCACCGGACACATTTAAGGATGTGAAAGCGTCTTCATTATCTGGGAGGCAAGTTATTTTCAATCCAGTGTATTGCAACTTCGCAGACTTTCCTTTCATAATCAACATCCAAAGAGTCCAAAGTGAGAATCTCTTTCATTTGCTTCATGTCTAATTCACACAGCTCCTTGCCACTTGCGCTCAGCTGGGCAAGTTCTTTGCTATGAACTCCGATTAGGCTTTGCTTTTCAGGTCAGGAATTATTAAACGTGTCCTTAAATTTCCAAGAACCCCGAAGTGCAGTTGGAGAGGTCCAGCCTCCTGGTCATAAAATCTGCACAGGCGTGTCTAATGTATTCCAGCTGCAGCATGTTGGCAGCCACGTAAAGTCTCTGCACGTTGCTTTTCTTTATTGTCACTTTTCCGGTGTAACAATAGTCGTGTTGACAGCCACCAGGTCTGCATCCAACATCATGAATTGTTATCACTGCTATAGGTGCTCTCTGAGAGCCCTACCTGTGTATGCTCTTGAAATAAGGACTCGCCGCCGCCAAGATGTTCCGGTTGCACTGGAAAAGTTTCCCTGAGGCCTGGTTCTGATCCAACAGCTGCTGATCTGCTTCTACTTCAATGGCAGCATCGACCCAAGTTGAGAGTCGTGAGGAATTTCAGTTCCTTCATCATGAGCATGATTGGAATCTTCCAGCTCCTCGGGTCCATTAAAAAGCAATTTACCGAAAACCATTTGTGAAGGTAATTCAGAAGCGTTGTTATTTCACTCGTCAGTGAATATGCCCAAGTGGTTAGTCAGGTCCACAGCATCTGTGTTTTCCACATTCAAACGGTCGCCGGTGCAAGAATCGGATCTAAAGCACATTCCCTGCTGTGGAAGTAACGCGATCACAACGCATTAGGTTTCGACCGAACCGCGAGCCCATGTCTCATGAATCAACACGCGCACGCAACTGTGGAGTCGGTTTGGTTTTTAGCGTAAACGTTATTACAATTGTTAACACCGTCTTTACTCGGATTGACTCATCGCGTTCCAGGGGTTAACGACGTAGCGCGGCGCAAACAAACATGCTAGCCCACGAATTGGAGCGTACGGCTGAGACCGTATCATAAAATGAATCAATTTTTCGAATCCTCTACAAATCCTTGAAATCGGCTCCTCACAGTCATTTAGGAACCCTCCTTGTTATGCTCAAATGTTAGCATTAATACCTACGCTAATTTAAGACAGACGACTTTCATCTACACACGAAGTCATGCAAATAGATCATTTCAGAGTTTATATTGGGTTCTTTTTAACCAGTGTAGATTTAATAAGGACGTGAACGTTTAAGTGTTTCTGAATCACTGTTAGCCTGAAGACGAATTTATTCTAAATTGTTCACTCGTTATGTGGAATGAGCAATATCACGTGCCATTCGCGCTATCGACGATGTCCTTGTACTTTGATTTTGGAATTAGAATTGAGTTTTTTGTTTCACAGTCGACTCCTTGGAATCGAATTAAAAACCGATTCAGAGTCGGTTCAAAAATGTTAAGATTCGAACAGCACTGACGGCGCTTATTGGCTGGGCGCACTGAGCCCTGCGTTATGTAGTTCGGTTGACACTGCGCGTCCTTGTTTACTGCGCTCCAGGCGATCTGCATCTACCCGTATATGAACAGTTAAAAGCAAATGCGTGTTGCTTTTGTTGCTAAGCAAACTGTTTTGAGTTTTAAATAACCAGCACAACTGCACAAGCTTCCCGTTTTAGTGGGCAGCTGGCTTTTTGCAACACACTTTATATTATATCCGCACAAATAGTAGTGATTGTCGTTATAGTGTTTATTATTTTGCTGCTTGGACTAGGCTTTGCCCCAAAGTATATAATAATGCAAATGAGATTAAAAGCATTAGCTTTTATTGTGCTGGAGATTTTTAGATTATGAATTTTGTAAGAGATTAAGGTCAATAAAACAGTTACGTTGCTTCTCTGTTGCCCTAAATTAAATGGGAGCAACACTTACCATTTCTCACACATAGCATACTGTTCTTTGTCTCATCAATGTATTGTTTAAAAGTTTATAAGAATATCATGGAAAGATCAGTTCAAATGTCTTGGGTCTAGGTTTTGAATAAAATCTAAATGTAATGTAATCTAGTAAACACTAGGTTTATAAATCAATAATGCAGTCCCAGTGAGATCTAGACTAATAAAATGAAATTCCATGCTCGTCAGTTGGTATTGGACTAATATTATATATACCAATTGACAAAATGTAATCTCACAGTACCTATTCAGTTTGATTAAATACCTTAAAGATTGCATACCTGGTATTGTGATCGGTCAAAACAACATTGAAAACTTACACTTACATTTAGAGCATTTAGCATAAACTCTTCTCCAGAGTGACTTCAGGGACAGTCTCCCTGAGAACAACTTGGTGTTTAAGGTTTTTTTCTCGGGCCAATAATGCTTAGATAATAGGTTGTACAATTGACTTGCTATGTCATTTGTCTTGTTTTACACTTGTTTAATTTTTCATCTTATTTTACCAGGAACAAAACACATTAGTTATAGCTGCGATTCAGTTCATTGATTCTGCGCAGAGCGTCCTTGTTGTCTATAGTCGCCAGCGAACCTTGATGAAATGGAAGCAAGAACGCTCCACTCGGCGACTAAACTACCAGTGACCCAGTGCGAACATCGCGGTCTCTCTGCACCAGGAATCACGGCGCCCTGCTCGCTCCAGAGCGTCCTGCAGCAGTTTAGTCTTGTTAGGCTTGTCCCAAGACCGCTCATACCTGGTTGATAGGTCAACATAAAGTTTTATGTACAAGAATATATATACATATATATATATATTTATATATATATATATATATATATATATATATATATATATTTATATATATATATATATATACATACACATACCATTATGTTATTATGATTATACATATGTATATATATAGTCTTATAACTACTGAATAACTTGTGTTCATGTAATAGATCCTGCTCTACCATGACTCCAGCATGCATTTGGCTTGATCCTTCTTTTCTGTAGATGTGGTGTGAAACTGCCTGACTTCATTCCTTGTAAAACCCAGTTCATATGCAACAACTGTCCACTCAAACCGCAGCTGCTTGGATATGTCTTGTATTGACTTCATGTTGATCACAGCATCCTGAGAGATAAAAACTGGGTAAACTATACACAAACTTTTATATTTTTCTACTATTCCTAATCTTCTTTCCAGATAGACTTGTAAAAAGACTTACCTCTTGAGCTTTACTTGGCATTTTTGTCCTGGCAATTCCTCTTGTACAAAGCCTTGCTATTCATGATTATTCCGTACATGATAAGAGAAAGTCAATGTGCATAAAAATTGGAACTGAACACTGCCATGGTTATAATACACATACATTAAATATTTCTAATTCTAATGTTAAATATAAGATAATAAATAGTAGTACATAATTTAAAGCACTTACTTTTTGTGGTGCAAAACTTTGTGCTTTGCTCTGCCTTACAGTTACTAAGGAGATCCAACACACACCTACCCTGTTAAAAATTAAGTTTACTCAATCAAGTCCATAGAACATTACATCATGCTTTGCGATTTCGACTCACTTAAACAAACTAACTGAAGTTAGTTTATCTAACATTGAGTCTAGCTGGAAAATTATTGCCACACAGATTCTGTCAATTAATTTTTCTAATAAGGAATACTCTTAGATGTTTTATCAAAACGAATTTGTTATCAATAATTGCTTTTTGTAGACTCAGCTATAATAAAAATCATTAACCTATGAATCTATATACACTATCTGTGTACTTCTCTATGCATCATTTAATCCACTATTTGTGTATTTTTCTATTTTCTGGTGAATAACAGCATTGATCAACTTTACAAAAGGGATACAAGGTTCTAGAATGACCACAGAACTACACTGACCTGTGTCCATGTGATGCTGATATCAAATTAGTATACAAAATGTTCTCTCAGAGAGGCTCCTTCGTGCTTGAACATTAATTAATGTTGTCCATTGTTTGAGATTCAACAAAGATTATTTCATATATATTTTATTGTCATTGTGCCCTCTACAGGCAATATTCCTCCATCGTGTTATCTCGCATTCATTTATAAATGTCACATTCATTTTCTCAGAAAGATTACAGTTGGTCAGTTGAAAAGTCTTTATTTCAGTGTTAAAATACACTTATCTGCATTCTCTTTCAGGTTTAGCAAAGTCTTAATGTGCAAATTATTAGCAATGCTCTCTCATTTGAGCTTGTAAACACACAAATATGCATGTTGCGCTTTTGCATTAAGAGGCATTGTACTTAGAATTTGAGACATTTCTATGAGAACAAGATTACTGCCAGTAACTATTAATCTATGTGTAATATCGACAAAAACAAACCGGTGCATAATTCAAATTTGTACTTATTGAAATACTATTTGTTTTCACAAGTATGGTGTAATTTAAATTCCATATCACTTATGCATTTATCAAAAACTACAAAACTTTAGAGAAACATGTTCAGTAGTACTAGCTGTGCTTTGTAAAACAGACCTATACTTGGCACAAATCTGGTTGTTCTCATGTAACAATTCAGCTTGACAGTGAAAGTGCCATTTAGGAGTACAATAAATGACTTTAAAAACACTTGACATCAGGCACTAAAATGTCCAAAACCGCATCTTTTCTAATGAATAATCTCATTTGCTGGGTTTCCATATAGACTTAAAATAACAGTTTTCAGTTAGGGGGAGTGATGTGCATGTAAACAATAGTATGCATAACACTCAATATTGCAATTATGGTTTTAATATTGCATCAAAGCAATTAACACTGCTGACCCTTAATTCCACTGATTATCATCATACTCCTTATTCTTGTTCTGTTTTATGAATGAACAACAGCTTTGCCCAGCCAGCTGGGCCTCAACACTGTTGGCTGGGTGTGAGCAGCAGTGGTTGTGCAGCATTAATAGCATCCATCCTTCCAGCTCGTGTCACGTAGGGCACTGAGAGCAGCCACACTCTTTGGGGGCGTCAGTAAGCTGAGAAAGATGACAACAGATGTTTTTCAATTATAATAAGTCTAATAAGAACACGGAATGTTCTCCATTTTGTAACCATAAGATCCTAACATATACTGTACATTGATGTACAACACATGCACTAGAGAAGACTTTTATTATTTGCATTGCCTGATATTATTGCATTAATTACGTGATCTAATAGTGACCCATTAGCCTTGTCATGTTTTACATGAATAATATTTTCAGTTACTACGAAGTTTAATCACATCAAATATCAAAGCCTCATTGGGAGGAACATTAATAACTGTTTATAATAAATCTGGGACATACAGCAGGCTTACAAACACATTCATCTTGTGTAGTTTTCATAAAATCTACTGATTTTAAATAAATATTTTACTTACTTTTTAAATATTTACTTTACTTACACACAGAACACTACTCTCATCAGGGATAACATTATAACCGCTAACACATCAAGTGAATAACACTGACTACCTGCTTTCAATAGCACCTGGCAGTAAGGAGGAATATATTAGGCAGCAAGTGAGCATTTTGTTCTTGAAGACAGATGTGTTGGAGGCAAAAAAATGTGTAAGGATTTGAGCAACTTTGACAAGGGCCAAACTGTGAAGGACAGGGTCAGAGCATCTCTCGATTTCTTGTTCAGATGTTCTGTAAGTAAGTGAAATATTTTGTTTTGGAACAAACAGAACTTTTACAAGACTTTTGTGTGGATAATCAGTCTTGATGGAAACACAGTCATACACGTTTCATATCAATGATATTACACACAACATTCCAAATCCTTGATCTACACAAGATAAGGGTAAGAACTGACTCCAATAGTGATTACCTGCGTCCCTGCGTGGCTGAGCGATCTTGCTACGCGGGGTCCCACTGGTTCCAATGAAAGAGGCCGGCCGAGGTAGACCACTGCGATTTGTGGTGGACGGGGTGCTGGGTTTACTGGGGAGAGGGATGCCACTGCTGGAGAGGGAATTTAAGCTGACGGATGAAGGCATCGTGGTGGCACCCTGTATCGTAGGACTGACATAGGCTGTGGCCTTCAAAGGTTGTCGTGTTGTAGATGAGAAGTTGCCTATGCTTTGTACCCTCTGCTGCAACTGACCTGAAGATGGGACTAAGACCCCAAGAAGGAGAAGCATACTGCACTTAATAAAGTTTTTTTTTTAATCAAATGGCACAGCAAAGCTTTGATTTTAAATATAAGGCATAGACATGGTAGTGACTAAACAATCTACAAATTTATTGATGGCTGATAAGACTTACTTGCAGACTGAAGCCTTGCAAGCCCACTGGAAGAGTCAAAACTCTGACTGTTGCGCAGCGTTGATGATGAGGTTGAATACGAGGGGAAAGCTGTGTGACTAGCAGGGGAGACGATGGGTGGGACGCTGGGCACAGAGAGCATGCTGGGAGCTCGCAACAGGTTTGGCATACTTCTCCTCAACTTGTCTTAAAGCACGAAGAGCACAGAATAACATGGCCATATAAGCAAGTTGACAAAGTGAAAAGAAACTCACACATCTGAATTTCAGACTTGCAAGGTAAACAATATTAGACAAAAGATTGCAAAGCTGAATTCATCCTAAATTTTTTTCCATAATGTACTGTCAGCACTGATGCACTTTTTTATTGTTTCAACCCCTTCTCTGGCATAAACAGACTAACATGTGCTGCTCACACCAAGGGTTGCCACAAACTACCATTCAACCATTAATAATCTGAAAAACTGGCTCCATGTTCTGGATCAAAGAGCACAGGTGCTATTTATAATTAAAAATAATTACCAGTAAATTAAATATGATGTCAACATTGATATCACAATGGTTGTTAATGATATATACTGTAACATAGTGAGATTTTTTGTATTGGCATAAATGCAAACAGCTGTCACAGCCCCACTGGACTTAGATGAAAGGCCGCACAGTCCACCCTCAAACTTCTGCCTGAGCCGCCACACAATGCCACCATTTCTTAGTTTTGTTCAATTTAGTTCTGTCCTGTATTCCCTGGCAGTCTTGTCCATGTCCCGCCTTCCCAGCGTGTCTGATTGGTTGATCATTGTTCATTAGTTACCCCACCTGTGTTGCTTATTGTTTCAGTCCAGCCCCTAGTTCCTATTGGTAACCCCTTTATTGTTTAATTCTGCTTGTTTTATGATTGCCTCCCCATTGGTTTTCCCATGTTTAATTGATCCAGGCCCTCGTTCCAGTCTCCCTATATAAGTTTGGTTTTTCCCTTTGTTTCCTGTCTGTCCACCCTCACCATACCCCCACTGTGATGGAGTGCTGTGTTTTGAAGAGAGATTTCTTTTATTTGTGGCCATCGTACCTCTATTCTGTTCTGGTTTTTCAAATAAAAGGCTTCACTTCAATGTGGACCGTGACAACAGTGTACATCAGTCTATTTATTTATTTATTTATTTATTTATTTATTTATTTATTTAAAATGCATATTTATTGATCTATTTATCTTACTTATAGATATTCAATTAGAAATGCATAATATATTGTTTCAGCATTCATCGTGTGCAATAGTCACATTACAGGTTGTCCACTATGAAGTATTGAATTAAATCATGCTACAACCTTTTTCTCTTATGGAAACAAGGGAAAAAACAATATGGTTCTCATTTTCCATGACTAATTTAGAAGAAAGTCTTTCTGATTAATTTAATCTGATTTAAGGGTTATAGCATAAGGTTCAGAAAGAACTTTTTTAAAAAGTCTTAAAAAATGTTTTCATTAAAAAAGTATGACTTTTTTATTTGCTATAGTATATATCAAATCATGAAGCAGTTTGCCGAGCACTTACCTGTGCTGGCACGGTAACTTTGTGATTCTGCTGCTGTGTATCCGGCTATGTTGGAACCCGGACTGCAGAGCTGCTGGTTGGTCAGGCTGCTGAGGTACTGTGGGCTGGAGGGGCTACGTCGAGGGTCCCGGGGGCTGGAGAGGCTGTGTGAGTGTGACACACTGCGCTGCATTGAGCCTGTGCGGAAGAGACGGGGCTGAGGCGGGGGCAGGTCGTCATATTCCTCTTCCTCCTCCAGATCGGCCTCGCTCCTCCCCGGCCGCCGCAAACCTGAGTGCACAGAGAAGCTGGAGCTCCGGCGTGCCCCTGTGGCCGAGGTAGTGGCGTACTCCTGACGCAGACCTGAACACGTACAGATGATGGAGGTTTCAGACCCATCTCATTAGAGAACTTCATTATCGCCCAACAAAGAAAACAAGAAAGCTTTGCATCGCTCTGGACGAAGAACTTTCTTCCTCTTCTCACAATAACAAAATCGGACCATTACTCACCACCGAAGCTACTCATTTACTCATCCAGTCTATGGTCATCTCATCATCAGGCACGGATTAACACACAGGCTAGATATGGTTGAAGAGTAGGGGCCCCCACGTGTGCCAGCCTGCCAGGGGGCCCCCGATTGACCAGTAAAAATATCAATTCATTAAAATAAGCCCGGGGGTGGGGCTAACAGAAAGTGTAGCCTAGGGGCCCATGTACACCTTAATCTCCCCCGGTCATCATCTAAACTGGAACTTCGTATAAGCTGGGCTTACTTTGAAGACAATTAAACTGCTGAGGAGATGGATTCTTGACTGGGTTCATATTATAATCTGGCATTGTTTGAAAAGATGAGGTGCTGAACTAGCAGCAACAGACTGACCCATGTGATCTCTTTCTATCTGACACCCACCTGTGCAGTCTGAGGAACAATCAGGGTGCATTTTACCGTGTGTTAAGCTAGTATAACTATGTATGTGACAAATAAACTGTATTAAATCTTAAGCCTGTTTCTGGATTTGAACTTTCAACCTCTTGGTCCTTAACCAAGTATTCTACCACTAGGTCTCCACCACACATTTTGCTATGTCAAATCCGTGTAAATGTTTAAATTTAAATCAACCTACTCTCCTCCTGTAGTCTGGCCATGACCTGGACATCTGTCATGTCCTGAAGTTTGTAGCTCATAGATATCGAGTCATCATCCAGCTCTGAGGTGCTGTACTCATTGTCCGTGGAAGACTGTGGACTGACAGCCGCGTGTGGACGACTGTAATCTACAATCAGGAAAACAGTGTTAAGTCAGTGCCAAAGCATTTCTGAAAACTTCTCAATTAAACAGCAACCTCCACATGGGTTTCATACTAACTCTGCAAAAAGGCTTCAGTTCTTCCGTTACTGGATCAAAAATATATGGGGCTATATATTTTTGGGCGGTAACTCCACATAGCAAGCTCTTGTGCTTTGTAAAGCACAGGGATGGAAGATGGAGGAGGATGATCAGGCTTACTGTGAGTAGCCGTGTGATAGAGGAATGAGGGAGACCTTTCAGCCAGGCCAGTGCAACTCCTTCCAGTGAGAGGCTGCTGGAGCAGGCAGTGGCTGGATGGAGAGGATGGTGCTGGATCAAGAGAGACATGAGAAGGAGCTCAGCATTATGGAGCCACCTTATATGGACTTGGAGGATGAGTGGGAAATGGCTTTGTTGAATCTCATAATGAGCACATCATATTTTTTTTAGATTGGGAGCTATAAATATAAGAAATGAGCAGTTATCTTTTTGAAGTGTACATCTAAGCCACTCCTGGTGTAACAGACATATAGTATTTTAATAAGACTGTCAGGCACAATATCACTGTAATGGCTTTACTACAGAAAATTGTGCAGCAACAGCAGGCTTACGTAACCTGGTGTCACCAGAGCTTGTCAGTAATGTCTCAGATTTCGCTAAGTCTAAAAGAATATGCTGAGTTGTACTCATAGACATGATAAGACATTCTTTCTGAGACAGAAATCAATTCATGCACTAACACTAATGCATTGACCTTTGCCATTTGAGTATCACTTGCTCATGCGTGCTGTACACAAGGCACACAAATCCTGTACTATGAGTAAAATATGTTAATTACATTATAAAAGACTGTATGGAGTTAAAGCAATAGTGTCATAGAAAGTTTACCCGCTGACATTCTCTATTTTCCTTTTTTAACTGTTAGTAAAGGCACTGAAATACAATTACCTGTTTGTTCAGTTAGTGCAGTTTTAGTAAGACATTTAACAGAGGAGCTTAATGAGGAGAGGCCATCTATAGGGCTGTATGGTACAGACGGTGTATAGCTGGACAGGACCCCTCTCCATCTTTTAGCTAAAGCAAGAACAGAAGGAATATTAGTGAGTTACTGTTTAAGCAGAGTAGTGTCACATGTAAGGGCATCCTTGCGAAATATTAAGCTGTTATTAAAAAAAAATCAACTTTAAAATATCTGGACTGATGTTATGAAGGGCTAATGTTTGTTAAGATGAAGCCAGAATATGGTTAGAAGATTTTTTTAAGAATGATGCAAAAATGCATCATTACTACCCCTTGATCCATTTGGAATACCATCAATTTTAGCTTTATAACTGGATGCATTTTGCAGACAGAACTAGTTCTGTGTTATTGGTAGGCAAACAGAGTGCTGTGCTTTTGGCATACCTTACACAACTGAATTCGCCGTAACTGCTTGAAAACTAGCATTCACGACCGTCCCGCAAAAACAAAGGGTTTCAGAGACAGGCTGAACAAAGCTGTATTCATGTCCTCTCAGCACAGAGCCAATCTAACTGAATATGGGCTTTAATAGCAAGTAGAGCTCACAGTTCAAATACACAATTCTCTGTAAAAACATTTTGAAGGAACCAATTAAAATGAATAAAACTGATTAAAAGTACTAATGTTTTTGCATGTCTGCCCTGAAAATGAAGCTGTTCTACTCCCTGTCTCTTCCATCCAGGGGAGAGGGTATATAGTCATAGTTTCTATGGTAACCATCTTCTCCACCATGTTGCAAAACAGAGTAACACATTTTTCAGACTGAGTAGAGAAAAGGAGGTTTTAAACTTTCATAATGTATGTATTATAGAGATGTGTAAACAATTACACAATATATACATGGTGCATACTATAATAAAGTGTAAATATCATCAGTATATCTCTAAATATTTTTTTAAAAACTGTATATCTCTGAATAAATATACAAGCAATGAGTCTTTGTATAGTTATATGTTAAACAAAATACACCTCTTAGATGTGCTGAAATATTCCTGTTACATGATGGATTCTCTGTGTGCTCATCTGTGCATCTTCAAAGTATAATTACTGAGTCGTTATTCACAGTGGCTTCACTATATTCAGGCAAGATGACATTATATAACTATAATCCAACGCTAACACCACATCATTTTAATCTTTTGCATATTTTCTCAGCAGTCTTACTCTTTTCAATATCCAAAATATTATAACTAACAGAGAAAAAGCAAATGTCACTAGTCTAACTAGCTAAAAGCAAAGGCTCTAATATGTATATAATACATGTTTAAGTAACAATGCATTTCACATGACAGTTAATCCTACATACAGATGAGTTCTAATACAGGACAGGCTTATGACCCAGCTGATTACTGCTATCTGACCTTGACTTAGTCCTTTCACAACAGCATACAGTAGTGTATGGTGAGTTCCAAGTCAAATCTAATATGTGACTGCATCATAAAATAAAATAGCAAGACACAACAGAGAAACGTTATTTTTGCTAAAACTTATGTATTAAAGTCCCCATCCTGCTGTTAATCTCAGTTTTGTCCAATTTACTTTAACTGTGTACTTATAAACATAAGAGAGATACCATACCTTGATCTATTCTGTAACATAGCGAACGCTTTGCTAACTCCACCTCAGGGTTGGGCTTGTCAAGCACATGTCTACACCATTGCAGGGGGCTAAGGGAGAACTGAGGGTATAGCTTTGCTTTTGGAGAAACATACAACCTGGAGATATGAAACACATGTCAGATTACAGAATGGGATGCACTTAAGAGGTCAGATTAAAAGGATTTCATCAGACTGATGGACAGATAGCAGCACTTATGGTAAAGCAGCAAAATGTTTCATCATTTCAAAATCATATTCCTGAATTTATTAATGCATGTTTGCGTGTCCATTATGAAACATTATTAAATTTTTAAGACGCACATTTTCCTTTTAATTCATCTGACTGCGGCATGCAAACCACTCCATGAGAGGATGCCTGGGCGGTATAGAGTGAAATATCTTTGAAAGTTAATCTTGTACGTAAAACGGTTCATCCTGGCTAGGCAGCATGGAAGGACTGTCTGATGCAGTGCAAGGCAATGTACTATGTATGTAGTTGCAAGTTAAAACTAAATCTTGTAAAAGACCTGGGACATCAAAACATGACAATACATGACAAAGGTTGCCTGAAAGGATGCATTTCAAATAAAATATTGACCAAAACACATTGTAAATAAATAAACACTTAAGTATTTCCAGTCAGCAACAGATTCAATTACCAGTCTAAAATTGTCGCTACAAAATACTGCAGAAACAACTATTAAACTGAACTATATTAGGTAGGTTCTTCATACGTCCAAGTAAACAATAACTACAGCCAATTTCCCTTGTTCTGCAAACATGCACTGCTATTTCAAAACTATACCTCACTCATTATATTTGTTATTGTAATAGCTGCTTAGCGCAGCACAATATTTCATTTCAGCAGAAGCATCGTGATGTGAGCAAACACACTAGTCACATTGTGGGACTTGCAATGTCAAGTAAGACAAATTAACTCAAGCATGTCATGTCACTTTTTTTTGTTGTTTTACATCTTGGAACAAAAGAATAACACGGTTTGCATTTTCCATGACTGATCTACAAGAGACGTCTGTCTGATATAACACAATTTACTCCAATTAAAGGTTTTTGTATAAAGATCAAGAAAGGGTGGGTCATTAAGGAAAAAGATCTAAATATCTAAAGATCTAAAGATTAAAAGTTATTGTTCATTCTGTTTAATTTGTTTTCTAAACAAATGAACGCCTCTACATAATCATTATTCCTGGCTTGAGCTATTCAAGTTAAAAACTCAAAATATGTCACAGAAAAAAATACGCCATGGCATTTTTCCGGCACTGTGCTGCCCTAATTTTGGTACAAAACAACAACACTTCAATGCCTTTAAATATAAAAGCAACAAAATGCAGGAATGCAGGTAAGTGGAAGAGAAGAGGCTGTGATATACCAGCTGTAATCAGACTCTGGCTCAATGGAGATGAGAGACGCAAGCTGCAGGATCTCCAGCTCGTCCAGAAGCAATGTGGGCTTGTGGCTGTTGTTCTCAGCATCACTGGAACCCTGCGGGAGGAAGTAAGCGAGGCGCTCGTCTGGCGAGCTAGAGCCGGGCGGAAGTGGCTCTGTCTGGGTTGAAATCTGATAAGTCCCCGTGCGAAAAAGCCCCGCGGTTTGGAGGTTCGGGCCGGACAGCAGATGAACGCCGGAACTGCAGTGACTTGCGTTTGCTCGGGTCCTCAGCTGCTCGTTTTGTCGCTCCAGTTTTCGTACCAGCTCCTGGAGCTTTTTTACCTCCAGTTCGGCGTCCAGAAGCTTATTGTTGCCGTTGACGTCCGCCATCACTTGGAGGTTCAGCACGGCAGCATCCATTGGACAAAAAGGTACAAAAACAGGGAGAGGAGGGAAACGGAAAATGGAGGCGGCGTCGTTTTGGCCCGGCTGGGTCCAGTTCCGGACGGGTGGGGGGTTTTAGGACTGATCCCACTTGGGAACCGTTTAAAAGGACTGGGTTCGGAGCAGAGACACGCTGGATGCTGATATGCAGCTGGAGGCACATGAGAGATCCTCTCTCCTCCCCTCACGCACGCGCGCGCACGCGCACCCGCGGCCGTGCTGTGTTTATGAAGGGACTTTTCACTCGTTCCCGTTTAGTTCAAAGCTGCAACTTTCCTATAGAACCTTTTATAATATGAACGGGCCTCTTACACAAAATAGTTATCACGTAGCCACAATAATATCCAGACAAATTTGACAATGTTTTAGGGCAGGGGTTTTCAACTGGTTAAGTCAGAGGGACCACCTTTTAGACTAAGCAGTAGTCTGCAGCCCCCTGTGTGAGTCGGGGAGGGAGTGTATTTTTTTCTATTTATCTAGATATTAAGATGTAGCTTTACAGCTGGTTTGAGACATATAAAAGTAGCGAATATTTGGATTTAAAGAGAATAGATTCAATAAAAAAAACCAGAAAAGATCAAAATGTTTTTATTGATAAATACTGCTTCCCACAGACAAAGACATTACTATAACACTTTTTATCAGTTGACGGCTCATGGCAGATACCAAGTTCACTTTAATTGGTAAATTTTAAGTTTAGATCAAAAGAAATCGTAAGTCAGTTCTCTTCCTTATTGCTGATTCATCAACCCAACACTCCCGGATATACATATTAGAATTTAGATACGTTGATTATAACAAAAAAAATTGTGAAAAGCATATGAAAAAACTGAAAATTCCTTCATATCTGTGAGTTCCAAGAATTCGCACAATTTCTCTTCAATGAAGCCACTTGTCTGTAAAACAAGCAAATGTGTTGATTTTAGATGAAGGATTGGTCATTGTATACAGTAAACATCGGGACAATAGAGGCCTTACCCTTGGTAACACCCATGCAGCTGTCACAGTGAATGGCACGGCGGTAAATCCACATGCTGTCCCCAGCCTTCAGGTGCCCCAGAGAACTATTACACACCTCACACTGTAACAGAGATCCGGAGTGTGAGTGAGGCCAATGATCCAGTAAGAATTACCTCAAAAACTGTAAATGGCCGCTTACAAATATGAAATCGCAACTTTTATTCTAACATTAAAGATGACAATATTATGAAACTCTACATCATTGTATTTAGTTTTTTATTCAGTTATAAAATAGATACTAATTGCCCCCCAAAAAAATGAAAATAAGTGACCTTGAAACAGCTGGCATGACACTGTATGTCCACATCTTCCAGAAGCATCTTGACATCAGACAGCATTGGTTTGCGGCAGTATGTACAAATATCTCTCTCAGTGATTTTCCTGTGATAAAGTATAATAAATGTAAAACAGATGAAATTAAGTACATGCTATGTATAGCATTGCAAACAACAATTTTTACATGTATTCATGAGCCCAGAGAGTAGCTTGTTCCTACCTCTCAGGTGTTGTGTACACAGTTTTTACAGTTCTCGATGTGTAGGTATCAGAAAGGTAATCTTCAGGGCTAAAAACAAAAAAAGGCAATATTTTTTATTTATTTAATGTTTAGTTATATTTATATTGTAATGATCAATAATAAACATTCAGTAAATGATAATTGTTAGAATTATGTATGCCCTTAAATATAATTATCACATCATATTGTTTACCATAGTTAATTAGTTTTGGCTAGTTTCAACATGTAATCGCATTAAATAGTTTTTTTCCATACCAACTCTCTGTGTACGTTGTAGTAGTGTAGGTTGTGGTGGAGCCATTAACACTATGACGTTCATACCTGTGCGTTTAAAATGCATCAAAATAAAAAGATAAGCACAAGTAAAAACAAATTTTAAATGTTTGTCTCTATTTGAATGAATAAGTCAGTTTTACCTGGTAGGTGATGAGGTCTTGGATGTGGAGACCACCGTACTGGAGGTGTAATCACTTGGTCTGTAATATTGATATAATGCCATGTTAAAAGTGTACCGGTTGCTGCGTGGTGGCAGAGCTCTTTGGTATGGTCATGCGAACGCTGGAGTCTAAGTGAGGGGTTCTACCTGCTCTCTTTGTAGGAAGTTCTTGTATACTTTGCAGGACTGGTTTCACTGCTTTTGTCATCGCTGAAAGGAGTTACAATATGTAAATGTGAGATTTGAAAGTAACCACAAATGTGTTCAAGAGAAAAGAAAAAACAACTACACACCCCACCCCACATTCCATACCTAATGGTGTCAGGTGCTGAGTTTGTTGATTTGATGGATGTTGGTACAAGAATATCAAACAGCTGATCCTCAACACTGGGGGGATTAATAAAGTATTATAGGATTTTCATGCATGAAGCATTTCCTGAATGAACATTCATATAATATTTTAGGATTTCTCACCTAGATTGAGAATGGCTGGAATAGGATGTCGTCTTGGATGATGGTACGTCACCGTTGCTAGTGAAAGTTTTGGTGCTGCAGATAAGATAAACTCATGAGAAACTTAATATCATATGCTGACCTAGTTTGAAGATTATGGGTCAGTAGGAGAACTGCTTTTTCCTGTTTACCTCGTAGAGGTTTTGATGGTTGAGGTTGGTGTTGTCACTGATTTGACAGTTTTTTTCTCATCTCTAAATGTAAGAAAAGAGTCAGTGTAGTTCTCAAGAAATTAACAACAAGAAGAATTTGTCAGTTTAATTACTCACTGGTCTATGGTTTCCTTAGAAGTAACCACAGAGGGTGTGATGATCTCTGTCTTGGAAACACTTGAGCTTAAGGAATTAAATTAAGAGGCATTATTTCAAACCACAATCTGTGTCTTTTGATCATATTTAAATATAATATCTAGAAGGTTAAATTTTGCTCATACCTTTTTACTTGAGTCTCTTTAGTTTCTGCTGGAGGCTGAGTTTTAGTTTTTCTATAAACAGAATAAAATGAAATATAATTTCTTAGACAGGTTTCATCACTTCATGCTCTATTGGACAAGGCAGGTGATAAAGTGTTGATGCTATTTTAAATATGTAGCTGGTAGGCAAATTCATTTAAAGGGAGAAGCAAAGGTTTTCTTTCATTCGTCTCCATATATGCAAGACAAAGCTGGGGAATGTAAAAGACCTGAGGATAAAGTGAGCACCTTTCACTTTTTAAAAAGCCAGACGGGGCTTACAGCAAAAGAGGGTTGTAACAGACAAGATGGCATTCAACATACACATGCAAGAAAAAGAGAGTAATCACTATGACTGTATATCAGGTTTCCAATGCATGCCAATGGGGAGAATATTTAGAAATATGTGTATAGATATGTGTTTACCCATTGCTGATAGTCTTGACATCTGAGATAATCTTCTCTGTGAAGGTTTCAGATTTGGTTGGGGATTCCACTACAGATGTCCTGTGGAGATGTGAAGAGATTTAGCATTTAGGAGGTTTTAAGTAACTAGATTGTACTGTCCTATATCTAAAGAAAGAGGGTTTCTGCCCAAGACAGATTTTACCTGGTGCTAGTCACAGTGGTTATAGTATCGTCCGTGCTAGTTTTGACAGTAGTGCTGAAACATAAATCAAATAGTTTTTACACAGACCATCCCAGAAAAAGAATGTGACAGTAAACTAGGTGTGCCAGGGTGTGTCTCACCTTGTCTTCGGCTCCTCTATTACTGTTTTTTTAGTCTCCTTGGTTCTGTAAAAGTTGGGTGGAGAGGTTTTAGAAACTTTAAATGTTTCAAATATTTTTCTTAGTGCATTTTACTTTGGTTCTAAGAAAAAGTTCAGAGTTCAGAAACAACTTAATAAAGATCTACAATCTATTATATCTAAAAATAAATATATATTAAGCAGTTTAATAGCAACAAGCGTCACTTACATTGCATTTGGAGAATCAGATTTCACAGATGATGTTCTGTAAGACAAAATATGTATATTTATAATAATAATAATTATTATTATTATTATAATATATTTTTGTATTATTAGTAGTGAGTAGTAAGTTGTGGTTTAGCTACATTTTAAAAGGGAAAAAATATAAACATTTTATTAAGGCTGAAATTATAAAAATTGCAATCTAAAATTTTTAATGCATTTTACCTGCATGAATCAAGTTCATCCTGACTTGCACTGAATCTTCAAGTAAAAGGAGTGTACATAAAATGTCAATAATCATTCCTTTCTATTTCATGTTTCACAAAAAGTTAGAATGTTGAACTGCGAGAACTAGCTTCCTTTAGTTAGATTAATTCATCCTCATGGCTTATTCTTGTTATTACCTTCGAGTTAAGGCCTGGACAGAACTTTTTTGGCTCGTCTTGGAGGTGGTGGTGGTAGTGACTGAGGTTTTATCTGAAGGGCTGCCAGAAATATTGCAAAAATACGTATTACATTTACAATTCATTCATCACAAAGTCATTATCTTAAAGTTGTTCCATCATTTCAATACCTGGTAAGATTTTCAGTAGACCTAAACTGGCTCAGGACAGCTCTACCAAAGTTTGAATCCTGGCTGTAACATTTATCAGAAAAGGAAAAGTATCAGCACATTATTATGTCAGTGTCAGTAATGTATAGTTACAAAATGACTAGTGAAGACTGAACTGCACAACTCCCACAGACAGATATTACTAATGCTGCACTATTGAGATTTCATTATATAGTGGGTCCGAAGATGATGTCGAAACTTAACTCACTCTACTGATTTATCATTGTTTAAGTCTTTCTTGATCCAGCTGTTGTCCTTCAGCAGGGTTTTCTTCTTGCCATCATCCACAGCTTTAGTGGAAGTATCTGCAGCATGCAATAAGCATAGTTAATTCATTCATATTCCTATTTACAAAAATAACCTACACAACTAGAATATTTTTATATGTTTTTTTGAATGTCTGATGAATACTTTACAGTTGTCTTTTCTTAAACAGGACCCTCTTACAACATTTTGTCTTTTTAACTGTACTGTTATGGTTATTAGTTTGCAATTGTTTAAAATATTGTCTCACCTTTTTGAAGAGGATATGATTTCCTGCTGGAGGCGTAAGACATGGTTTATGTTGATATTCTGGAAGAAGTAAACAATATAGAACTTCACCAAAACATCTATAGAGCCTCACAGTTGAGATTATTGGGTTTTATCGATGTACTATCCAGAAGATGGTGCCACAGCTCAGTTTTGTGAAGACACATCACTGGTCTTAAATACCTAAGCTTTCCACTTCCCCCTGGGGGACTACTGTTTAAGCTTAAGACAAACATCTAGAGGCCTCTTCAAACCCATCTATTCATATTTTGAACTTTTACATATGGGTACAAGTTTTGTACATATACAAGTTTTGCATACAAAACTTGTCTGTCTTGATCCTTTTATAAGACACACCCTACACAAACACATGACAGCAGTGTCCTTTTGCCGATTAGCGATGAAATGAGATCTCTCACACACTTTTGTCAAATTTACATTTACATATTTTTATCGTGCTGTCTGTATTTTTTTAGTGTCATCAATAGATGACACTACAGTTAATCAGTAAATCAGTTAATCAGTATCACTAGATTTATTACAGTTGTTGATAATCACCATCTATCCACATCCATATCAAAAGAAATATTAGAAGCTATTATTAGCATATGAATAAATAATGCAAGACCAAATATAATTTCCTGAAGTCTGCCTTGCATATTGATTTAATTTTGATGATGGTGAACATGTTTCTAATTGTTTGATTTTGTTGTGCATACTCCACTCTTCATGTCTGTATATTTAAATCCACTTGTTTGCTTTGTATATATTAATGTCATGGAAGAAAAACTATCAGACAGACTGAGTTCCCATAAAAGTCTGATTCATTTAGGACTTTATCCAAAGCAGGAACCAGTGTAATGTATCTTAATTTCAGCACTAACACTCTTAGCCAATAAGTGTTCTTCTAGACATATATCAAATAAAGAATACATACAAAGATAATGCACTTTTTCATTTGCAGTGTATGAAAGGATGACAAAGGATAAAAGTAAGCTATGTACATTTACACAGCTTAGGGCTGAAATCAATCTATAATATTATCTAAGACAAATTCTCTTTGCAAACCACATGTTTATTATTTTTCATATCTAGCCATTAAGTCTATCACAGTTTCAAAGTACAGCATACATAGTGCCTAGGACTAATGTCTCTGCGAGTCAAAAGTGAACTTACCGCAAGGTCGCTGACAGAACCGGGTTGAATGTGAATAACATTACAGAGCTTGTCTCTCCCTCTCTGTTTGACCTGCTGGGAGGGGATGGTGCTGCCTGCAGAAGGTGGGGCTTTTCACTGTACACAAGGCAGTCCGTGGACCTGAACTGTTACAACCTGTCACCATGGTCCTGTCAACTTGTTATTAGCTAAATGATCAGGTCTGACGAGTGAAACAGAAGGAAAGAATCCATAAAAAAAGGAAAGAAACCGCTTTAAGGGGTGTGAAACATTGTTCGACTGTGAGTCATGAAAACTATTTAACACATTTTTACATGTCCACATGTCAGTCATGCCATAGTGCTCAAAGACAACACGTCAAATGTCATTACTGATACATTTAAGACACAAAGTCAGCAATGCATTAAAATACTGCTGTACTTTTGCTTTAAGGATGTCTTAATGGTTATAAAGGTTATGAAGTGAAGAGGCAGAGTTCCTGTTTAGTTGCTACAGGACCTTTGAACTGTTGAGACACTGCAAGACCTATACAAGAGAACAAACATCTTTAACTCTCATTTGCCTCCTATTTTAGTAGACACAGGTTGTCTGTCTGAAATATAGTTTAATGCACCCTGCTCATACCTACTTTTCTTAAATCCCACATCAGCTTTCTAACAAATTAAAATTTCTTAACATGCTGGTCTTATCTCTTGGCACTATAAGTCTTTAATACCCTTTGTACCTAGTTGAGATAAACATAAACTAATCTTTCTCCACACAAGACTCTTTTGAGTTCTGATTTTTGACACTAAACTTTGTATGACACTGTATGTGAAAAGGTATGAGGTATGAGAAAAGCTGTGTTTATGTTGGTTCATCGCAGACATGTGCCGTGTAAAAAATCACAAAACAGGGAAGGAGTAACTAGAATGTACTGTCATATGAACTCCGCATACTGTTGTAGGGTATGACGCTGGGTGTAAACACACCCTCTGTCATGAAACACAGAAAGCACCCCAAAATGCAGTGTTTCAGCATACAGCAAAATTACATAAGTACAAGATCCAAAGTTGATGTTTGTATAGATACAAGACCCTGATCTCTTAACTCAAGCTTTTTCATCCTCAGGAGAACACCTACAGTATATACATCAAACAAAGGTAATGGCTACTATAGGTAATCAAGCCAAAAAGGCATGAATAATATAAATAATATTGTTACATTCTTATGTTTGAATGGCTGAATTTTGTGTTTAATTTGAGACATTATTCATAGTCGATTGGTGGTGCACATTTAATATCCCCTTAAAAAATGTTTGGTTGCGTATTACTCATTACACCCTTCATCACTAGATGGCGCAATGACTTGTTTTGATACGTCTGGAGAAAATGATTATTTACTGGAGAAAAATGATGATTTAATCTGTGTTTAATTGAGAATTGTCTATTTAAATAGTATTGATTTAAATACAACACTATTCAAATCGTATTCTCTTTGAACTACATGTATTTATTATTCTATTTATTTGTTCTATGTTGTGTTTGGGATCTCATTCAGAGCTACCTTTAATTATCTAATTACTTGGATCTGTAGAGTTTTAGCACCAGTAAAATGTAAAAAAAAAAAAAAAATCTGGTTTTGAGGATATTTAGTCTACATTTGTGTCTCACTGTATTTTTGTAATCAGTTGATGTGATGCTGGTTTAGGCCTTAGTCTCTGTAAAATGCCTCAAGTCGTGAGGCGTGAGTATCGCTGTGTTGTAGATTTATTTGATAACTGCATGCCATACTCACCGAATAAATTAGTTCTGCTCGACTGAGCAGTAGTGACAAGGCATTAGATTCAGGCCATCGTTGGCATACAGAGGATCTGAAGTTATAATAGAGGTTAACTGAGCAGCCAGGGGGCTTCTGCAGCTCAGCTGACACAATTGTAAAAGCTCTATGTTGATTTAGTGAGGGACATATGCAAAATTTAGTATTCATATAATTCTATAGTCTGTAATACGCATAGTTTTTCCTTGACATTTTGCTTTAAGTGCCGATGCAGATACTGCACGAGGAGTCTGCAATATTATAGCAAACTACAGTGCAATTCAAATTTTACATGTAAAAAATAAAAAAATGAAAAAAGTTTAAAGTATTTTTTCAGCATGAAACTTCTTGTGTTGAATGAAAAATGAAAAACCAGTCAATTATCCTCATTTAACCATGATCTATGAGAGGTAAATAAAATTGGCCACACCAAATAATGATTGAAATGGTTAGTACGGGAGTTATTAATATATAAACAATGTTTATTGGGATTTCTGGTTTCTGATAATTTCTTTTGATAAGTAAACATGCCCCGGTCAAATTTTTCGACCCAGGAACATCATTGTGTTCCTGAGAAACGCACGTAACAGAAGGGTTTAAAGCATTTCCAATCATTTCACTACCTCCCACCCCTCCCCTGTGTGTGTGTGTGATTCTGGAATTATGCTCTAGTATTGTTGCTATGGTTCAGCTACACAATATCTGGCCTATTGGGACTGCTGTGCTCTTGGGCAGCTTCATTGTGTTGTCTTTCCGTAGCAATTAAATCAGAATGAAATTCGTTCATGACTGACACACTCTTTTATGTATGGATCGCCTTTTGAAATTCCTCACAATTTATACCATGCATCTTGTGAGTGGGATGAAAAAATATTGAATATTGATTACATGTTTTATACATTCATGCTGCTTATATGCACTATGTATGTTTCAAATAAATAATCTTGAATCATACATTTGTATGCGTGCGATGTGTATGACCTAATTAATTAGTTTCCACGCTGGCTGTTTCATGTTATTTAATGAGAACATTTCATATGCAGTTGTGTGCACAGAACTCCCAAATTTTAATGAAGTGACTGTTACATTTTTCTGTAAAATACCATGAAACTATCTTGCTCCAACAAATGCAAAATAGATATTACTATCAGCCAAATGCTTTTAAATTATTTTATGATTATTCTATCAAATCTCCTTTTAGTAAAAGCTCAAGCTTAATACTCGACGTTATATCTTACTTGAACTGAAAGGTTTTTCTGGTTTGGTTTGTTTCTATCAGAAGATGGGAGGAGACTGGGTGTTTCTTAGATTCCACTTAATAGAGCATGGCATTTATGAAAATATGATTACACCCCATGACAAGATTAAAACTCTTTATCAAACACAGTTTTGCCCACCTTTGAGTTACATATTTTACTTCTGAGAGTTATTTATGGATTAAATATAAATATGGCACAAAGTGTGTCATTTGTTATTGCCATTTTCAGAAGAGGTTGATTAATGGAAAAAGAATGAACATAAACAAGGTATATTTAATGTACCAAGTAGCTTTTCTTTAAAAGGATTTAAATGCAACCACCATTCTTCAATTGTTTGGTTACCTGCTAGTAAATAACAGCTCAGATGTTCTTACTTAGTTAGACAGTGAATCCATGTCCAAACAGCTGATCTCTTTGTATAATGGACTCACATCACTGGATTTTTCATGAATTATGCACCACAACTGGGCTAATGGGACCTCCCTTGGATAATGGTTATTATAAGGTGATCTTACAATTGAGCGTAATGTTGGCTTCTGTCTTTTTTGCGCATGAGTGAAAAAAGGACTATGAGTGCATGAAGCGTTTTTGGACTCTGTGCTTTATAAGCTTTTTTAGCAATGCAGCAGCAAGGCGCCGCTCCTAGAATAATAGCATTACTCCCGTGTTATTCGGATGTATCTCGGCATGCTTGACAGAGAGAATCGAACAGGGAAGGATGATGAAGTTAAGATGGCAGCGCTGCTAGGGGTGCTGCCTGTCCGGGGTCAAGAAAAATACAACGAGCAGACGATAACAAGCGACGTCACTTCGCATTTCTGAGAGATTTCGGCTTGTGATCATCGAGGTATACATCGGATCTGGGCTTAAAAAACGCTGCTGACTGGTAGGCCGGAGCTTCACCGCTGTCCTAAGGAAGCGGCTCGTTTCGCAGTTGCACCAGCGGCCAAAACTAAAGGCGTCGTAACCCGGCGTTAGCGCTGGGGGTCGAGATACTGGATGTAGCGCGACAGTTTTAAATTAGCCTTTGCATTTTCGCGTCGGATATATGAGCCAAAGCTCGACCACGCATTTCGAGAAGCTATTGATTTGCGAAGAAGTGACATATCGGTGTAATATATGCATTGCTCCCCTAAACGATGATGTGCCAGCGTTGGTGGCAGCTGGAGCCGGCGGTGGCGGGATTCTGTCTTCCTCATCCCCGTCAATGGGGCTGGGTGTCAGGGTCATATGTGGAGCCGGGAGCGATTTCTCTCCGTTTGGACCGGGTATGGGCTCCTGTCCCACTCCGGGGGCTCAGGTGGACTGTCGGAGCCGATACCAGCTTCTCCTGTCAGGGCGAGCTTTGTCGGAAAAGTACAGAAGGATTTACACTACCGCTGTCTACGACAAAGAACAAGGATTAAACATCGGAAGGCACGGACATGTCGCATTTATTCATAAAAAATACAAACTAGCAGACACTATAAATGAATTGGGGCATAAATAAGCGTTAATCTATGTTAGCTAAAAGGCTAACGATAAGCGAAAGCGAAGTTGCTAACCTTGGGCGCGTCCCAAATCGCATACTAACGGTTAGAAGTATATGTTGATGAGGAGGATTTCAATCTTCACGTACTCTTTAGTACGGTATTATGCGGTTTGGGAACCCAGCCCTTGTGTCGTTAGCAGGACAGCGAGCTAACTTCCGTAGCTGTGGGATGATAACGTTATGCTAGCTTGACTGTTAGATGTCAGCTGTTTTTATTTATTTATTACCCCTGTTTGTCCTTATAAAACATATTGCAGCGAATTTTCTTAAGAATCCATGCACTGACATAATGGCGAACTAGCCTAAGGTTTTTGAAACAATTAGCGAGATAATTATCGCTATGCTAATTTCGTTATGCTAACATTGGGCTCGGCCCACCAAGAGCTTAGCTAAGATAGCAAGTTGGGCTTTCTGCAGACGCTAATGCTAGCTGGCTTTCATCGTGAACGTTAAGCCTTCGGTTTACTTGGCCCTGAATGCCACACTAGCTCACTAACGCTAGCAAGAACAGCGTTGTTTGGAGCTTTTCTAAGACGAATGATGATACTAATAGCGAAGCTGATAGTTAACGCCTCCTGCCATTAATAACAGCAATGACGCTCCATCCCAACAGCCCGACACTGTGTGTATAAAACATTCCATATTACAGTCAAGCTCTTAGATGGATTGTAAAATCTGGACACTAAACTGACTGTGAAAAATGTCGTTAAAGCGCAGGAACTTTTAAGTTTCGTTTATAGTAAGGATAACGGCATCATTACATCATCAGGCAAGGTCTCCATCCACTCGCACTCGCTTCTCTCGACCATGGGAGAATGCAGGATGTTTGGTTCCAATTAGACTTTATAAATGAATGACCCGATGAAATTCGATAGGGTTATTATAAACGCCACATACACGATTCACGCTTATTTGGTACTTTTCAAAGGCTTGAGAACGTTCTGCCTGACGTCACCCTCCACATCCCCAGCACTAACGTGCGGATGGTGTTATTCAGCTTGCAGAGATCCTCGTTGGCATCTCCGTTATACATGCCCGTATAAGGACACTGAGTGTGTGCAGTTAATCTAGATATGAGGGATGCACCGATTCGATACTTATATCGGTCCAACACTGATTATAATAGATGGATAGGCGATGGTTACGTGTGTAAATTGCTGTTGCTGCAATTTGGCCAATATACAGTATGTCTGCCTGTTTGTCTGGTACAAAATGTTGAGCCACCCACATTCCTTTAAATATTGCTAGAACAATGATACAATAGGCACAGTGATCTATTGTAACATGTGCAAACATACATGTAAATGCTATTCATCAACACTACATTATAAAACACACAAGGAAGTATGGGTCTTTGGAAGCAAAATATAAAAAAGTAAGGAGTGGCTTGTGACATGCATACTACTTCGATATAGCGCTAAAAAGATCGGTAAACCTCTAAATTAGAATGACCATTTTGTATGTGTGTATATATAGTATATGTGGTTGGATTGACGCCTCTTTACTAGAGCTACTTTTTGAAACTTTGAGAAAAGTGTCTCCATTAAATTTGTTTAAACAAGAAAAGTCAGTCTTCGCCTTTCCCATGTAAATATGCTCTGTGTGGGCAGGCCTAATGTCTTGTGTGTTTTCGTCCCTCATTGTTTGCTCTTGGCACATTTTGCATGGTAATTTTCCTTGGCATGGGAGTGCGCTGGTAATCCTGCTGGGGATTGCCCTCATGGCAGCACCCAAACAAATTAGTGTATGCCATGCATTTTAGGTACCTTGTAGGTGTAGCACATTTCTAAAGCAATGAACGGCCTGAAGGCAACTCACCTGGCCAGTAGATTGACGTAATAGAACAGAGTACTGCTGAGGAATCGTCTCTCTGTTACAGTCCTCTCTAAAATGACCATAATTTTGGCAAATGTGTGCAGGTGCAAAATTTCAATTTACCACCCAAGTCTTATGTTAATAGTTTTCATAATATTTCAGAATTGCACAATGTTTCTATAGATTTGGCACATAATTGTAGTATGCATGTATGCAAGTGTGCATATGTACAGTAACACACAAAATGACAGAGCTGTCTTACCAGATGTGTATATTAGAATTCTTTAAGGTAAGAAGTAATATTTATTAGCAATGTCAGACACCCATACTACCCTTTATCAATATGAGGTGTTTTATGTGTCTGTTGCTGTATGCGTCATTTTCTTTTATATGCCACTGTATTCTTTCGCATTAGTTTAATACTATTTGTTTTGCATATTTTAGAGGGAAGAAAGCTTTGAGTAAGAAGAAGCTAAAGAGGCGGCAAAAAGTCAGATCAAAAATCAAAACAAGAACAAAGGTAAGTACAAAGCTATCATGGACAACCTTACTAGTAAAGCAGGTTTTGTTGTTTACTTTGGTTCTTTCATGGTCCAAAAAATTGTTATGAGTCTTCTGCTCTAATCAAGATAAGTTTTGGGAGCAGTTTATTTAAATCCTTTTTTGGTAAGAGCTATGACTTTGACCACTGTCTGTTTCCTGTTCCATGGTTTACTTTTAGTTTTACTTTCATAAGAAACTAGTGTTTCATTTTGAATCTTATTTCAGTATTTGAATCTTTATGTATATATGTGTGTATATATATATATATATATATATATATATATATATATATATATATATATATATATATATATATATATACATACAATTATTTCTGTAGATCATAATTTAATAAGCATGTTTGAGCTGAGCAGATGCCTATAAACACTTGCACACATGGAGGAGATTTAGAGTGGTTGACTGAGGATTATTGTTGTTGGCTAATCTGTCGCATTGCGCAACAGCTTCAGCTTCCTCCATCTCCAGTGCTGAACACCTTTACTGTGGCACCCAGCAGCGTTTTTGTGTTCCAAGATGGTATTGTCCTTTTGTAAATTGTAGGAGAAGAGTAATTCCTGCATATATATAGATGCGCCGTTTGTAGCATTTTCATTTCCAGTTTTCCACAGTGAATAAGCAGATCACAGTTGGGGGTGAAGAAGGGAAACGTGACTCTAGAGTATGGAACAACCCAGGCATCTTTTCCTCTGCATTATATGTGTCTCTGAGATGTTGCAGTTGGCTTTGTTTGCATAAAGTAGCTATTGCATAAAGTTTTTTACGACTTGAAGTTTTGTTTTGAAGATTAAGATAAATGTGGAGCATCTGCAGGATGAAGAATCCTGTCCCATGGTTTGGCTTGTTTTGTGTTGTAATTTAAATACATTATTTTCTTTACGATGACCTACAATTCTGCAATTATGGTCCATTTAATAAAACACTTAAGGCAATAAGTGTAGTCCAGACCACTTACTTCAAATGCCTTTTAGGGGATTTTGGCATAAATGCCACAGTTTTGCTCCTTAGCTCTTCAGCCAAAACCCCATATTTGTTCTCTCAGCATTGCATCTAAGTATTTTAAACGTGACATATTGGTAATTCATCAGAAGCAAGACTTACCTGGCTGAATCTGCACTGGATTAGGAGAAATCTATACATTCTCTTAAGCTTTTTTAAAACTGTGCTCAATCACCTGCTGGGTCTAGCAGTTCAGGGTATTCATTCTTGTGTGTGGGTTGTAGTCTGAGTAAATAAACCAGAGCTTGATAGTCTAAACTTGTGTGTAGATAGGCCTATATATGCCCACATATTTGCATTTATTCTCTGAGACTCTGTAGTAATCGTTATTATTAAACTGTGTGACGGGAACTTCAAATGGGATAGAAATGGAAAGACATTTTTCTTGTGACTCATCCTTCAGTCTTGTTCAGCATAACAGCACTGTCTGTTCTGTAGTACTCATATTCTGCCTTCTGTTGTTTCAGGGTAGAACCTATTAACGTAATTTGATCCCCGTTACAGTTCAGTGTTTGACAGTTTGGTTCAAAAGCATTTTCTTTTTGCTGGACATTATTCAGTTTAGCAGTTTATTCAGTTTTCCTCTTTTTCTTTATCTATTTTTGGAAATGCAAAAATTGCACCATCAATAAGTGACTATCTTTTGGAATGTTTTGGTTTTGAATGTATTATTAAAGAAAAGGGACAGCACAATGCTGTTTGCTGGAATAAACTTTTGTTGAATCTTGTTTGATTGGATCTTTGTGCCATGGTGCTGACTTGCTTTCCTATCACAGTAACAAACCCACAACACATATGTGCCTGTAACTGATACTTGTAACTATGTAATTATCCACCCCATATTTAGGGAAAGCAGAAGCAGCACAATAATAAAAGATCAATGGGTTTTTGTTATGAATTGAAAGAGTTTTGTCATCAGTTGAAGGGCTCTGACAAATTAATTATAATTTAATTTTTTTTATGAAAGTTAATTAACACCTCTGTGATTTTTGAAAAACAAAATTGGCACAACCTTTATTCCTGTGGTATGTGGCACTGCTGTAAAAAGGGATTTCTTGATCAAGGCCTGTAGAAATGAGCCTTAAAGCTTTATTACAAAGCCTTATTACAAAAAAGACTGGTCGACCACCAAACACTTCATAAAACATGAACATTGTCCCTATAGTCTCAATCCAATTAAGAAAATAACACTTATAGGTGCATGTCAGACGTACAACCATATATATGTAGCATCCTCCCTCCTCTGTTCACATGTCAGTCTCTGATTAAGAATTGTTGAGGTGTCATTCATTTCGACTTGCTATTATTTAGGTGATGGGCCTTCGTACACTCATCAGGCGCTCATGTTAGTGGTAGATCTACAGGGTGTGTAATGTGCTTTGCTTGGCTCAACGTAAAACTGTTCTTGTCCCGTACAAGCCATAGAATAATGGGTTTCAGAGCGCAGCGCAGCACATGCCACATTTAGTATATCTGCACATTTACAGTATTAAAATTAACATATCATTTTATAATATAATAGGCTTGTTAGTGGTTATTTACACTTCTGTGCACTTGTTTTTAAACTGCATAAGTCTGAATAAAACGACATAACTTTGAAAAAGATGTCGAAAAGATATAATCTGAGACATTACTGCATCTACATGGGGGCGGGCATTTAGGATAGTAGGGCTTCATCTGTTTAGCCAAATATATTGTCACGCAGAGCATGAATGTGTAGCACGTGCAAATATATAAGTTATTACAGTCCAGTCAAGTTGATATCGCAATGACGATACATTTTAGATACATCGGCCCTACTATAGTTAAAATGAATAAATGACTAGTAGAAGATAAACCTACTTTGAGTGCTGTCAGATGCATTTTAATGTCTAACTGTACATCAAGGAGGTGTAGCTGTGAGCGTTTCTAATGAAGTGACCGGTGAGTGTGTATCCCTTTACTTCCGTCTCTAGGCTAGATAGTAATTGAAGTGGATTGATATGGATTTCAGTTTTATTTTTTTTTCAGTGTCACAGTAAGGAAGAAAACAAGAAATATTGTTTCAGGAATCTAGTAGCTGTCTCCAAAGGGGGGGAAATCATGCTTTGTACCCGTCATATCCTCTAAATGTGAAACTGGAGCATGGCTGTCTGTGTAATACCAATTACTGATATTGTGGAAGATAAAATAAAGCCTCTAAGATGGCATATAATATGCTTTGAGTTGGTTTTTTATTTCAAACCAGTGATGGCAAAAACCTTTAGCCTCGTAAGGAGTGCTAGTTATGCCCAGGTTCCTTTGATGCCTCGGCTCACAATTACTGCCCTGAATGTGCTATGGAAAAAATCCTGCCTTTGCATCTTTTCTTGCATTTGGTCTCGGCTGCTGTTGTTCAGCACCATGTGTGTGAGGAAAGTTCTGCAGCCTCTCGTGTTCCGTGATACATTGCACATGATGGAGAGGGAGGGGCTCTTTTCCCTGTCCCCTTAATTTCTTAGACCCCCCATAACGCGCACGAGTTGATGAATTACATCTGAATGTTATGTTTCTTCTCTACACAAGACTACAACTGTGGTCTTTTAAGTTGCACAGAATGGTTTGCTGATGAAACAACTTTTCTGCCTGTTCTTCTGTTTTTAAAAATGTGTGATTTGGTTTTCCCCAGAACAGGAGTCCAAATGTCAGGCCATAGTTAGTCACTGTGTGACTGTAAAGAGATTGTTAAAAAAAAAAAAAAACTCCATAGAATACGTCTCATGTTTTTCAGAGTCCTATATTGTGCTTTATTCTCACACTTTTTATACTTAAACAAATTGGTCTACATTAAACAAAATGTTAAACTGATTTTTGGTGGTACATCTTTGCAGGTGTGCCAGTGTTTTCTGTTTGTCTGTCATGAATAAAGTGGCACTGGGCTTCATATAGTCATATTTTAGTTAAGAAAAATCAATGATGGTACATGTGTTATTCATCTCTCTTGCATTCCCCTCTCTCCTCCCTTTCTTCTATCTTTCCCTGCGGTAGGCAGAGTAATCTGGGATGGGTCTTTCCGGTGCCCGACATCAAGCTCCACAGTAATCCCTCTGCGTTTAACGTCTACTGTAATGTACGCCACTGTGTGCTTGACTGGCAGCAGAAGGAGGCCTCCCTGGCCCTGGCCTCGCGTAACTCCGTGCAGAGTGGAGAGACTCGACAGTGAGGAAGAGGAGGAGTTCCGGGAACCGGCCATCAAACTACCCTAGGTCAGCAGAACTCACTGCTGTGTTATGCCTGATAATTATATTTAATGCCTCGTCAGTTCACATGGTCAAGGAAAAAGCAAACAGCTGTGTGTGTTTTTGTAGTCGGTTTTTTAATTTATGAATAAAAGTTCACATCACATACACAGAGAGACCAGCATCTGGTCTAAACCAGGTGATTATAGGTTTACTTAAATTGTCTCAAAAGATAATATAAAGTTTTGGAGCAAAAATGTCCACAATACAGCTATTGAAATGAACAGACACAAAATTACCAGTGCTTTTAAAGAAGTCAGGCAAAATGTGAACTTTATATAGTAGAATTACTATCTGGAGAGGTTTATAAAAGAGGTTCAGCTACAGAAAACTGCAATACTGTGTTCCATAACCTTAGTCTAAACACACCCAAATAACTTTTGTAGTCAACACATTGTACATCTTCAAATATGGTTTGAAACAAAATCAAACATGTCTTGGGAAAAAAAAAAAAAAAAAAAAATATATATATATATATATATATATATATATATATATATATAATATATATATATATATATATACACATACCACCTTTAAAGAAAGCATACTAGATTCTCTTCTGGTATTTTGAGAAAGCGCTGCCTCGTTTCCCCAGACACTTACTCATGTACTGTGTGTTTGGTAGACAAGGTGTGACCTTTTGGTAACATTTGAGTGTCAGTTCGCATCACTGACCAGAGTATTTACATGCAACTTCTCAAATACAGATGGCCAAACAATACTCAAGCATCACCTTAAAGGTCTGTCCCCCTTGAATAAAATCATCATCTGTTAATTTCCAAATCCTATCTGCTAAAGAATTTTGATCTTTCTCTGCTGTTGAAATATTAGTGGACTGTACTATTTTAAATTGGTCAGTTCAATTACTGTAATCAGTTGAACGTTTATTCTCTTAATGCTGTATGTGCTTTGCTCTTCTTACACACCCTTGAAAAATATTTATTCTTGCTTTTATGGGGATTATGCAAGAGTGATCCATGGTCCTTGCAGCTTTCTGCTGGTCAAAGGGTAGGAATTTGATCAGAACCTTTTATTTAATGTCTGGTCACAGTGTTATTGTTTGCTGTTTCACTGCACCTTTGCAGTGTCTCTTGATGTCAAACAATACCAGATTAGCATTCTTGAGCCGCAGTATGTCTGTTAGAGTTGATGATGGAGATGTGGGAGTGACAGTTTTAAATAATGTGTCATATTTTAGAAGACGCCTGTTCTTGTTTCGTTCTTTTTGAATACTGCATTGAAGAACTTGCTGTTTTATTTCATCCTTAAAACCAGTCTCTTGCCGCTTTGTATCCACATGAATTGCCTCATTTTATAGCACCCGTTCTCTCATCTTGTTAGATCATTGGCATTGGACTGTGTGGCGTGTTCGAGCTCATCAAGGAGACACGCTTCTCGCACCCCTCACTGTGTCTACGAAGCCTGCAGGCCTTGCTGGACATGCTTCAAGGACAACAGCCTGAGAGCTTCCAGACTGAACCTCCAGATGTCTTGGGTTAGTCATGACTCGTGAGCATACACACTCAAACATGCCCATGATCATAAACACACTCAGACACACATTTAATCCAAACATCATCTCTTTCCTCCACAGAATCCCTGTTCCACCTGCTACTGGAGACGACCGTGCGGAGTACGGGGATGAATGACCCCACTGGTCAGGCCCTGACCGCTCTGTCCTGTGCTTGCCTCTTCAGTCTGGTGGTGGCCTGGGGAGACACAGGGAAAACCCTACAGGCTGTATCCGCCATCCTCACCAATAACGGCAGTCACGCCTGCCAAACCATCCAGGTTAGAACAGCTCATTTCACATTGGAAGTAATATAATATAAAAAATATAAACACAGGAATGGTTTGGTAAAATATACTTGAATACGTAAAATTTTGCTTTTCTTTTACATGTGAGCTTAGATTAAAAAGGTCAAATGATATTTTAGTTCTTTTTGTGATTTGAAATGAATGGAAGTGATTGCGTTAAATCAGCATTTGATTTCATCTCATATCGATCGCTGACTCCAGAACTGAATTGGATCATAGCAGACTTTTTGATCTCCACAGAACTTGCCCATTGAATCGATATATTTATTTTTGAATAAAGTGGCCTTCACTTACAGCAAGGCTTGCATCAGAGCTACAGATAATGTTTCTCTCTCTTTTGTTTCATTATAAATGGATAAAAAGAGAGCTCAGAGACTGCTGAAATGCCACTGTCCCTAGAGAAGACAGCATGGCAGCGATCTAGTTGTAACCTCACCGGGACAGACTGACTCTCGGCTGCATCTGGAAGTCACCAGTCAAATTTTTGAAAATGCCACCGCAGTCTGATTTCCAGTCTTATTATTTTATTCTGTTCTCCAAGAATGCTTCCGCCAATTACACTCCTGCTCCTGTCTGCTTGAGTTTAGTCTCTGTCCTAGACACTGTGTATCCGTTTTTTAAAACTGCATAGTTATATTTGGCTTTTTAACATAACCCATTGCATAAATGTCAAGCTTGAAACTTTCTACCAAGGAGACCTCATCTGATATGGTATAAATGTGCATCTTGTTTAAAACAGTTGAATGATGGGAGTGTAAACAATACAAAGGTTCACTGCACTGTAAGAGGCAAAGATAGATTTTGTGGTGTGGATGGAAGGGAGAGGAAGCGTTTGCTTGTGTGTGAAGACTCAGGCTGTGTTTTTTTCTCTGATTCTATTGACTGGCCGTAGAGGAGTCAGCATAAAGTCAGGAACAGCTTGTGTGCTCAGCAGTCACAGTGGGCAGTGTGAGATGGTGGTTCAGACACACACCAGGTCTTTATAGATGCAGTTACACCAAGGACTAAAGAGGTTGTTTTATTCATGTGTGAGAGGCTAATTAAATTAGAGAAGTCAGGTTAATACACAAAACGTATGTTCATTAGCGATAAACATGTTTATCAAGGCCTCCAAGTGATACTGAGCTAGTCTGTCCTTTGAGAAGAACACTGCTGGTTCTGTGACAAATCTGATGCTTTTAATTCTCTGTGCAGGCATATCTTGATTAAAGGCGGTGCAAAATTAAATGTCATCGCTGTTACAAAGTTATATCGAGCGTTTGATGCACACAGAGGAAATAGTGTTGTTCATCTACATGAACAGAGCTGCAGAGAATCAGTTTTTTTCTTCCTGTATTAACATATCCTGGTGGGAGCCTAGTGGTAGGCAAGTTTCAACATTTGTAAAACATTACTAATCACTAGTAACACCTGGATACTAACATACAGGTTGTAGGGAGTGTTGTAGGTTCAAATCCAACTCGATTCTACCTCCACAATTACCACCATTAAGCCACCGGTAAATTTAATCAGTGTAGTAGGGTTGATGGCGATCATGTTAGCCAGTGTTGCTTTAATTATTCACATACTGATGTGTATGTTTCCTGACTAACTGCATTGTGCTTCTGGTCTAGTTAAATATGGACAGGTTAACGGATCATGAATAATGTTGGATTGATGTGTAGAATAGAAGAGAGTGAAACCTTGCATGACAAAGAATGGATTTCTTCCAGGTCTTAGTGCTTACTTAGGTCAAATAGAATGAGAAGCCATCGTTAGAGTTAATCACTACCTGCCCACTAACTCACTAGTTAACTTTTTTTCTGTAATGCCGGAAGTCTTGATGTCCTTGTGTCAGACATTAATTGGAGATGGAAGGGGACGTCGAAGGGGTTTCAAAGAAATTTACATTGTTTGCGATGTAAATGTGCTGTGTTCGTGGGCGCTTGTGGAACACTATCACTTGCAAAAATGCTCCAGTTCAGTCAAATTTCCCCCTTTATCACAGACAAATTTAGCTGATATGACAGCAACCAACACTCTACTCACAATTCAGCTATTTGCTTGATATTTTCAGCGTTTATTTCGGACGCGCGTCCGGCACATCGTTGTGACAGCTCCGAGTCGCGCTGGGGATTGTGGGAAATGTAGTTCACTCCCAGAAAGAGAGAATATATCACAATATATATATCGTGTATCGCGACATAGCTGGTAAATATCGCAATATTATTTTTAGGCCATATTGGCCAGCCCTACTACACATCTAACACGGCTTCTCTTGTGTCTCATCCCCCTGCATTTTGCTCAGGTTCCGACCATCCTGAATGCCCTGCAGAGGAGTGTGCAGGCTGTGCTGGTGGGCAAGATTCAGATTCAGGACTGGTTTGGCAACGGCATCAAGCGAGCCGCACTGATGAACAAGTGGCTTCTAAAGGAGGTGAGCATCGATGAGGATGAGCGCTGTCTGCTCCAGACTGACGGATCCTTCCTCTATTTACTCTGCAAGGACGGTCTCTACAAAATAGGCTCAGGGTACAGCGGCACAGTCAGGGTAAGTCTGTCTCTTGCCTCTCTGTGGTTCTCACATAAAAAACCACCAGGACCGTTTTCACTTTCAGGTTGAATTTTGAGGTCATGAATCATGGCTGTACTAGTTGGGTTTTTTTTCTGATTAGATAAAAGATGATGAAAGTAGAGTGTAGGAGTGTTTCTGTACTGCAGTTCCTTGCTTTTGCAAAGTGTTGCTGTTTAAGGCTGCTGCAGTACTTTGTCAGGAGTGCTAATGTGCACTTATGTTTAGGGTCACGTGTACAACTCCACGTCACGCATCAGGAACCGGAAAGAAAAGAGATCGTGGCTCGGCTTTGCTCAGGTAATGGGATTTTTTCCTATGTCCTAAAAGGTCTCATTGTAACTTTTATTTGTAATATAAAAGTTATAAGTACGAGAAAAATCTTAAGAGAATGTTTTACGCTATCTAAACTGGCGACTGATATTTTTGATACAGCCACTACAACAAAAACAATAATTCCAGTCTTGAGAATAAAATCATATTGTTTTGTGTATGTGTGTGTGATTTGGATGTAGGGCTCTTTGCTCTATCGGGATATGAACAGTCACAGCATGGCAGCCATCAAGATCAATCCAGAAACTCTGGAGCAGGAGGGCACCATCACAATGCCAGGTACAAAGAAATTTCTCTGTAGAAAATGACACCCACAGTTTGATAAAAATAATAAAAACAAAGCTTCCTGTTAACGGATTATCACTTGGGAAAGAATGTGTAGAGATAAAAGTATTAATATTCATATTCAAATATTTTTGCTCTAAGGTTTTCAAGCTGATGGGCAGAACATCGTATTTACTGATGGAGAATATATCAATCAGATAGCAGCCTGCAAAGATGTAAGTGTTCATTATTCACGCAACCTCTCTTGACAGTTACAGCAAGCTGCTTATTGTGTCTCGGAATCAGTTCTCTTGACACAGGTGTACAGTTAAAGAGTAATTGTGTAGATGTCAGCTACCATTGATTACCTGGTTTAGCACATGTAATTATACAACACAACTTGTTCAGACCTGTTATGAGCTTTAGGCTCTGAGTGATTTGTCAGGGCATTAGATGACAGCACAACGAAGCCATTTGGATCAAACGTAAAAATACTCCATTCCATGATCACATGGTCTGCCGCTGCTGTTTATGGGACGGCTGATTGATCTGTAAAGTAAACACATCACTCATACTCTCACAGTGGATGCTAAACTGCCCCTTTAAGAGATTAAAGATGTGGAAGAAGCAAATTGGAACGCTCAGATGCTGTTTTGATGCTTCCAGTGAGAGCAAGAGAAAGTGCGTGTCCTCTTAAAGGTTTAACTGAGCTAGCAGTTTCTGAGCTGCTAACACTGATATCCTTGGGGTTCTCTCTCATACACACATGCACAGTGCACAAAAATGCAATCAGCTGGCCATTTGAAACATTAGAGATGTTGAAATCAATTTGAATGTTCAAAAGCCGTCATGTTTTTTTTTCAGTGAGAGCAAGTTTTTAAAGGTTTATCAGGACTTGCAGTCTCTGAGCTGCCAACAGTGATAACCTTGGGGATCTCCTTCTCTCACACACACACACACACACACAGTGTGCTAGAGGTTGTCTTCATTCTTGCTCATTAATGAGATGCATGAACTCTACCACACACCACCTGTCCCAGGAGTGTCCAACTTGATATGGTTTTGTTAGTCTGTCAAAGACTTGTAATTAGGGCTGGATATTGTTGCTGATTTCCTGAATCGATTCGATTCTGATTCACAATGTCATGATTCGATTCAATATCGATTTACTTAGAGATTTCTTTGCGTCAATACTAGTTTTGGTTGGTTATAAAAGAACTTGTTTTAAAACCGAAGTGTTGCCAAACATCGGCCTTTAGGCCAGACGGTGATTTGAGCGGAGCAGCTTCAGCCATGGCTCTATTTGGTTTCAGTTTTGCCGGTCTCACGTTTTTATAGCTCTCTTGTGCGGTCGCAAGAAGTAGTGCATAGCCGCAGGAAAAGATCGATCCGCGAATTTTTGAAACGATATCGTATTTTTCGAGCGGGAATCGATATTGATTGGTGAATCAATTTTTTTGAACCCAGTCCTACTTGTAATGCCTTTGTGTTCATGCTTTTTGTGCTACTTTGGAGAAGTAAGAAATAAGTGGTATGACTTCAAATCAATATCACAATTTTACTTCGATTACGATTAATTAACGATTTTTAAAAACTTTTTTGCCCTCATAGTTCACTGACATCGTCTGTACAGTAAATATGCTCAACTAGTAACGCTGAGACATTCGTCTAATGAAAGAGTGCATATCTTTATCAATTTAAAATAACTGAAAGAAACAGTTGTAGTGGCAGACTGGATGTGGTATGTTGGAGTCATGGGACAACAGACACGGTAGTGGGTGGTTTGGGTGGTTTTAATTTTTGGTAAAATGAGAGTTTTTCTTGTTTTTTTAAACATGGTAGTTTTTAAGCGGACAGTAAGAGACTAACAGTATTTTAAAATTAAATTCAATAATGATCATGGCCAAGATTATGATGATTAGAGGTTCCGAGTTAATTTTCAGTTAAGGCATGTAGACTTAAAAAAGGATGTTTGTCAAAATGTCTTAGATATGACTGTGGTGCACTGAGTAGTAGATAGTCTTCATAATGCTTTGAACAAAAGTGTACTATCACTGCTTTCAAACCAGCTCCCTTCTTACGGGGTTAAATAAAAGCATGCTCTGGATGCAGAGTCCCTTGTAGCTCATATAAGTGAGTGAGAACACAATGCTAATGGTCTAATTATGAGGGTGAGAAACTGACCTGTTCCCCTGATGTGCCGCTGAGGACCGTGTTCTCATCTGTTGAGTGGCTCTGGGATACGTCGCTATCACTTTAACATGCATCAGACATAAACGCAAAGTAAACACAGAGTATTTATTTGCTGAGCAGTCGGTGTAAGTGAGCACATCCTTAGTAAACTATTTGTTTGACTATCAAAGGAAGCACAAACTGTTACAGTGCTAACTATGCGCATATTTTGTGCTATAGGATGGCTTTGTGGTGCGGATCTTCACCACCAGCACAGATCCGGCCCTGCAGCAGGAGCTACAACTCAAGCTTGCTAGGAAGTGTCTCCACGCCTGTGGCATCTCCCTCTTTGACCTGGAAAAAGACCTGCATATCATTAGTGAGTTCACATATTATACAGATGCAAACAAGAAACATACTTAGAGTCTATTCACAGCAAAAAAAAACATCTCTGCATTTCTCACCTGCATTGTGTGTCTTATATCTTCAGGTACGGGGTTTGATGAAGAAGCAGCGCTGCTCGGGGCAGGGAGAGAGTTTGCTTTGATGAAAACAGCTTCAGGGAAGGTAAACCAGCGAAGCTGTATCTTACAGCAGTGATTCCCAGTTTCCTCTGCTTGCTGTATTTGTGAGACATACGGCACTACATACTCACACTGATGTCATGTTTGAGAGACTGTATGTGTGTGTGAGCCAGTGCAAATCTGTTTGCAATGATTCCGTGTTTATTGTAGACCAGAGAAATTACACTTATCAAAGCAGAGAGGAAATGGCACTGCTCTGTCTCCCATTCCTCACATTCCAAGCCACAGGGTATTAAGTTGTGCACCAACATCTGAAGAACCGGCTTGTTTGGTTTGCAAGAATGAGATATATTAGTATGCATAAACTTGGGTGGAGTTGATTTGAATGCTGGTTTACATTGAATGTCAGCTGGTGTGTGTGTGTGTGTGTGTCCATCTATTTATCGCATTGTGGGGACCTTTTTGTCCCCTAAAATCACTTATCTGTTTTTTGGGGTTTTGTGGGGACATCTGAGAGGTCCCCATGAGGAGAAATGACTTTATAGAAAATGTGCTTGTTTTATTTGAGAAACTAAAAGAGGTAAAAGATGTACTTTTGGTTACTGTGATTAAGGTTAGGGTTAGGATTAGGTGTAGGTGTAAAATTATATACATCTAGTCATTATGGGAGCCTATGGAAAGACCTCACAAAGATAGTAATATAGAGACTCTGTGTGTGTGTGTGTGTGTGTTTGGCGTGTCATTTGCGTGCTTGTCGTAGCACCAGGCATTATTGGCAGTGATGGTGTGACTGCGCCTGTCATTGTTCCCTGTGTGGTGTTTTAGCACAGTGCCACCCTTAAGGCGAGGGACCGAACTGCTAGAGCTTCTTACAAGCCTATTTAACTGGAAAATATTTGGTTAGTCAACCAGCAAAACTGAGCAGCTAATCTCTTTGGTGCTCTTGTTTTACTATGGCACAGCTAGATCCGTCCTGCTCGGAAACTGAATTCAAACATCAACATTTCTTTTAGAAATTAGAAATGATTCAGTGACTGTAGTATTATTGTGTATAGTTTATTTTGCGTATTTAGTCTTGTTTGCTGAGGCGGTGTGAGTGTGTGTGTGCGAAGGGGTTTTGGAGTGTTTGGTGGAATGTGTGGAAGGGTGTGTTCTGATTGTGGGTGGGAGAGCGTTTTGCCAGTTTATCTAACATGACCTAATATCACACTTGGGGCATATTTGGAGATAATCCGACAGAGTGTGTTTCAGTGGAAAAAAACATGACCGTGACTAGAGCTGCCACTTTAGACTATTTTTATTTGGATTAATCTGTCGACTAATTTATCATGAACTTTTACTCTTCCATAGCCAATCATCATCACATATTCGGTTGTCTTGTCCCCTCCCCTTCCCCTCACCAAAGACAAGAAAAAAAACTTTGTCTGTCCTGTGGCTGGGAGAGCATGGTCAAATGAAAACATCTTCAGTGAGCTTAATCATAATAACACGCCAGATTTTGTTCTCAGTAACGGTAACAGCATTGTAACGATGGAAAAAGTAATTGGTAGCTTACCAGTTGCTGATAAAATTATGCTGTTATTCCCATCAGTGCTGGCAACACTGAAGTTGAACCGAGCTGAGCAGCGACTGGAGCAAAATTCCACTGTGGTAATACGCGTCTCAGTGCTAGTGCTGTGGATAGAAAACAGTAATTATTTCGGTTGGGGCATTTTAAGAGATTGAAACAACTTTATTAATAAAAAATAAAATGACGCATCGTTTAAAAACACTGGTGTCGACAAATTATCAACGTCAGTGTCGTCAACTATGTTGAGTAATCGCAATAGCTCTAATTGTGACACAACAGAATTTCTAGCCTAACCGGTGTCTGTGCCTAACTGTGTGTCTCTGCATGATACATTTTTTATTAATAAAGTTGTTTCAATCTCTTAAAATGCCCCAACCGAAATAATTACTGTTTTCTATCCACAGCACTAGCACTGAGACGCGTATTGCCTCTGCTTTGTGTCAATATGTCCCACCTCGTTCAGTTGCTGGTTGTTACTCACTCTTTAAGACTGAAGGGAGAGAGTTCTGCTTTAACAATAATTCCAGACTCTGGCACGGAACACTTTATCTTCTTAATATTCCTCAGTTGCATTGTCGAAATTTCACTTTTTACACAGTGCTCTACAAGGGAACTAGGATGCTGTCGCTATAATTTAATGTTAGATGTACAGACTGTGGAAGACAGTCATTTCTTGAATTAAGAAAAACACTTACTACAATAAAAATGTAAGCATTTTGGTGAATAACCCAAAACCTGCCAGACGTGTTTTTTTGCTCTGTGTTGATTGTACTCCTTCACCCTCTTCTTCCTTAGATATATTACACAGGGAAGTATCAGAGCCTCGGCATCAAGCAGGGAGGTCCGTCGGCTGGGAAATGGGTGGAGCTGCCTATCACTAAGTCGCCCAAGATCTCCCAGTTCTCTGTGGGTCACGATGGCTCTCATGCTCTCTTGGTGGCAGAAGATGGCAGTGTCTTCTTCACTGGCTCTGCTAGTAAAGGAGAAGATGGGGAATTAAGTAAGGCCTTTTTTGAGAATGAGCTGCTTTTTGTCACACACGATAAATTATGTCTCACTTTAAACTTTGCATGTTTTTGGAGTGCTCTTAGAGCTGAACACCACTGCCATTTCCTTTCAGCAAAGAGTCGGAGACAGCCAAAGCCCTACAAGCCCAAGAAGATTATCAAACTGGAGACAAAGACGGCTGTTTACTCAGCCTGCAACAATGGTAGCAGCAGTATAGTGACAAAGGATGGAGAGCTTTACATGTTTGGCAAAGATGCCATCTACAGTGACAGCACCTGTAAGTGCCATATGTCTGCGTCTACACTAAAAATAGTCATTGTGACCGACTGACACTTAGCTACCTGTGAACTACTTGTTCATTCTCCTTGTAGCACGCTCCCTCCTTCCTCTCATTGTATTTAGGCTGCCAGTTGTGCTGTAGGGTGTGATTAGGCTTCTTTGCTAGATCAGTGCTTCCTCTGTGGGAGATCTGAGTACCGGTCCTTGTAATTCTCACCGACTTGTGAAATATCCCAAGTTATATTTGTGCTGATGTCTTTTGATGTTGGTAATTAGTCAGGTCCTTTAAACCAGTCTTGTAGTCTGCAATAATATGAAATTGATTTGATTCTATTCAGTTTAACATGAGACAAAGGGATGCATCGATCTGAAACATATCGAATATAGGTCTGATAAAGACTCAAATAAGTGGATTGGATATCAACAACACTGGGTTGATTTATGGGACCGATCTATTCCGTTAAATTGTGCGTTTTTTCTAGTTATCTGCACTTGTGCACACAGTACTACGCCAAGCACTTCGAAATGTGTCGGTAGCGGTACTGCGTGAAAGCAGGTTTAGAGCTGGATCGCGATTATCTCCTTTTTCACAATTAAAATAAAGCATTTTAAACAAGGTGCTTTGTTATGTGTTGACGGCAGTACTGCAGTAAAGCTGGTTTAAAGCTGATTTGTAACTGTCTCCTTTTTCACGACTAAACAAAACATTATTAAACGACTTCGTTAAACATCAGCAGTTGCATTGCTCTAAAATTGGCACAATGTTCCACATTTGTTTGATATTTGCGCTAAACGTGTTCAAATTCAAATATATTGATAAAATAGTAAGCAGAACAAGCAACATTCAGAAGTTTAGCACTTTTTATGTCCGATACCGATATTGTAAATTTGGATATCTCATATCTGAGTCTTTCTTAAACAGAAAATAATGCTTAAAATGTTTAAATACATGACTAAGATTATTCTTTTATGCTTAAGAAAATACTTGACTTAAATCCTGTTTAAATCCTAAAACAATTTAATAATTACATTCCCATATGTATATGCTAAATTATTTATTATTACAATAATTTCTCAGAAGTTATTCGTTTAAACACAGTTGTGTAATTTTGTCATGGTCCCTAATCCTGCGGCGCGAAAACCATCAGGAACATGGAGATTGCAAGCGAGAGCTGGTGTTGTTAAGGAAATGATACAGTATAATTACATGATTTGCTTTTGGGGATGTAGTGTGTTGCGTTGCATGTAGGGATGCACCGATTGCAATTTCCTTGGTCGATTCCGATTACCGATTTTTTCGTAAGTGCGATCGGCCGATACCGATTTTTTTCTCAGATAACAGAAAATTAGAGCTGCTGCGAGCAATCGATGACATCGACACAAAAAAAATGGGTTTCAACTTTTTTATTGTAACGCGGTAGTTACTTTCCCTGTTTACTAGTTACTTTTATAATAGTGACATATAATAGTGGCAGCTCTACAGCAAATACAAACAAAAATCTAATTTTCTTTAATATAATGCTTTATTTTCATAACAAATTTTCTTACAAATTTAAATAAATAAAATGTAACTCGTAAAATGTAAAATGTAACAACTCCGGTAACTTGGCGTCCAAAAAGTAAGGCCTACCTGGCATTGTGTATTTTGGGCAGAGGTGATTTATCAGATTTCTGAAGCCTGTATCCTCAACTATGGAAAACAGCTGATCATCTAGTGATCATCTTGTGATTGACTTGTGCACCTGTGTTTATGTTGAATTGGGGACAGACAAGTGGGCAAGGGGAGCCGTTGATTGCGTGCTTATTAAAGGTGTAAAACCTAACTATTAAATTATAATTATAAGGTTGATAAACTATAACTTGTGTTTAATCTACCTGTCGCCGTTCCTCTTTCTACGTCATCATTGGTTTTTCTGTAGAAACTTTCTGTAGTGTGCAGTCAATCACAAGACCAGGAGCCATCGGCCAATAGGATTCGCAGACAGAAGCTGCCAAAACCACGCCCCCAAACTGCCAAAACCCGCCCCCTTTCAAACAGCGCGCGCAGAAATCTCACTTGAGCAAAAAAGCCGCTCGTCGGGAATCTACTTCGCGTGCGAGGACATTTAACACATCGAGAGGAAAAATACAGTTCGCGCGCAATATTATCACAACCGTGCACTCGATTCTTAACTTTGTGCTCTCGAGTTTCACATTTGCTGCACGATGTCACTCCATTCAAAGTGAATGAGAAACGCCTCCGTTGAGCGTACATGTGAACACTGCCTGAATGCGCGCGTGGCTGTGCTGCAAGTAATGCGCATGCGCAAGATCGGTTTTAAATCGGCAATACGTGTGAGTGATCGGCTAATCACCGATCAGGCCAAAAATCGGCCGATTCCGATCGCTGGCCGATCGATCGGTGCATCCCTAGTTGCATGTCCTGCTCATTGTCATATCAATATGTACAAATTAGTGTGAATGTCGAACAGTAGACCAGCTTTACCCCAGTGCCAATTCCCATGCATAACCAGTTGCTTAATTTCATCAACTACACCAGCTCTTGGTCTTAATCTCGGTGTCCCTGTTCGTTTTAACGCCGCTATGTTAGGGACCGTCACAAAATGACAACTGTGTTTAAACAAGTCCATTACACAGAATCTCTTAATCCTCCCCCTCACCAAAAAATGTACGGCTTATTAAATAAACACTGGTATTGGCTCGATGCACAGTTATTGGTATCTGAACTGCAGAAGTTGGACAATTTCTTGTGCTGATTCAACACAATAATGTAATCAAAATCATAAAATTCATATCAAATCACAAAAGCAAGTTTAATATCATTTGACATTTTTATTTTTGAGCTACTTCCCACAGTAGCCTGTCATCACGATTAGTGAAAGTCCTGATGAACCCAGCCGATGTGTCCACGCTTGCTTGCTTTATTACAGTGATAATTATAGACTCTATGTTTTAATGTATTAAACAATATGTATGATGTTTAATCATTGTTTTCCTTCGGATAAATGCTGTGGACTCCTTTATCATTGAATCAGTGTTGATTGCTGTTTGCTACACCTCTAGAATCAAACCCATGCTCTCTTTTTCCCCCTAAGGTCAGGTATCAGACCTGAAGGGCCATTTCGTAACTCAGGTAGCCATGGGGAAGGCCCACACCTGCGTGCTGACCAAGAGCGGGGAGGTGTGGACGTTTGGCGTCAACAACAAAGGCCAATGTGGTAGAGACACTGGAGCTATGAGCCAGGCAGGGAAAGGTGAGAATCTCTCAGAGATTTCCTTAATATGACTAATTATTACTTTCCCTGAGTGATGGAGCACTGGTGTTACGCACCAAGAGGTACTGGTTTGCAGTCTGGTTCTTTTCTACCTCCAGCACTAGTACCGTTGAGCATAGAGAGTAAACGTTGCAACTGTAAAAGTAACTCATTAGTTTTTCACTTTTAAAAAAATATGAAAAAATTAATAACAAGACGTTCAGATTTTTCATTTTGGGCTTAAATAAAAAATGGAGGAAGTAAAACTTGCACTCATATTCCATTTTGGTATTTTACTTGACCCAGAAGTGACATTCTGTTTTCATCCTTTCCCAGCTTTTGGGGTGGAGAACATGGCCACGGCAATGGATGAAGATCTGGAAGACGAACTGGACGATAAGGAGGAGAAGTCCATGATGTGCCAGCCGGGCATGCACAAGTGGAAGCTGGACCAGTGTATGGTGTGCACTGTGTGTGGTGACTGCACTGGGTATGGAGCCAGCTGTGTGAGCAGCGGACGACCTGACAGAGTGCCCGGAGGGTAAATAACACACTTGCGGACAAGTGCATGAAAACACAGGGCTAGTTTGTGCTGTGCGAACATATTTGGATGTGCTGCTTGTATGTGTCCGTAGCGTGTGTGTATCTGATTGTTGTTTGTGTTTATATTCTTCAGAATCTGTGGCTGCGGCTCTGGCGAGTCTGGCTGCTCCTTGTGTGGCTGCTGTAAGGCGTGTGCTCGCGAGCTGGACGGTCAGGAAGCCAGGCAGAGGGGAATCTTTGACGCTGTAAAGGAGATGATACCACTAGACCTACTGTTAGGTACTTGATCTAGACGATCACAGACGTTCTCACCTCTTATGTGGTTGTGCCAACTGCGCATCACCATCTCTAACATTTTCTCATCTTTGCCATTTCATGTCAGACACCTGCTGTCTTTAGGCATGGGCTGGTTTCTAGTTGAAAATTGTACTGCGATTTGAATGTCACACAAAATATTTTTCCGTCATACAATTCCTGTGGTAAGAACTGCTATTTATGACTCGGAAAAGAGAGAACATGCAGGAATCCCTCGAGTCATATTCATCGTGGAGTACAGCCTTGAGTGGCTGGCAAAATCCCTCAGCTGGGCACAAGTCCACTTTTGTTAAGCGAGTAACTGTCTAGTGGCTGACTATGACTAGACTGATGTCTATTCGCCAGCGAGCTGCAGCCTATGAACGCGCTGTTAACGAGTTATTGGAATGACCTCAGCCCCCCATCAAAGAGCATATATGTGTATAAGAATGCATATTTTTTCAGAGCGATTGGTCAAGTTCTGTTTAAATTATAGCATTTTTGAGCTGTAATCACAATGCTGTAGTACCATGAAACAGTTATATTTTTGCTTAAGGTTGTCATACTGTTAGAATTCCGTAGTGGCCCATGCCTAACTGTCTTTGTAGTGTTGTCATTGTTAGCCTGTTAATGTGTGTGCAAGTGTTTGTGTGTGTGTGTGTGTGTGTGTGTGTGTGTGTTTGTGTCCACTGATGTGCATTGCCTTTCCATGCTCATCATTCACACTGCTCGTCTTGTCTCTCGTTTGCCCCCTCCTCTGGCCCTGCCGATGCCGGACCGTTTTTATTTTAGCTGTGCCTGTCCATCCCCCTCCAGGCGTCAATATAGAGGAACACATCCAGATCCGACAGGAAGAGAAGAGACAGCGCATCAACCGCCGCCACAGGCTGGAAGAAGGCAGAGGTAAGGAATCGTTTTTTTCCCTCACACGCAGCTCCTCACAGGGAGAAGAGAGCCTGGAGCCCGATGTGCATGGGTTTGTAACAGCTCGATTATAGAGACGCCTGAGAGTCTTGTTGAGAACTGGAGCTTTGCGGATCTGTTGAATCAGGGCACTGCCTCTCCTGGGTGGCATAATCCTTTTCACATGCCAGGCTTCTTGTGCTTGGTGCTTGTATTCTGCCGCCTGCTTTTGATTGGGGTCAGATTTTATGGTACTGAATCTGTGTATCATTAGTTTATTCTTTTTGAAATGAAACCAAATTTTTGTGTCCAAACTAAAATTAAATAATTTAATTATTTCCAGTTTATTTCAAATAAAACTTGGAAAAATATGCATTTATATTACATTTAGTTTTTTCTGAGTGGCATTTCTGAGTTTGGAGAGATACCTAACCGCTGTAGCGCGTTGGAAATCTCGGCATGTGTTTTCCCAGTCTCAGACAGCATGCTCACTATGTCCACACTGTCCACTAATCTGACTATGGTGTCAAAGCTTCTTCATCTGTGTGTAAAAGTCACTGTAGGGTGACTGAACATAAGTGTATGTTTTCAATTTGTTCCCTTTTTGGTTTGAGCACAAATGAGAAATCTTTGTTTTTTCATTTTTATTTTGGAAAACTAATTATTTAGGTTTGGTTTTAATTTAAAAATGAAAGAACAAATGATACACAGATTGTTGTGGCCGAGGTTAACAAAGTTCAAATTCAGCTCGTATCATCCCTCAAGCACTGCCACCTTTGGGTTCCAACTCTTTACCTTAAGATGAGATTGTCCCGGACATCGTTGCTCTTGATGAGTGTCTTAAAATGCCTTAAATGTAGAAGTTGCACTCTTGCTTGCAAAAGAATTGAGATCCCCAAAGCTGCTGCATTTCCATCAGCTGTCACATGTGCCTGTGTCCTCAGTGAGTGGATGTTGTACAGGTTCCTCCCCGTGCTTCTGTTCTATGATTTGCTGCGTGTTTTATATACAGTGTTACTTTTCCATTTGTGAGATGCTTTGCCCATGCATGTGAAAGTTTCTTTCTCCCCCTCATAGGCCCCCTTGTATTTCCTGGTCCCCTTTTTATGAACCAGCGTGAGCAGGCCCTAGCCAGACTAAGACCCCTTCAGGCCTTTAAGCTAATGCGGGACAAACTCAAAGGTACTATAGTCTTCACTACAGACTCCACCTGGAGCCGGGCTGCACCTACCCTCTACCCTCACCAGGCACTGCCCTTTCTTTACCTCTCTCTCATTATCTTTCCCTTGCTCTCTCTGTCTCTCTCTCAGCCTCTTTCTCTCATCTCTCTCCTATGCTCTCTCTATTTCCACGTCTCCCCCGTTTTTTTGCTCTTCATCTCTTATTCATTCTTCCCTACACACTATCATAGTAGAGACCGAGAAACCCACCCTATTATGTTAATTTTTCCCTCTACTGAATATTTCAACGCTGCTGATCCCATTTTGCACATCTGCTGAAAATAGCATGAAGACCTTTTAGCATCTAGTGCCTAGTGCTTCACAAATCTGCACTGACTTTAAAGGAGTTAAATCAACTTTTGATTTCCAAAAATTCTAAAAATAAACCTCTTCTTTGCTATTAATAGAATGTCACACAACATAGCTATTTTAGGAAGTGTTAAAGAAAAAAAAACAAGTAACTTGTAATTTATTTCCACCATTCTGCACAGTTTTCAGCCTCCCCTGCTGCGTGTTTTAGCTGTGACGTTGAGAGAAGTTCTCTCTCAGTCATGCTGACTCTCCTGCCTTGCCTGTGCTATTTGTACCCTGTGATCAGGGCTGGGTCAGGGGTGAAGCTTCAGCTATAATCACATCAGCTGTCTGTCTCCTCCTGCTGCACTCATCCTCCTGGTCCTCATGGCCAACAAATCAGTGATTGCCTTTTTGACCTTTTGGAATGCACTCCCTTGAGTTTGTGTCTTATTTTCTCATCTGGTGTGTCTTTATTTTCAAATCATTATTCTTTCACTGTGCATGACTTAATTTTTTCACTCTACTTGAAGCTCCACTTCTGGTTTTCTTCCCAGGTGACTGATGGCCCCCTGGCCTCATTCGCTGGTTAAGACATCCAACTTTATGAGCCTGTCCTTCTCTGCCCTTGTGGGAGCTTGTCCTTCTCTGACTGAGCTCTTTGTTATAGATGGCAGCAGTGAGCGTGGGGACAAAGATGCCAGTAAGATCACTACTTATCCCCCGGGAGCGGTTCGCTTTGACTGTGAGCTCCGTGCGGTGCAGGTCAGCTGCGGCTTCCACCACTCCGGTAAGCCAGAGCTGTGCCTAAACTCACCTCAGATTTTATGTGTAAATGTGTCTAATTCATGAGTTGGACATCAGAAAAGCTGTGTAGAATCTGCACTGTTTGTTTTCTCTAAGCAAGTTTTTATTATATTCACTTCTCACATGCGTTCATAAAGTAAAACTGACAGCCAGTTTAGTTTGTATCGTGACTATGCCTTCATATGGACAAATGTAGTTGTCTGTCTTTTAATATATGGATATACCAAATTACTTGTAGTTAAACAAAAATATGTTTACCAATTATTTCTTCCATCAACTTCTGTTGTGCAGTGGTGTTAATGGAGAACGGGGATGTTTACACCTTCGGCTATGGTCAACATGGTCAACTAGGACATGGAGACGTCAATTCCAGGTAATAACGCTTTCTCAAGTATTGTTGTCAAATAATACTGCAGTTTGTGATTGGGTTGTAATTGATTTTATTGTGCATTGCTTTATACTAAATGGTTAGGACTATGATTACAAAGTGTAAGACTGGGTTCATTTTTCAAAATCACCAATATCTTTTTTACAGGTTCCAAAGCATGAGTCTTGTCATTTTGTTTACGAGTTCTCATTTTTCTCAGTTATCTTGAAAAAAACTTGATAGTTTGTGCTGATTCCACAGTGGCTGAAAATTTGTAGCAGCAACATTTAAGACTGTGAGAATAACAGTTAAACAAAGCTCAAACCAGCTGAGCATGCTCTTTTTTGGTGCAAAAGTGTGTGTTCATTATTTAAGAGAAGTGTGTAATCCATCTCAGGGAGCACGCTGTCTGTAGTGACATTTACTCATTTCTGTAGGTAAGATTTATTAAATGAACAGGGACATGCAAGACTCTTTGTTAGCAGAGCATACTCCTCCTGATAGCTGCATCTGCCTCTGAGCAGCCTTGTTAACAGCTTTGACTTTTTGGGAAGTTCTTGTAGCTTGAGATGTCAGAAGGTCTAATGTATTATTGAAAAAAGGCATTCATTGCAAATGATTACTCTCTTGCTCCTGTGTTTGTGTAGTCTCTCCACATTAAGTGTTGAAACTGGTATTTCTTCCTTTTTGCAAGCGTCATAATTAGGGCTGCAACTAACGACTATTTTGATAGTCGACTAGTCATCGACTATTAAAACGATTAGTCAACTAATCGGATTATATATTGCATAATTATAAAATGGCTCCGATTTAGCTACCAGCTTTTACATTTAGTATGAGGTTATTTAAATTTTGTGGTAAATAATAAAGACAAGAAAGATAGTTCACTCAAAAGCATATTTTAATAAATAAGTTTCTTCTTTGCCTTATCTAGCCTTTCGATGGCTCCTGGTTTTGTGATGCTACTGAGAAAATGGTAACATACCATTATAACATTTATGAGCGAGTGACAAAGGCGTTGGTTACTTTACCGTTTTGCGTGCTTATTAAACGCATAAGACCTAACTATTAAATTCTAATTATAAGGTCGATAAACTATAACTTGCATTTAACCGACCCGTCGCCATTCCTCTTCCTCCGACATCCTTGGTTTTTCTGTAGGAACTTTCTTAAGCCAATCACAAAACCAGGAGCCATCGGCCAATAGGATTCGCAGCCAGAAACTGCTAATACCCCGCCCCCAAACTGTCCAAACCCAGCAACATTGCAACATTGGTGCCTTTCAAACCACACGCGTAGAAATCTCACTCGAGCAAAAAAGCCGCTCGTCTGTAATCTACTTTGTGCGCGAGGACATTTAACACATCGAGAGGAAAAAGACATTCGAGAGAGGAAAAATACAGTTCGTGCGCAATATGATCACAACCGCGCACTCGATTCTTAATTTTGTGCTCTCGAGTTTCACATTTGCGCTCACGACTTTGAAATTTATGCCCGCAAAATTTTTGCGGCAAGCCATTTTGCGCGCTCTAGTTTTGGCGTTGATGTGACGCCATAGGGCCATTCTTCTAGCTGTCACTGAATGCTATTGCGCAAGAGCGAATCTCACCAGATTGTGGTGTATAGGTTCACTCTATTGGAAAGCGGTAGTATTACACAGGTAGAAAGGAAGGAAAACGTTTCACTCCGTTTAAAAATACGTCTGGCGACAATTATCGACAATCAAATTCGTCGGCGACTATTTTTATTGTCGACTTTTGTCGACAATGTTGAATAATCGTTGCACCCCTCGTCATAATAATAGTTGTTTCGGGGTTTGATTGACGGGCCGGTCCCTTTTTTGCCTTTTTTCCACTTCGGAGAGGAGTGATAAACGACTTAAGGATGGTTGGCATTGCAGCACAGATACTGCCTTTTTGCACAATGTGTAATCTGTATTTTTTGCACATAGGGGGTCTCCGACTCTAGTGCAGGCACTGCCTGGCCCCAGTGTTCAGGTGACAGCAGGCAGTAACCACACTGCAGTGCTCCTCATGGATGGGCAGGTCTTCACTTTTGGGAGCTTCTCGGTATGTTTATCCGTATCCAGTAACGTTACCTTATACATAGCACCTCTCTTTTCGTTATACGTTTGAATTTCTCTTGAGTTATAGGCTTCTTATGATGTGAGCTATGTCTAAAATACTGTTGTTTTTTGTGTGTAGAAAGGACAGCTTGGCAGACCCATTTTGGACATGCCCTACTGGAACGCCAAGCCTTCCCCCATGCCCAACATTGGTGCCAAATATGGCCGCAAAGCCACATGGATCGGTGCCAGTGGAGACCAAACTTTCCTGAGGATTGATGAAGCGTTAATCAACTCCCACGTCCTGGCCACATCAGAGATCTTTGCAAGCAAACACATAATTGGTATTCACCGGGCTAGTTTTGTATTAAAATCATTACCTTAATGCTTTAAACGAAGTCCCTGTTTGTCTAAAACTGGACTCATTTAGGGTTGTTTGCTCTTTAGGTTTGGTTCCAACTTCTGTATCTGAGCCTCCTCCCTTCAAATGCCTGTTGATTAACAAAATGGATGGAAGCTGTCGGACATTCAATGACTCAGAGCAGGAGGACCTTCAGGGCTTTGGCCTCTGTCTAGACCCTGTGTATGATGTCATTTGGAGGTAAGAATGCAGTTCCACTGTCTAAAGTGATATGCTGTTCTTATCACAGTGAAACATCTTCTTTGGGGTGGAAGACCGGCTCTAGCAGAGTCATTATCTTGTGTATTAGAGTCAGATCGTAGCACCAATATTATCAGCTAATGTGGCTAATTGGCAGTAAATTGGTATCAGTGTTACTAATATCCAATAAATGATAATTGAAGGGCGGCATGGTGGCGCAGTGTTTAGCGCTGCCGCCTCACAGCGATAAAGTCCTGGGTTCCATCCCCGGGTCGGCCGTAGGGTCTTTCTGTGTGGAGTTTGCATGCTCTCCCCATGTTCCTATGGGTTTTCTCCGGGTGCCCCGGTTTCCTCCCACGGTCCAAAGGCATGCACTGTAGGTTAATTGGCAGAGTGTGTGTTCCATGCGGTGTGCCGACACCTGACCAGGGCCAGTCCCCAACTTGCACTCGTAGTTCCTGGGACAGGCTCTGGTCCCTGCGACCCCGATTGGGATTAAGTGGTTCGGATAATGAACGAATGAATGATAATTGAAACAGAGAGAGAAGATCGATCTTTTAGCAGTTACCAGCGTCATTTCTTTCATTTGTGTTAATTTTTAGAGAGTTCATAGTAGAGCTCCAGGGCAGTTATCTACAGGCTAAAATTTAATTTAGTTTTTGTATTGTGAAATAGAGGTCAAGTGATATTGGTTTTTCACGGCCGATGCAATCTCGATTATTGCTAGTTAACAGGGCTGATAACCGATATTTGGAACCGATATGCAAAAAAAAACCCTTCATTTTTATACTGCATGATTTATTATCTTGGTGTGCTCTCTTAAAAATAAACATGAATGTAATGTGATCTTAAATATCCTACATTGGTTGGGCTTTACCTTGTGTCATTGGTTTGTTTAATTAACCTCATTTAAAACTATATCTTTCTTCCCTCCAGGTTTTTGCCCCGCACTACTGAGGTGTGGTGCTATAATGCAGTAATCGCAGATGCCCGCATGCCCTCTGCTTCAGACCTCCAGTCTCGCTGCAGTATCCTGAGCCCGGAGCTCGCTCTTCCCTCTGGCTCCCACGCCACCACCACACGCTCTCATGGAGCTCTGCACATCCTGGGTATGCATCAGTCTCTCTCTCCACTTGGTCACTCTTTTCTGCACTCAGCCGTTACATGTTATGCATGTTCAACAATTCTTTCTGCCTCTCAGTGCCTTCACTTTATGACAACCATTTATTTCCTGAAAAGAGATGTATGTCGAGTGGGGAATGAGCAGGTGGCCGATGAGTGGTGGTTTATTGGCATTCAGTCTAGTTTAAAACACAAAAAAGGGCAATGAAATAACCGTATTTGAGAGAAGGCTCATGTGTGGGGCTTTAAAGCATGCCCACTAGTGTAGATTTAATTTAGGCTACATTTGACTTGTGATGATATTTCATTCTCTGGTGGCTGTCTGATGTGTGGTAGTGATACATCAGCATATATCAGTACATCGATTGAGTAATCAGAGATCCCATAGCATCAGTCCAAAAAGAAAACAAAGATCAGCCATCATACATACAGTATTGTAATGTCGCTTTATGTTGAACAGACTATTGTTTTAGCTTACAATGTCTGGCTGAGCTTAGGAATAAAAATGTTAAAAGGATATTTTACTTGCTTAATATTGCAATTTTTGATTTGATATGAGTTGTGTTATTGAGCATATGATATTGTCTCATATCAGTAGCTGTCTGCTTAATTGAATCATATAGAAATTGTATCGTGGCGGACTTTGTGATATTGGCTGACATCTAACTGGTGTCCTTTGAATCGATATAGTGTCATATCCTGACAAAACTTGATTGATACCCCTAATGTGCGGCTGTGTGCAGGTTGTTTGGACACTTTAGCAGCTATGCAGGAGCTAAAGATGGGTGTGGCCAGCGCAGAGGAAGAGACACAGGCAGTCATGAAGGTTTACTCCAAGGAGGACTATAGCGTGGTTAACCGCTTTGAGAGTGAGTACACACACGTCGTGACAAAGCAGTGTGGCTACATTAGCACATTAACATTAGGTAACAGTATGCAACACTAAGTAAAAGCGGTTGTACAGTGTTAGTGTTTTTCATTGCAGTGTGATTTGTGTTCAGGTCATGGTGGAGGCTGGGGCTACTCTGCCCACTCTGTGGAGGCCATTCGTTTCTGTGCAGATGCTGATATTCTGTTGGGAGGTCTGGGACTGTTTGGAGGTCGGGGAGAGTATACGGCTAAAATCAAGGTAAGGACAGGGTGTATAGTCAGATACAGTATCAGTAAAGTCTTTCTTTCTAGTGCAGTAAATATGTGATGGTCCTGACGAGTATTTCCGTATTGTTTGAGTGCTTTAGTTAATTGCTGAATTTTGTTGTGCAGCTGTTTGAGCTCGGCCCAGATGGAGGAGATCATGAGACAGATGGGGACCTCTTGGCAGAGACGGACGTTCTGGCCTATGACTGTGCTGCTAGGTACTGCTTATATGCAATTAGAGTGAAACAGACTTCAGAATTATTATGTCACTACAAGTGAATGCTTTGAAGTCAAAAAATAGAATTCAAACGAGTTTAATTGAGATGACGTGCTCAGGAGCGTCTTGGCTAAAGTTTACTATTTTAAACATGATTATACTAGAGCTGGATGTTGTGACCTCAAATCAGTATCAATTAATTTAACATTTTGTCTTGATTACAATTAACGAATAATTATTTTAGGTTTTTTGTTTGTTTTGTTGCTCTTTTAGTTAATTGACAAAGATTTTGCTGTAAATATGCTCAACTATTACACTATTAGACTGGATGGGGTGGAGTCACATGACAACACCTACAGTAGTATGGTTTTAAGGAAACAGTACATGAAATTACATGGGGGAGAGTGTTGACAGAATTTATTAAATTAATGAAATAATCAACATGGGCATAATTACATTGATTAGAATTTCTGAAAATTGGTTTTGATTAATTTTGATGAGTCCTAGCCCGTACAACAACGTAAACTATTACCACTTTGTTTGAGAGAAGAGGGTGCACTGTGCAGAATGATGCTGATGCTTTTTGTTTTTGCAGGGAGAAGTATGCCATGATGTTTGATGAGCCAGTGCTGCTGCAGCTGGGTTGGTGGTATGTGGCCTGGGCTCGAGTTTCTGGTCCCAGCAGTGACTGTGGCTCCCATGGACAGGCCACTATAACCACCGATGATGGGTACCAGCCTCTTTACTCTAACAACAAAATTGAGATGTTACCAGTTTGATGCTGAGACTGTTTTTTTATTATTATTGCAAGAAAGTAACGCATTGACCTGTCTCTTGTCTATTTACAGAGTGGTGTTTCAGTTTAAAAGCTCCAAGAAGTCAAACAACGGTACTGATGTAAATGCTGGTCAGATACCACAGTTGCTCTACAGGTATTTTACACCAGTGCTTTTTCTCAAACATCCACTCATACGCACCTCTTCATTTTTACTCACTCTTTTGGCTAATTGTTTTAGGTTGCCATCCAGTGATGGGAATTCAGCAAAAGGAAAACAGCAGACCAGTGAGCCGGTTCACATCCTGAAACGCTCTTTTGCACGGACGGTCTCAGTGGTATGTTTACACACTCTCTTGCCAAGAACAGGTGCAGTAACTGTCGATTGGCACACCTGCATTAGGTTGATGAGACTATAGCATTACAGTTCTTGTGTTTAAGGTTTTTCTCTTCTATAATGTTCTCTTGAAAATATTGAGTAAATCAGAATAATTAGTAAGGATTTCTTTAGCCATTGACAGCATTTTGCTGTCTTTAATGCCCTGCATTCTGCTTTCAGGAGTGTTTTGAGTCTCTGCTCAGTATCCTGCACTGGAGCTGGACGACATTAGTGCTGGGGGTCGAGGAGCTGAGGGGTCTGAAGGGCTTCCAGTTCACGGCCACCCTGCTAGACCTGGAGCGTCTGCGCTTCGTGGGCACCTGCTGTCTGCGCCTGCTCCGTGTCTACATCTGCGAAATCTACCCCATCTCAGGTCTGCTTATTGATGCATACGTGTGCTCAGTATTAACCAGGGGCTTTATACTTAAGGAGTCCACAGTATGTTAAGGCTTAGTGAAGTGATTAGCCAGCAGTTTAGATAGACTGCGGAAGCTAATCACCTGTACTGACGATTGTGTTCCACCTTTTATTTGGCTGTTTAATATATATTTTGTTTAATTTGAACTATTCCTATAAACTTTCCATTAGAAAATCCCTTGCCTTGGGTTCTAGTGATGCTAGGGATGCACGATAAAACAATTATTATTATCAGCTGATGCCGATATTTTCATACTTACAGTCGAGCATGAGCACAGGTTGAGTTGCGCACGTAAAGACAAGATCCTCTGCGAGCTCAGAATTTTGGCACAAAAATAACACCATAGTTCTGACATTTCTAGCACAGAACCAAGTCAAGCAAGCATGAAAGCAGAGTTGAGCGAGGGTGGCACATTTCAAGTGTAGTGCACGAAATTTTAAGATAAAGTTGCTTCCCGCCCTATGTGGTGTACCTAGTATCAAGCAGGCAGTATAAAATCAACCTCGGACTTTGGACATCCCTGGCATAAGCGCTATCTTTCCGATGTACAATAAATGCCTCATAATATATTGCCGGAAAATGTTGGACAAATCTAAGCATCGGTCCGATGCCGCTGACTTAAAAAAAAGCAATTATTGATCGATTCTGATATTATTGTGCATCTCTACTTTTGAACACACCCTGTGGTTGTTAGTGTACTAGAGCACAGTGATGCACATTTCTCCCGTATTGTTTTGTAATGTTCATTAGCGATTTGTGGAATAAACATCCCACAGTCACATCCCCTACCGAACACTCCGCTTCAGGATCAGCTTCTCTCATCTGTGCATGCCAATGAATTGATAGAATAGAAAACATGATTCTATTATTTATTATTTATCATTTCTAACGGAACTGGAATGCTTTTTTGCACTTCAGTTTATATCCTGTTTTTGCACACTGACTGACAAAAACAACAACAGTTCAAGTTCAGAAATTAAAGTCGACTTATGAGTCATCAACTGAAAAGTCAAATCGATAGTGTTGCGACAGCAGCTCTAGCTCTAAATTGGCAGAGGCTCGGCTTAAAATTGATTTTGACGACTGAGCCACAGCATGTTCTTGAGGTGATGTGACACACTCATAGACTTGGTAACTTAACAGCAAATGATAGTAGCCACTAGTGATTAGCAAAATGAGCACTGTTATCACTATTACCATCTGTCCTTATTGTGGAAACATTAACCCAGTACATTATTAATGCACTCTGAATAGATGTGGCCTGTCCTGCCAAGTCAAACAGAGTGTGTTAGCAGTAGACTTCTTTTAATTACACAGTGTAATTAATATTATTGCTCCGTTTAAGGTCTGCTGTCACTGAGGTCCTGTAAACATTAGGCATAATGAAGGGTGGCCCGGCGGCAGGCAGTTCTGAGCCAGGGAAAAGCTGATGTTCACTTCTTGAGCCCTGCATATAATTACCTGTTGTATAAAATATTTTGTGTGTTCTGGTAACATCTGTATTCTTGGGATTTTTGAGATGTGGCTTATGTTCATTGTTTGTCTTATACAGGCAGCACCAAGGCGATTGTGGAGGAGTCGAGCAAGCTGGCCGAGTGTGTGGGAAAAACACGCAGCCTGTTGAAGAAGATTCTGTCCGAGGGCATGGACAACTGCCTGACCAAGCTGGACAACGACCCACAGGGTTACCTCAGCCAGCCGCTCACCCTGCTGGAGGCGGTGCTGCAGGAGTGCCATAACACCTTTACTGCATGCTTCCACTCCTTCTACCCCACGCCAGCCCTGCAGTGGGCCTGCCTCTGCGACCTGCTCAACTGCCTGGACCAGGTAAATGCCTGGACTGGGATTAAAATTTAGTCATCACTAGGCATGGCCCGGTTTCAGTGTATACGGTATCACTGTTTCAAAACCATTTTATGTCGTACTGTTTCTGCAGTATGAGCTGTTTTTTATGACACATCAAAGACAGAAAGTTCAGGAATTGTGCAGCGTAAAATCTTGTTCACACTACACAACTTTAATTCTGTTTTTGCGTCACTGACAAAAGCCCCCAGTCGGGCACAACTCGGCGTTTGATCGACAATCAACAGTCGCTTAAAGTGATCACTACAAAAACGTGATCAGGCAATCTCACTGACTTATTTCTGACACTGACCAGATGTCTAGTCACTGGTGAGCTACAGCCAATGATAGTTGGAGGAAATGAGTCGATGGAGAGAGTCGATGATATTAGTTTATTTTTCTTGTGTTTTTCAGAACTAATCATTGCACAAACCAGTAGTATCACTTGTTGGACGACCATTTTGAAGCTCATGTTTCACACAAGGGTCTCATATAACTTTTGGTTAAGATTATCGTATTGGCAGAATCTTATACCAACCCATGCCTAGTCATCATTTTTGTGTCCCAACTTTTACAACACAGCCCTAATTTATCGCCGAAAAGCTGCACCACTTTCACACTACAGCACACGAAAACAAACCCTCTGACAGATTTAGGTCTTGCAGATGTGTTCTTCTGAGACATGCTCATTAAGACGTTCACACATGAGTAAGATGGTAAATTCAGAATGTGGAATATGCATATAAAAAGCTTGACACTGTCAAAATTAGACCCGTCATCGTTTGCTCTATTTTCAAATTAGGAATAGTGTTAATGGATACTAAGATTTCAGTGAAATTCAGAATTGATCTTGACCTCTCTGGTTCTAGGACATTCAGGAAGCCAACTTCCGCACGTCGAGCAGCCGTCTGCTGGCTGCAGTGATGTCAGCGCTGTGTAACACGTCTGTTAAGCTGACGTCCATCTTGCCCATCGCGTATGATGGGGAGGTGCTGCTGCGCTCGCTCGTCAAACAGGTCAGCACAGAGAACGACTCGGCCCTCGCTCACCGCTTCCCCCTGCTGGTGGCTCACATGGAGAAACTCAGCCACGTGAGTAGTGTCCTACATACGTGTCTGCGGTGTTAACTTTCTCTTAAATGCCTTCATGATATTTGATATTTGTGATGTGAACATTGTATAAAAATAATAATGTCCTCCTCAGCATTATTGAAATCTGATCCTAAATAACTTCTTCGTCTTTGTTGGGTCTGGTCCAGACGGAGGAGAACTTGATGGGGATGACTAGTTTCCGGGAGGTTCTGGAGAAAATGTTGGTGATAGTGGTGCTCCCGGTGCGCAAGAGTCTGAGGAAGGAGATGGAGCTTTTCTCTCCTCATTTGGTATCCAATACTTGTGGCTTGTTGGCCAGCATCGTCAGTGAGCTCACCGCCTCTGCTCTTGGCTCTGAGGTATGATTCCCCATGTCTCCTCTGCTGTTTGTTCTTGTGCTTTCATCTCTCTTCTTTTCTGGCGTCTTTTTATCTTTTTCATTTCTCTCTGGCCTCATCAGGTGTTGAATGTACAGCATAACATGAACTTGTCTTTTTTTTTTTACACATTCAGTTAGATGTGCATTTAAGTAAATTTAACATTACATGGTATTTAGATAAGCGAGTGTACCTGGTGCTACTTGGGTTTAAGGGTCTTCTTCAGCACCACCCAATTTCTAAATTATTACACCCACTGGATTTTGAAACCGATCACAAAATGGACGTTACCCAAATTAAACAAATACACAAAATGTCTCCTAAATAGTCAGTCAGTCATTATCTGAACCGCTTAATCCCGGGCGGGGAACAACCCTGGGCAGGCGCCAACACACCGCAGGGCACACACACTCACACAATCACACACACATTCACATTCACACCTGACGGAGGCCAATTTAGAGTCACCAATTAACCTATATTGCATGCCTTTGGACCATGGGAGGAAACCGGAGCACCTGGAGGAAACTCATGCGAACACGGGGAGAGCATGCAAACTCCACACAGAAAGGCCCTACGGCCAGCCCCAGGATTCGAACCCAGGACCTTCGTGCTGTGAGGCGGCAGCCCTAACCACTCTGCCACCGTGCCGCCCGTCTCCTAAATATTGTCACTAGACACCTGATGTCACAGGTTCCTTTTCTGCTGAAACCTGGCAAAAATCCCTCTCAAGTCTGTGTCCTGGGATCAGGCTAGTAGGATGCTGTGCTAGACTTATATTTCACATAGGTCACACTACACGTCCTTGTTATATTTTTAGCTCTTTTTGTGGTCCCTCTTTCTCCCATGTGTATTTTTTCGGCGGGGAAAACACTCGACTGTGCTCCCACCTCTGTTCAGACTCAGTGGAGCGTTGCCCCCGTCCACTAATCTTATTACAGCAGCCTGCTGGCCATAAATAGCTTTGGCTGCTGCTGGGGAGATGATATCACTCTGTTCATCAGATATTTCCTCTCCATGCCCGAGCTCTCCTCTTGGTGCATTGTGTTGAGTCATGGTCACAGGTGTGTTATCCACAGGGCCGTAATGGCCGTCCGTTCTCTGCTCTGCTGTCGTCCATCTCTATTTCTTAAGAAGCTGCCTTTGGCAGGTTGCCATGGCAACAAGTCAGCCTCTCTCTGAGGTTAATCTGCTGCTCTCTGTAAAGAGGGAGCCATGTTACTCTTTCTGAACTGTTACTGTCAGTGCATTCCACTGTGTGATTTTTGTGTTACTGTAACACATTAGTTTATCCAGTTGTCATCGTATTTGCGGGCACTAACAAAATCATCTTTCCATGCTTGTCCCCCTGCTGCCACCTAGTGATAAGGATGTGAGCTTTTTATTTAGCAGCTTGGGCCTCATTCACCAATGGTTTTTTTTCTTAAATATGTTCTTAAAATTAAGACATTTAAATTGCATAATATTATACAACTGTAGAATTAAAGAAAACCCTTTATCGTAACATGCATGCAATAAAAATTGAGTTCTTTTCAGCAGTTGTAGATTCTCGTACCTAGAAATAAATAAAGGAAACATTGGTGGACGTCAATCTGAAAACTGCATACGTGTGATCTGAAAAGTTCTTCTTATGAAATTCTTTGTAAAAGAGAATTTGCATTTTATACATAACTGATTGTTATTGAGACTGTTTATTTGCGATTATGGTATTTGACTGATGCCCTTATTCAGTGCAACTTACATCAGTGAGCAACCTCTGCATTTAACACTGAGCAGCAGAGATGGGTCAGGTCAAACTCATGTGACATCACATAATTCTGTGTTTCTCTTTTATAATTAGGTGGATGGTCTGAACTCGCTACACTCTGTGAAGTCCACACCAAACCGCTTCACTAAGACTAGCCAAGGCCGCAGCTGGAACACAGGCAATGGCTCTCCTGATGCCATCTGCTTCACTGTGGACAAGCCGGGCGTGGTTCTGGTGGGCTTCTGTGTGTACGGAGGTGGAGGCATCCATGAATATGAGCTGGAAGTTCTTGCTGATGATGTAAGAGCTGAGGCATTTTCTTTTGTTAATTAGTGTGTGGGATTTCTTGAGATAATGCCTTAAAAACCACTGAGTTCCATACAGTCTGTTCTTTTATGAGACGTTTTGGGAAAAGGCTGTTTATATAATTGTTTGATGCTTTGATTTCTTAGGCTCAGACAGAGCACCCCGGAGACTCTGCACACTCCCACAGATGGACGTCTTTGGAGCTGGTCAAGGGCACCTACAGCACTGATGACAGTCCCAGTGACATAGCAGAAATCCGACTGGACAAGGCTGTGCCCCTGAAGGTGATTTTGCCGCTTGAATGCAAAGTCTGTTCATTGCATTTCATTGCAATCTTCAAACTTTGTTAAGCCCATTCCACTTCTAATATCTGTGACTCCTACAGGAGAACGTAAAATATGCTGTCCGTCTGCGGAACTATGGCAGCCGCACAGCCAACGGGGATGGAGGGATGACCACAGTGCAGTGTTCGGATGGAGTGACCTTCACATTCAGTACCTGTAGTCTGAGCAGTAATGGCACCAACCAGACCAGAGGCCAGATCCCTCAGATCCTCTACTACCGGTTAGATATTACAGCCATATATCTTTCTGGCCACAGTACAAAAGCTAATATCATCCTAAACCAGTAACTGTCTTAACCTTAAGTCACTGTGGAATCTGGAGGAAACTGAGCAGACTTTTTTTCCTTTAGTTGAAAGAGTTACATTTCATTAACAATAGATGTAAAAAGACCAGCACATAGACATGCAGAGAAAATTATTATGGCCAGATCATTTTTGTTTTGGTCGTAACAGTCAGTGTACTTCATCCGTCACAGGAGTGAATATGATGGTGATCTGCAGTCCCAGCTGCTGAGCAAAGCCAATGAGGAGGATAAAAACTGTAGCCGTGCTCTGTCTGTGGTTAGCGCTGTGGTACGCGCAGCTAAAGACCTCCTGCACAGGGCCTTTGCTGTGGATGGTGAGCATTAATACTTTATCCATAACAACCTTCTGCAGATGTGTTTGTTGGTTTGTCTAATGTTTTTTTCCTGCAGCTGAAGACATTCCAGAGTTGCTGAGTTCATCCAGCCTCTTCTCCATGCTCCTTCCTCTCATTCTGGCCTACATCGGCCCTGTGGCAGCCTCTGTACCAAAGGTAAAGAAATGTTTGTTTCTATCTAAAGCTTGATCTTGTACAGCCTGAGATTTTCTACGTTTGCATGTTACTCCTGCAATAGTTGCTAAAATATACTGCATATTTTTTGCCAACAAATATATTAATGGTATGTTCACCATTTTGTTTAACAAAATTGCCATATCTTTGTGGTCATATAAAGAATGACTGACCAGTGAGGTTGTTGCCTGATTGAATGACATCCCGCTGCAAGACACGTTAATCTTTCTGATTAAAAATTTCAGTCACTTTATGTAGAATTTTAAAAATTTAGAATGTCAAAGTTAACGCCTAAAATTTGACAATACCATCAACGCACAACTAGCTAATAAACTGTGTGTATAGTTACAAAATGCTCTCTAAATGTTTTCATGCTGTTCTTTAGTTTTGACTTCCATCCTCTCTGAGCACATGACTTTACAGACATCCCAAGTCTGCCGGAAGTTCCGGGAGTCTCCCGCATATTAATAGCGGCTCCCTGATGCCCGCAAATTGAAAAAAATATCCCGGAAACTAGAGCAAGCAAACAAGAGCCTGCACACAAGACAGTAGCGTGTGCATCATGCACTTGAGAGAAGCGCGCACATGACGGAATGAGAGAGAGAGAGAATGTGCGTATGTGTGGATCACTGCGTGTGTGCCTGTTCATGTAGCCCGTGCTAGACAAAGGGCATCCTGATTGGTTTACTTAGCAAAATAAGCCAATCAGATTTTTGTGTGGGCGTGTTAGGTTTGGGGGGAGTGGGGGTTGTGGGGGACCTCCCTGAAATGAGTTTTTGCAGGCTGGGATGTCTGACTTCACCATTCTTATTTCTTATTGTTATTACGGGCCTTTCTTCTGTCACAGTTCATTTTGATACATGTCATGATGGCAGGTATTGGGTTGCTCATGCTGCATCACATTTCAAATGCTGATTGACAGCTCAATCATGGCCAAAAAACTCTGGCTGTGCCCAGCTCATATGATATAGCCAACAGGTCTGTCGCTGCTCGAAAATGGGGACAAAAATTGGGAGTTAAATTTGGATTACAGCTTTTTGCACCAGATAAGCATTTGTCGAATTACGTGATTTTGCAACACTCTTATTATGCTCTGTCTTGGAGTGTTTGTTCTCATTTTGTAACTGTTCTTTTCAGGCTGCCGTGGAGGTGTTTGGTCTGGTGCAGGAGCTTCTTCCTGCAGTGTCAGCTCTCAACCAGAAGTACGCCCCGCCTGCCTTTAATCCTAACCAGTCTACGGACAGCACCACTGGCAATCAACCTGAACAGGGCCTGTCAGCCTGCACCACCTCCAGCCATTATGCTGTCATTGAAAGCGATCATCCCTACAAGCAGGCTGGTGTCACCCAGTATAAGGTAATACAGCTCTGCTTTGATAGAGAGTGTAATAGACAAGGTTATATTTTGACTTTGAACAGCTCTCTGCACACTGCTCAGACACTTAATTGTAAGTATTACGTTCAGTTTCGTGTTTTGTGATTATTACTAATGGAATGTTTTTTCATAGGTGTCTTTCCCAGACTGTGTTCGCTGGACCACAATAGAGTTTGACCCCCAGTGTGGTACGGCCCAGCCAGAGGATGTGCTCCGACTGCTCATTCCCAGTCGCTCACTGCATTTCACTAGTCTGGGTTCCAGGCCGTTAGCACATGAGACCATCAACACGTGGACAGAGCTCAAGAAGTTCTCAGGCATCAATGGCTGGCCCACCACTGTCCTCGTACTGCCAGGTACATTCAGATACTGATGAAGGGAATGAGATTGAGCGTAAAGTTGTAAATCAGTGAAAGTAATCGTAATGTGAACAACCAGGACTATTTTATATGCTGGATAATATAGAGGATATAAACTATCAATGTAGTTTTCTATAATGTATTCTCATTTTTTATACAGGTTTGCATGTGTTGTTTAGTTTCAATGAAAGTATTTGATAGAATCTAATAATATGTTTTGATTTGATTTTATAAATATAGATATATAGTTGTAGTATTTGAAAATACTATATATTTGAGGAAAGATGTTTAGAAATTAAAATGTTGCCTGTATATTTTTTCCATGTTTGTCACGTTTGTCTTCTCTTTAACAAGGTAACGAGGTCATGTTCTCCTTGGAGACGGCGTCAGATTACGTAAAAGATGAGAAAGCCTGCTTTTATGGCTTTAAGTGTGTGGCTGTGGGCTATGAGTTTAACCCTGGCCCCGATGAGGTAATGCATTACGGCTAAAGCATTTTTCACTGTAAAACCTGATAAGTGAACATCTGAATGAGTTTGCATTAAATATTTTGGTGATTTATCATTTTTTTCTCTGGCTACACCTTATTCATTTTAGAATTCCCAGTGACCTATCCAGTGCATCATCTTTAGCAAGTCCTTGACAAAAACAACCCGTTATGACTGTTATACATAATACCTGAAACTTCTTTCATCTGCCTTTGTATCTCAGGGCATCATTCAGTTAGAGAAGGAACTTGCATATTTGGGAAGTGTTTGTGCTGCTGCTCTCATGAAAAAAGACCTGGCTTTGCCCATAGGTAAATACATTTGACATTTTAGCATTATGTGTTGGTGACATTTTTATAGCTATATTGCACATTTCTTCCTTTTCCATAGGAAATGAACTAGAGGAAGATTTAGAGATTCTTGAGGAGGCCTCACTCCAGGTATTACATGAGGATTGTTTGTAAAACTTTGGGGCATCTTGCAGTTTCTAATAATTTAGTTTTAATCTGTCACCCGTGATTGTAATGTTTCAGGTGTGTAAGGCCCATGCAGGTATCCTAGGGAAGGGCCTGGCTCTTTCCCACTCGCCTACCATCCTGGAGGCTCTGGAGGGCAACTTGCCCCTGCACCTACAGAGTAATGAACACTCCTTCCTCGAGGACTTCATCACCTGTGTGCCCAATTCTAGTGGAGGCCGTCTGGCTAGGTAAGTTTTAATGACAAAAAAATACACCCTCAATGCAAAGTCAAAGTTAGTGATTATTTGTCACACCACAGCAAAGCACACAGTGCACCACAATAACCTCTGCATTTGACCCATCTGTGAAGAAGCAGTGGGCAGCTGACAGAACAGCACCCGGGGGGCGGTGCTTGGGGAGGGTATCTTACTCATGAGTACCTCAGTGATACCTTTATCGGCCTGAGATTCAAACCAGTGACCTTCTGATCACCCTAACACGGGGCAAACACCCTAACCCTGACTCTACCAGCTGCTCCCACAACAGCCGTAATTACTTTGTTTTGTGTAATTTTAGTGGGGTGTAGAAGGACAGAAGTGTACAAGGCTTATTTTGTGGTAAACATTGACTGAAAGCCATTAGTGATTTGTAGCATAAGAAACAGAGTGATTAGAAATTGTCTGTTATGAATGTGGATGTTTAGTTGTTGCAAATTCACACGTCTGTCCCTCCAGGTGGCTTCAGCCAGACTCGTACGCAGACCCTCAGAAGACATCCCTCATCCTGAACAAAGATGACATCCGTTGTGGTTGGCCAACTACCGTTGTGGTGCAGACCAAAGACCAATATGGAGATGTGGTGCATGTTCCAAATATGAAGGCAAGTCTTTCTCTTACACAAATCCATGCTCCTACACCTTCACAGAAATTCCCTTTGACTTTTGTCAGCTGTGTTTGTGGTGAGCAGGTGGAGGTGAAAGCTGTGCCCATGTCTCAGAAGAAATCCCTCCAGCAGGACAACATGAGAAAGCTCCAACGTCTCCCAGGAAGCCCCTCAAACTCAGCAGCTGGCACTGACCTCACCTTTGGTGGTCTACCAGCACCTAAACTGGAGGCCACTTATGAACCAATGATTATTAAGGAAGCGCGCTACATTGCCATCACCATGATGAAGGTTTGTATATAGAAAAATGTCAGTAATAAAAGTCATGAACATGTATGTTTTCTTATTTGATTCGTGTTCATCATTCCAGGCTTATGAGAACTATTCCTTTGAGGAGCTGCGCTTTGCTTCACCCACTCCAAAGAGGTACAAATGCGTCATATCTTGTTTTGTTTTTTTATTAACGATGCAGATTCTCACAGCTTCTGCTCTTATTCAAATCAGGCCAAGTGAAAACATGCTTATCCGGGCCAACACCGATGGCACGTACAGCGCGAACTGGACTCCCGGTGCTGTGGGACTTTACACCATCCATGTCACTATAGATGGCATTGAAATTGGTAATTGATTTTGTGTTTAACAGAAAATGGATGCATTAACCCAAATTATATTGGCAGTATTAATATTAATGTTTATCCTAAGTTCTGATATAGAGGTTATTGTAGTTTAATGAAGTCATTAAAAGATGTGTTTTTGCGCTGATTGTACGGATATTTTTGCAGATGCTGGTCTGGAAGTTGAGGTTAAAGATCCACCTAAAGGAATGATCCCTCCAGGCACACAGATGGTGAAACCCAAAACTGAACCACAGCCAAGCAAGGTGAGATTCTGCCCAGTGACAGACGATCCATGAGAGAAAAGAACTCCTATAGGCCTGCTCCATTCGACATTGCAGGAGTTTCTCCACATTTCCAACATTTTGTTGATGTCATTTTTAAAATGTTTAAGCTTGCCTTTAGCTTAGAACAATGTGTTAGTTTGATTTATTAGATGAGGTGTCACATTCACAGAGTTAAGATGTTTCTGTTTTTTAAAGGATGCAACTTTTTCTGTTTAAAGTTGGTTTATTGTGAGTTCATTCTGGGAAACAAGCAACACAAATGCGCCAAATCATCAACGCTTTTTTGCTCTGTTGCTGAGCTCTCCGTTTCGGTTAAAGTTCTCAGAACTGGGTTTTGAAATTGGAGGACTGATCTGACAGGTTGTGTTTTGAATGGAGCTCTTCTCACTCTTTCCCTGCTACGTCTCCCCGCTGTGTATTTGTCTTGCTTTCTCATGATCTGCGGTGCTTTGCTTTCTGCTGCCATCTGCTCGCCTGTCTCACCCTCTCCCCGTCTCTCTCTCTCTCTCTCTCTCTCTCTCTCTCTCTCTTTCTCTCCCCCTCCCTCTATGCTTCTCTCAGGTGCGCAAATTTGTCGCCAAGGACAGCGCAGGGCTGCGCGTGCGTAGTCACCCCTCTCTGCAGAGCGAACAGATAGGCATAGTCCAAGTCAATGGCACCATCACTTTCATTGATGAGGTAAAACACTAGACTAGGCACACACTTAATCTGTCTGTGATTTGTTTCCACATACTGTTACTTTTTCCTCTTGTATTTCCTATTTTATTTAATCACACTCAACCCCTTGACAGTAATTGTATTTTATTCTTTTATCTTCTGTTCTAAAATCAGAAATAGTATAAGGCTTTTTAAAATGATTTCCGCACCCCTCTCTATGCTTAAACATTTTAATTTGATAAACAAAAAACATTTCTTTGCCATTTCCTTTGCTTCACACAAACAGGAGACTTTGAGGCTGCAGGTCTATACTTTACAATTGCTCTAAAAGCACATATATGTAGTCGGAGACTACATAATTCAAACGGTAAAATAATTCAAAACGTGCATAAAAGATGCATAAGTCTTTTATTCTTATTCTAATTCTTAATGTTCTGCAGCCTTGGAGGATCATGTGAGGGCTGGTTAGCAGTTACAGGAGGGCATGGCTCTGCTCTGTTGCTTGTTTCCCATAGATCCACAATGATGATGGTGTGTGGCTCAGACTGAATGATGAGACAGTAAAGAAGTATGTTCCCAACATGAATGGGTACACTGAAGCGTGGTGCCTCTCTTTTAACCAGCATCTGGGCAGGAGCCTTCTGGTCCCTGTTGACGTAAGTACAGGCCTCCCCTTCGTAGACCTGCAGGAGCCCCTGTGCTGCTCATTTGGGATCGGGCTTCATAACCATTTAAGGTTATTTGGAGCTGTGTGTTTGGAGTTGTGTGTTACACTTACTGAAAGTGCGTAACGGCACCTGGTAACCCAGTCCCAAATAAGAAAGAGGCATGATGTTGTCAAACACAGCGGAAAATGTATACGCATGATTTCACGGTGAAGCACTACGATGTTCATGCAAAACTTTCACAGTGTGCAGGGCTGTGCACAGATGGGGCATGAGCTGACGATGCCGAATGGGCATTTGGGAGCAGTCTGGTGGCCTGTGCACGTGCCTGACTGGGAGCTATAAAGCATATGAGACGCAGACTAACTTGTTTGGTTGATTCTAACACTTGCCTATATGGGTACTGCTGACTGTGTGTGTGATATATGCTTTAATAACAGTGTAAAGTGAGCCACTAGATGAGATCAGAATGGCTCTAGGTGCCCTGCAGTTGAACCACCTATTGATGCACATTTTAGTATTTGTAGTTTCGGCTCTGAACTCCAGCACACTTAATTTAAATGAAGCAGAGAAAAGAAGTAGAAGCACAGATTTCCAACTTGTTTGGAACGTGTTAATGTTTATTAATTGGCATTAAGAATCTATGTTTTCTGTATAATTCCTCCATTTTAAGTGTCCGGAATATTTGGGCTATCAACTACTTAGTTGTTTCTGGGCCATACACATAACGTGTATAACCAATTCGTGCACAGTCTGAATTTAAATTAAAGGATTAAAGCATGTTTAATTGTCATTCCAAGACATGTACCCATTAAAAGGAATGAAATGAGGTACTCTGGGCCCCAATAAGCATCGTACAATTTAAAATAATGAAAAAAAGATCATAAAAAGTAAGTAAATAAGGACTTGAACCAAATCCTAATTTAATATTGAACTAATATTAACTTCACTAAATGTTGTCGAGTGGATTGTAAACGGCCCCAGCAATGGTTCAGAGTTCGAAAGCGTTCCTCAGCCTATTTTATGGACTTTTTGAACGTGAACTGAATGCTAAATTTAATTTTGAATTAATGTTTACTTGTGTATTAAATGTTCAGACACACCGGTCACCCAGAGGAGGATGGGGTCCCCTTCCAAGTCTTGGTTCCTCTCAAGGTTTCTTCCTGCTAGAGGGAGTATTTCCTTGCCACTGTCGCCTCAGACTTGCTTGTTGGGGGCTTTGGCCGGTTATATGTAAAGCGCTTTTTGACAGTGATTTTTCTAAAGAACACTATATGAATAAAATTGAATAGATAATAAAATGAGGTTAAAAATATAATAAAAAGGTCCATTTACAACATTAAGCAGACACTCTTATGCAGAGAAACTTGTATGGGTCCGGTTAAGGCCCTTGGTCAGTGGGTGTCGTGCTGGAGGTGTGATAGAATTACACTTGAGCCACCATCCTCTTGATTGTTAGTGGAGTATCTTACTGCTAGACTGCATCTGGAAGCTTTCACTCTTAACATGAGAATCAGTTTAATAAGTGATTTGCACAATTTAAAATATTCTTAAACTCATCAATAAAACTTGCAGTGCCAAGAAACACACTGGATAAGCAAAAACACTGAATCATATTGTAAAATGTTGATATCCACTTTTCTATATCATGACCATTTACCACATTGGATGCCTCAAGAAACAGATCTGAAGAAGCATGCACATCACAAACTCCTTGGACACGGCCTTATCTCACAACAGTACATTGACCCCAACGTGCAAAGGGCACCATCAACAAGACTGAAACAAGCTGGAACTGAACAAGGCATTACTGGGAAATACTCTGTTTTGGTGGTTCCTGTAGGTGACCAGATATAAAAAGGGTTTATTTGTGAATGATTGTTTTGATCTAGACTTGCTCTTAAGTTGCCTTCCTGCCCAACTTTAGCTTCATTTGCTGGAGTTCAGAGTCAAAACCAGAAATACTGCCCGCTGTCCAAATACTTATGGACTGCACTGTGTATAAGTATCATCTCAAAACAGATGAAGATCCTTTTTGCTTCAGTTGCTCCATGGCACAGAAACCCTCAACTCAAATGTGCTGATTGGGAACAATGGATGGTTACTTGTTTATGCCAATGTCTTCCCAAGAAACAAAAGAGCAAATCACATGGTTTTCTGCCATGAAACAATTGGCTTTGAAAGCCTGCTCTGCTAAAAAAAAAGTGCTCTGATGCCAAAAGCACATTCATTCATGGACTTAAAGAGCTCGCATAAGGAGTCTCAATGTGAACAGCATGACACATCACAACTTTTTTGGAAGATTGTAATGGTCAAATTGGTCATTCTTCTAACTTGGTACTTCTATTAAAGCTGGAACAGCTGAACTGTACATTGCCATAATTTAGGGAACCCTGATCTCTTAGCTCACAACTCTTTACCTAGATTACAGTATTTTTCAGGCAAACAAAGCATCATGGGAAAAATCCTCTCTTCCAAAAAAAGGCACTTCATATCATCAGCGCCTTTCCTTGTTTGAGTAATTCCCTACCTTGATTTGACTTTCTTAAAATCTGTTGCTCAGAATACCTTTAGCGCTAGCCAAGGAGTCAGGGATATCGACTTTTTGTCTTGGACGACCTTATCTTGTTTCCCTCAGGTGAGTTGGCAAAAGAAGAGAGAGAGAGAGAGATGTGTATGCATTGACTGCTTTTTTTGCTTTTTACCAGTGTTTTTGTCATTATTTTTGTCCACCCAAAATCTTGTGAATTTCCACGGTTTGCGTGTAGTGTCACGATCTGTCCAGTCCAGGCTCAGATGCATGGTTAGTGTTGTGGGTCTCGATAATGAACACAGACAACCTGACTATACTTTTCTGATTAAATTTTTGTTTGTTTTATGGTTAAAATATATATTTTTCACATTTAATTTGTGACAGTTTCATCTAAATCTACTCAAAAATCATTTAGCAGTTCAAAAGGCGTTTGCATGATGATAAATTGAACTGAAAGAGAACAAGAGCATTGACAGCATGTTTTCTTTCCATGTTTTATGTTATATAACATTGAACCACTTGGATCTGTAATTTTCTTGGATCGATTTAAACAGCATGTCTGCCTGATAATCATGTCCACTGAATTAGTTCAAAGTTTCAGTTTGTCAGTAAGTAAAATTCATTCTGTTTGTCAAGAATTGTTTTGGTGTCAAACTCGTTCAGCACTTGGAGTTACTTATCACTTGTTTTCAGTTCATGTTATTTTGTTTTGGGTTGTCACCATTTGGACTAAATGCTTGTCCAGCTTTTTGTCATTTGGAGCAAATGAATTCTGGATTTAACATCGCTTTGTTGAATATGTAAATGTAATGTACTCTATCTGTTGTATTTGTGCTACAGAGATTGACCTCTGACCTTTGGTTTTGCAGGAGCCCAGGCCCCAGTCAGATGAGTGTGTAAGGGAGACCAATGGCCGCCCCTCCCACGAAGCCCCCATGCGCAATCTGGACAGGGTGGGCCTGGGTGGCGGACCAGGTCTTTATAAGGTAGTGAAGACGGGACCCTCGGGTCACAACATCAGAAGCTGCCCAAACCTTAGAGGTATCCCCATTGGGATGTTAGTTCTGGGGAACAAAGTCAAGGCAATAGGCGAGGTATGGATTCCCAACTGTGTTTGTTCTTGGCTAACTAAATCACTTAGTTACCAGAATTTTTTGCTGTGTTGCCAGTGCTCTAGGCACTACAACACCCGTCTCCTTTTCTTCTGTTTGTCCCTCAAAATCATCAAGATAGCTACTTGTGTGTAATTTCCTTTTGAGAGAGACAATACATGATTTGCCTTTGGTGTGGATGTTTGATCATTCCACACATTCTGAAATTCTCTCATGAGTAAACCACGCATGGCTTCAGCTTTTACTCCTGATAAATGCTACGTATTAAGAACCAAAATAAGTGTTCAGTGACACAAAAGTCCTCAATTAATTGCTGTGGGCAGGTGTAGTCCTACTGTGATTTTTTTCCCCAGTGTTAAGGTCAATGACCAGAAAGGCTGAAGTCATCTCATCAAGAACCTTTTTCTGAGTGTCCCCTCCTTAAGCACATTTTGATGGCTCTCCATGGCCAGCCATGGAGGTAGCAGAATGTGTGTCTTCCCGCTCAGTCTTTCCTTAGAGGGTGTGGTGTGTCATGCTGTCCTTTAATGCCTCAAAACCACTGGCTGCTTCTCAAATGTGCGCTTACAACTGCTTCACCAGTATTCTCTTCAACTCTCACGTTCCAAACCCAACGAGTGCTTGCATTCCGAGACATGACGCTAATTGAATGGTGATGTCAGTTACTGTAACGCTGGTTGTCAGAGTAAACATAAAGTTGTGCATTAAAAAGCGTTAATGGCCCCGAGTTGCGGGCCGTGGTGGAAAATGACACGCCCTGTGAGGAGATGAGTAATGTTGTTTGTGTATCAGGTGATTAACTCAGAGGGCACGTGGGTGCAGCTGGACAAGAACAGCGTGGTAGAGTTCTGCGAGAGCGACGAGGGAGAGGCCTGGTCTCTCGCCAGAGACAGAGGAGGGAACCAGTATCTGCGGCATGAAGAAGGTAACCACATCAGTTAAGGAACTGTTATTTCTCAGAATTAAAATTACAATCAACGCCTACAAGTAAAGAAGCAGCCGTCACATGCCACCTCAGGAAATTGGATTTTCAGGAAACGGATTTAGATTTGTTAAATCACATTTCTTTGTCTCTCTTTAAAAGAACAATCCATCTTGGAGCATAGCGCTCAGACTCCTCCACCTAGCCCCTTCTCGGTGCAGGCCTTCAGCAGGGGGATGGGCAGCGGCGGGGCCCAAGGCTTTGATTACGGCATTGCCAACAACAAAGGTGAGCTACCAGGAGTCTGTCCGGTTGAAGTTCACCTGTCTGTTTACAACTGTACAGCCAAGTCAGCATTCCTTCAATCCTTTCTATGTTGTTTCATGGCATCTACCATCATCAGTTAGGGTTGTAACACCATGTTGGTATACCTCATTTGAAAACTTCATTAAGTTTAATCAAGCTAAGCCATTATGCATAGTACTTTTCATTTAATCTCAAGAACTCAAGAACTCTAATCACCAGATATGTATTAATGTAATTTGCTCACAGACCCCTGATTTACACACTCTGCATTAGCAACTTCTGGCATCTTTTTTTTCCCTTTTGCATTTATAAAATTACTTTTTGGGACATTTGTGTAAACATTGTTCTGGTTTAGTGTTTATTTTTGTACTTGTTGTTGCTTGTCTGAATTTACATATTGAGAATTGAAGGGTATTTTGAAATTTAAATGTTTTGTTCCTAAATTAAAACCTATAGAGTTTATGTCTAATATAGAAACTTTAGATGTTAGGGCTACATAATTATATACTGTAGTTGTGTGCTTGCCTTCTCTGCTTTTGTCTCTTTATTTTAAAGTATTTACACAGGACATCAGAGGATGAAGATCAATAAATCTAGAATTTCCAGAAGACTAGGACTTTCTAGAACTAATAAGGAAGTACCGAAACAGCAACTTTAACTTTAAACAGCAAAATGAGACTTTTCATTTAAATCATGTTCTTTCACTGACATAGAAAAGTCATATAGAAAGCAGATACTATATGTATGTATGAATCATACATTGTGCTTTAAGTGTTAATACCTAATATATTTTAATTATGGATTAAGCCTTAATAATTCTTGTAGCTTTCAGTAATATCTGCATCTTTTTATGTGGTCCTGCATGCTCATGTATTCATTGTGTGTCATTGCTAACATCAGTGAGTTAGCTAGTCGTCCTGTCATCGCTGCGTGCATGGGCAAGACTCTGTGCTGCAGTCTGGCCTTAACACGTTTCTCCTCTCTGGCTTTCTGAATGAGAGACTTGTTAGGGCCAATCTCTTGCCATTATTCATTCACTGCTGCTGAGTGGTGCTCCCATAGACCCTTTCTCGGGTGTCTTATGGGCTCTTCATCACTGCCTCACGCTCAAACGTTTAGTTACAGTTCATGGTGAGAAGCTGGTGATAAAGCCAAAACAATTAAGTAGCTGTTCTGCTGTATTACGCTGCTTCAGTTGTTACTTTTTGTTGCTTCATGTAAAACCCAAAAATTCAATCCTGCCATGAATTGTCCTCAACTTGAAAGTGATGAAAGAAAAGACAAGCCAATGTTTCCAAAGCCAGCGGCACAAACGTGACCTGGTGCACGACACCTGAACTTGAGGGGTGTGTTTTTATTTAACCTGACTTTCCCCAAACCCTTCCCCCACAGTTCAACTGACCCCACGTTCCCCCTCTGTACCTCCAGTAGAGGAACCTGTGTGGAGAGTTGAACAGACTAGCACCGAGGATCGTAAAAGCTGTAGTCTTCCCGTTGTCTTCCACATTACAGGTGACCGGCTGAGTGCCATACTGAATTCCATTCAGTCTGGGCCTTTCCTCCCAGCTCCCTCCGTGTTTGAGCAAGCTGCCAAACCTCCCTCTTCCCCTGTCCACAGCCCATTTGTGTTTGGACAGTCCCTTTCCCAGCAGTCTCAGCCACAGCTTCTGAGTAAGTCTGTCTGTCTGACAGTGGTGGTGCTTGCTTGCACAGGTGCTGCTTGTATGTATGTTCTCTTACGTTACTAGTTCAGTTACTCCCGGGTTGACCGTGGGTGTTTTTTGTTATTGTCTAAGGCTCAAATATCCTGCTCTTCAGCCTGTAATCCCATACACTCGCTTGCTGTTTCTGCTAATAAGCAACACCTCAACCCCTCTCATCTTATAACCGTTTTAATTCCAGCATATCCATTTTTCTGCAACACTTAACATTTCTTCTGCTGCTAAAGCTGGTTTAATTTCTCATTCTGCATCTTTTATTTAACTTAATTTAACTTTATTTAATTACATGCAATGGGTTTCTTTATTTACTTATTGTCTTTAACATGTTTGTTTCAAAATTGATGCTTCATTCACTCTTTGTTTTATAAGTAAGTGTTTTAGGTCAGGTTTTGCACTAAAACAGACGAAAATGTTTCACAAAACACCAATATATTAGCTTTGTAAATAAATCCAGTAACATAGGAAATCAGTTTTATCATGAATGTGTGAATATGTCAGTCGGATCTACAGGATGGTATTTAGTATGTAGAGTTAGACATTATGTCATGCACATATGAGGAGTCTAGGCGTCTGCCACCTCACTTTCATTAGTTACTGCATCTTTCTTTTTCTCCACAGTGACTATAGTCTCATCTTCTCTTGCTCTCATCCTGTTTCTTGCTCTTTCTCATTAGCCTGTCTTATTTCTTCTCTTCTCTTCTCTCTTTCTTTTCTCTGAGTCCCTTTTTGAGTCAAGCCTTGTTGCTTACTCTCCCTGCAACTGTTTAACTGTTTTCCGCTGTAGATGCTTCATCACGCAGCCTTGCTTCACGTGAGCGTGTGCACAAAAGCAGTGTGGCTGGGCCTGGCACCGCTCTCTCATCTCTTGCTCTCAGACAAAAGGGTGGGTAATGCATGCCTTCTCCTGGGCGCATCCAGGAGCCTCAGCACAGGATGGGCATTGTCTCATCCACTGCTCCATGATCTATAGTTTTAGTAATAGGTATAGTTTATTTCAAGCTATGGGTATGGAGTGCGTTAACGGTTGTGATAAAACTGGTAGGAACGATTCCAGAAATAGGGCTCCTGTTGAAACATCATTCAAATCATAGATATGTTAAGATACTTTAAGATGACTAATCTGAAAGAGTGAATAGAAAGGCTGACCAGGGTTTCATCTAGTTCCTTTTTTTGGTCATGTTCCTCTCACATTTCCTGTTTCCCTTTCTTTCTGTCTCATCCTTTCTTTTCCCATGTTATTTCCCAGGTGTCAGTTTTTTTTTTACTGCATTTTTGTATTATTTTCTCCTCCAGACAATTTGAAAACCTGTTAAAGCCTGTGTTTTATGGGAAACCTTCTCATGTACCGTAATTCTGCATTTCAGTAATCACAAGTGTGTTGTGAAATTCAGGTGAGAGGGTCAATGCGGCAGCTCGCTCCATGTCTCCAGCCAGCAAGCACCATCAAGAGAGTCGGTTGTCGAAGCTGGAGAGCCGCTCCAACCGCACTGCCGACCAGGGGAAGATTAAATCCATCGACAGTCTGTCTGCCAGCGAGGCTCTCATCCTCAAATCAGATACAGGAAAACTGCGCTCCGATTCCCACAGCCGCTCACACTCCCCCAACCACAACACCCTGCAAGCATTGAAGGCAGATGGAAGGACCTCGGGCCTGCGAGCAGAGTCTCCGAACCCCGGCTCCCGCTCCTCCTCACCCAAGCAAAAGACCCTCACTTCAGGCAGATCAAGTCCCTCTAGCACCAGTTCTCCACGATCCTCCTCTCCGCACGAAAAGAACCAACCCCTGAAAGTCAGCCCCTCCTCAAAGGCCCGTCTGGACCCTCCCCGCGAACGATCCAAATCTGACTCCTACACCCTGGACCCCGACACCCTGAGAAAGAAAAAGGTGCCTCTGACAGAGCCGCTGAGGGGCAGATCTACTTCCCCCAAGTCTAAACTCACTCCCAAAGACGGCAAAGTGGGAAGTAATAATGCAGAAAACCGTGCTCCGTCCCCTCATGTAGTCCAAGAGAACCTCCACAGCGAAGTGGTGGAGGTCTGTACATCCAGCGCCCTGCTATCCAACGAAGAGGTCAGTGATGAGAATGCAGAACTGCGTAATGCTGAAGAGGGATCCTCCAAAGTACACTTCAGCATTGGAAAAGCTCCAGTCAAGGAGGAACTAGAGAGCCGCTCCTCACCCAAAGCAAGTCGTAAGACTTCAAGTCGACACGTGCGACCCAAAAAAGAAAAGTCCGGTCCTCTTTTTAAAGGCGAGATGTCTCGTCTGGCTGAGCCAGCCAAGCAGGCCATGTCACCATCTGTAGCCGAATGTGCACGCGCCGTCTTCGCTGCATTCCTGTGGCACGAGGGCATTGTGCATGATGCGATGGCCTGCTCCTCTTTCCTCAAGTTCAATCCTGAGCTGACCAAAGAGCACGCCCCCATACGCAACTCGCTGAGCTGCCAGCAGGGTCTGGATGAGAAGGAAAGCAAGCTGAAGAACCGCCACTCGCTTGAGATCTCCTCTGCCCTCAACATGTTCAACATCTCGCCCCACGGGCCAGACATCTCCAAGATGGGCAGCATCAATAAGAACAAGGTTCTTTCTATGCTTAAAGAGCCACCCTTGCCTGAGAAGTGTGAGGATGGGAAGAGTGAGTCGGTACCCTACGAGATGACCAGCCACTCGTCCATGAGGTCTAAATCAGTCCTGCCTCTAACCCTCCAACATCTGGTGGCATTTTGGGAGGACATCTCCATGGCCACCATCAAAGCGGCCACCCAGAACATGATCTTCCCCAGCCCTGGTTCCAGTGCTATCCTGAAAAAGAAGGAGAATGAAAAAGACAGCAAGAAGGCTAAGAAGGAGAAGAAGAAGAAGGAGAAAGCTGAGGTGCGGCCCAGGGGGAATCTCTTTGGGGAGATGGCACAGCTGGCCATGGGAGGTCCAGAGAAAGACACAATTTGTGAACTGTGTGGAGAGTCTCATCCCTACCCTGTGACCTACCACATGCGGCAGGCTCATCCAGGTACAACCGTATTTATACAGGTCTTCAGATTATTATTATGTCTGCTTTTAAAAAAGCATGTGACATGTGACTCATGCATCTTTTGCTCTTGTGCTCCTTTAGGCTGTGGTCGTTATGCTGGAGGTCAAGGCTACAACAGTATTGGCCACTTCTGTGGAGGGTGGGCAGGGAACTGTGGAGATGGAGGCATTGGAGGAAGTACCTGGTATTTGGTTTGTGATCGCTGTAGAGAGAAGTACTTGAGAGAGAAACAAACAGCGGCCAGGGAAAAGGTAGTGTTTTAACACACACATCTTACAAAAAATCTTCCTAAATCTTCCAAAAAAATGTGTTATCAGTTGGCTGAGAATTCATTCTGCTGCTCTTTGGACCAGGTGAAACAGTCCAGGAAGAAACCTCTGCAAGTGAAAACTCCTCGAGCTCTTCCCACTATGGAGTCTCACCAGGTGATCCGTGCCAATGCCCTATTTCTTTTGTCGCTGAGCAGTGCGGCAGAGCCCAGCTTGCTGTGCCACCACCCACCCAAACCTTTCCACACCCAGCTGCCCAGCCTGAAAGAGGGTGTATCTGAAGACTTACCTAACAAGATCGGCTGCCTGTATCTGCAGACTCTGGCTCGGTACTTATCACAATCCTGACATGATTTTCAAAATGTTTCAGATTTGTTACAAACTGTAATATGTCCCTGCATTCACTGACGTGTGCATTCACTGCTGAAGATCTTATTCCCTCTGTTCATCTGGTTTCTGTGAACTTGACGAGTTTCATACACTAGTCAATATCACAGAGAGCAAAATATCTCCCCATTGAAAACAGTTTGATAAAAGCACCTCTGTCTGCAAACTAAACCTTGACGCGTGAAACATTTACGTCAAGCTCCTTTAAACATCTGCATTTTTATCTCTGTGCTCTTTTGCAGGCAACACACTGAGAATTTTGGGGCTTACCAGGATGAGAATCTGTTTCAGGATGAGATGCGCTACCTGAGGTCAACATCAGTCCCAGCTCCTTATATCTCTGTCACACCAGACGCCTGCCCTAATGTCTTTGAAGAACCAGAGAGTAACATGAAGTCAATGCCACCAAGGTAACGTTTGATTCAAGCAGAGATTCTCAACTTAGAAGAAAAGGGAGAGTTTTTCTGGATGAGATTCAATTTGGCTTGTGAATGACTTTTGGATTTTTCTCTCCCACCTTTTTTTGGTAGTCTGGAGACCAGTCCCATTACAGACAGTGACACAGCCAAGCGGACAGTGTTCCAGCGCTCCTACTCGGTGGTGGCTTCTGAGTATGACAAGCAGCACTCGGCCTCTCCAGCCAGAGTGAAGGCAGTGCCCAGACGCCGGGTCCACAGTGGAGATGCAGGTAGATTACACCTCTCACCGCACATTTTTATGTTATTGGAGCATTTTTATGTAATCATTTGGTGTTCTTCCTTATGATGACATGCACACCTTGATCACAATATCAGCTTCTATGAAAAAACGTAAACCCCTCATCCATATTTTTGAAACTGTGTTACTGATAACATAACTAATATTATAACACATCATAAAAAGCTATGATTTTTACAGTTTATTTTTAACCCTCTAAAAGATCACGAAATTGGAATTGTGGCCAATTTCATTCAGTATTACAGTGATATTTGCAGTGATTATTGATCATTGATCAGTTATCTTATGTAGGGAAAAAATGATAGACAAGCCCTTATTGCAAAGATGTATTCATGTTTATATAAGGAAGCAACACTAGATGGAGCCATATTAACCTGCATGATTTGTGGACAAGCAACTATATAAGACCTAAAGTCAACAAAAGCTATTATAATGAACACACATTAGACCTCTATTTCTATTTCTATATCGGTAAAAAATTTGAAGCGCTAAATATTTTTTCGCAAAAACTCCTTGGATGGAAACCTGGCTATTGTCTGTTTTTTTAAATTTAATTAATCTCCCTTTGTATTACATGTTATTGATAGGTCTTTAACTAATGTGTAGTTTCTAGAATTAAACATTATAACCTAATATATATTAATGTGTTAATCTATCCCTCTCTGTCTAGAAGTAGGCTCCTCCCTCCTGCGGCACCCCTCACCTGAGCTTTCACGGCTGATCTCAGCTCATGGCTCCCTCAGTAAGGGAGAGAGGAATTTCCAGTGGCCTGTGCTGGCCTTTGTCATTCAGCACCATGATCTGGAGGGTCTGGAGGTGGCCATGAGGCATGCTTTGCGCAAGTCGGCCTGCAGAGTGTTTGCCATGGAGGTTAGTCCGCGCTGAACAAATACTAACATTGAGAGCAACAGTTTGTACTTTTACACTTAACATAACACACATTCTGTTTCCTTGTCCAGGCCTTTAACTGGCTGCTGTGCAACGTGATTCAGACCACATCTCTCCACGACATCCTATGGCACTTTGTGGCTTCTCTCACACCGTCTCCATATGAGCCAGAGGAAGAGGAAGATGAGGAAAACAAAGGGAACAAAGAGATTGTGGAGCAGGTGAGTTGCTTTATTCAAGCTACACCTGGTTTCTTATTTACTAGATAGGGATCACTTGCATTTTCAGAGAATGGCTTTCTCTAATTTTTTTCTGGTCTGTCATGATGCAGGAGAAGGATCTGGGCGTTTGTGAGCATCCGCTCTCGGATATCGTCATCGCAGGAGAGGCAGCTCACCCGCTCCCTCACACCTTCCACAGACTCCTTCAGACCATCTCTGACCTGATGATGTCACTACCCAGTGGCAGCTCGCTTCAGCAAATGGCCCTCAGGTAAGAGATCCCCTGAGCAGCTGCCCCTAATGGACTATTTGAAGTGTATTTTCTCTTTTTGTTTTAATTGGAACTTGCTTTGTAGATGTTGGAGCCTGAAATTCAAACAGTCAGACCACCAGTTTCTGCACCAGAGTAACGTGTTCCATCACATCAACAACATCCTTTCCAAATCAGATGATGGGGACAGTGAAGAGAGCTTCAACATCAGTGTGCAGTCGGGATATGAAGCTATTAGCCAGGTGCTTTTTACCTTCTCATGTGGTTTTACATCAGTACCATTATGTTGACTTCATGCACAAAAATGCTTGTAAATATTAACTAGATATGCATTTCTGCTAGAGCCCACTGAGTAGGAAGACTTTGACTAAAATACATTGAAGTGATTGTGTAAAGAAGAAGGCATGATAAATGCAAGCATAGGAAGAGTGTAGATCAGAACAGATTCAGATGTGTGTCCAGTGAGGTGGCATAAGAACCTCCTTGACTGCCGTGCAAAAACAGGTGAAGGAAAGCTTTCGAGTTGAATTTGGTGGCTTTTGTGAAGGACGTACAAGTGTCGAAATTTGAGCTCGATATTAGTTTATGGAGAGAAAAAACGGACAGATAATAATATATGTACGTAAATGTCAAGTAGCATTTAATATTTTTTTCCCTTGTCCTGTCCCGGTGCATTAGATAAACAGAATGTGTGGTCTGATTGCCTTGGGTAGTCAGCAATTTGTCCTGCAAAGGAGGAGTGTGGATATCTCCTATTGCATACTGTAGATTTATTCCGACAGACAAAGCACATTAAGAATGGACAGGAAAGTGAACAATTTGAGAGAGGAAGAGGGGGGAGAAAACATAATCAACGACAACAACAACAACAATAATAAAACAAGCAAACAAAAAACCCAGAACAAACAGATAAACAACAAAAACAGAGGGAGATGGAAACTATAATAATATTCAATGACCTAGACAACAACCCAAAAAAAGAGAAATAATAATAATAAATAAATAATAGTATTATTAATAATTATGATAATAATAGATACATTATAGTATAACATCGTACATATACAGTAACATTTCTACTTATACATACTGATGATGATAATAATAATATTACATACCAATCTGCAAGCAGTGATCGTGGGCTATAGTTTGCAGCTTTATCAGTTTTGCTAATCGGCGACAGATGTTAAAAATGACATCGCTTTCATCCTTTATCTAGGGTACATGTTCAAAACGATAGGCAAAATGCAAAATAGCTTATTATGTTACCACCAACTGGCAGAGTGGTGCACTTTTTGCCCGAGTATTGGGTGGGTCCCCGACCTACCTCACAATTTCAAAGCTGTAGCCCACCCAGAGCCGGATTTCTATGACACTCAGTGTGTGGCATTGCAGTCCTATGCCAAGCCCACCACATTTATTTGCATATTACAGCCAAATGAAGACCCAAATTAAAAATGTGCTCAGTAATTATTTAAAGAAGAATGTCTTGGGATTCAAATGATACCAGTTGCATGCAGACGGATACAATTCCAGGGTCTAGTTCACAAGAGATGGCTTTGCATTTTATGCAAATACCCATGCAGAACCAATATGGCGGAAATAGATGTAGGGTTCTGTAAAGATTCATCTTGACCCAAGGAGTAAGATGGTATAAGATTTTTGAGAATCTGAGCTACGGTTCAAAAAGTTATTAGGCAAACGCGAAAATAGCTTATTATAGCACCAAATTAACTGGCAGGGTGTTTTTTTTTGCTGAGTAGTGGGTGAGGTTTGTGACCTAACAGCCACATTCCGAAGCTGTAGGTCTTACAGTTTTTGCTCCACAAAAGATTTATCATATTACGCAAATTTGCGAGAAATCCAATATTTCGGAAATAGATTGCAGGGGTCTGTAAAGATTCGTCTTGACCCAAGATAAGATGGTGTATGATTTTTGAGAATCAACAGAGCTACGGTTCAAAAGTTATTAGACAAAATGCAAGTTTTTTTGAAAAACGCAAAATAGCTTATGTTGGTACAATTTTTTTTGCCTGGAGTAGTGGGTGGGGTAATCGGACCTACCTGCCAAATTTCCCCCAAAGCTGTAGGTCTTACAGTTTTTCCCCACAAACGCCGCTTTTTAAGGCAGAAAAAAAAAAATCAAAGACGATTCTTATTAGTACCACGTAGTGTCTCCACTGCATGGCCCCCTAATAACACAATAATAATAATAATAATAATAATAATAATAATAATAATACTTTTAACATTATGTTAATATATTTAACCCCAATGCCTCCAGAATTTTATGGTGAATATTCTTGATATTTGCCTTTTAAAGAATGTAACAACACAATTAATTATTGTCTGTTCTGTTTGTTTACCAGAACTGTGCACAGTAACCTGTTTGAAGGACATGACCAGTGTGATGGCTATAAAAACATCCAGCTTGCCAGCTATGATTGAAGTTTGACAGATGGATCCACTGAGATCGCCTGGGAGTCAGGCGATTTGAGAGGACAAGAACAAGACTAAGAGTATCACCATCAGCTGCGTGGAAAGGGCATTAATGCCTCATACGTGTCTGTACATGTGACAACTCCAGTATATATAGTAAGTTCACTTTTGGGGACATTTGTTACCATTGTCCTTTGTTACCATTGCCCTGATTTGGAAACCCCGCCAGATCCTTGTGGTTTCAGTACCTAATAGATTTTTCTGGTCTCCTTAGAAATCAAAGTCACTTCAATGACTTCCTGTGTGGAAAGGCAGTGAAGATCTTTGCAGGATCAAACAGGAAAAGGCGTAGGCGTAATGAATATTACACATTAGCCTTTATTTTTAGATTGAAGATGTAAATAAGATAATTTGTCTAACAATATGATTGACATTCTGAGAAGCCATCCAGATGGTTGAGAGAATTTATACAAGTAGTTGTTAATTTCATATTATTAGGACTTGAAATGTAAATAGAATTGAATAAAAGGAAATTGGATATGTCTGTCTGTTGAATGAGAATTGGTGGATTGCATGATGCGTTGGTTTGCTGGTTGCATAAACTGTAGAGCAAAGCTACAGCAATAAATCAGGTAATGTTTGATAAACCTTCTTTGAGACAGGTGGGAAATTGTAGATGTTTTTAGTCTAACCAAAGTTATATGATCAACACCTAGTCACTTGACAACTCAGTGGAATGGGTTTTTTTTTCTTGTTGGATCAGATTGACCTGGACTCGAGACACATGGGTTGGGTAACCAGCGAGCTGCCTGGAGGAGACCACCATGTGATTAAGATCGAGATGAAGGGGCCTGAGAACACACTGAGGGTGAGGCAGGTGAAAGTGCTCGGCTGGAAGGACGGTGAAAGCATCAAGATAGCAGGCCAGATTCATCCAGCGTGGGGGCTCAGCAGAAAACTCACAGAAGCAGAGACACTGCACAGAATTCACCATCACCTCCCAGGTCAGGTGTGAGATTATTTTTAAATGTGTTGGGCTTAAAATAATAAAGTTGGAAAAATCACACCGCAATTCTCTTCCTGATAATTCCATTGTTGTAGGTGTTTGCAAGCTGATTTATGGGGATGCTGAGCCTACTCCAGAACAAGAGGAGAAGAATCTTCTGTCATCTCCTGAGGGTGAAGATAAGGTGTAAGGGTATATCATTGTAGTTGCATTATGTTATTACTGCCATGTGTGTTGATACACGTGACTCTCTACCTGTTCAATCTGCAGTTAGTCCGCAAGCCGCGAGCCCAAAGATTTTAAAATCACAAAGATATGCATCCTCTCATTAAAGACTTAATTCCTCATGATAGGTAATTGAAGGGTAAGCTACATATAGTCTCTTTAAAGGAACCTGAATCTCAGTCTCAGTAGGGTCCAAAAGTGGACCAACAGAAAGGGAACTCGGTTCTTTTGATGTTCACACTGTGAGTTCTTTTGAAAGCGGTTATCTTTCTGATCCACTTCAGCTCAGATGGGGCCCTCAGTCCTTTTTTCTGTTCATACTAATTCTTGGTGGAGCTCTCAGACCTTTTTACTGCTTTGCATTCTGCTAACTGAATCAAGGCTTGTTGGGACTTAAAGCGAACCGGACTGAGACCACCTCCCGATGTGGTCTCAGTTCGGGTTCAAGCTTCAGAGGGACTGAGTCTTTGGTTGTGTCTTTACATACATAAAAAATGCTGACTAATCGATCTGGAGTTCGCAGGGCTGAAACGACCAAGTGTGAAAACACCAAGTAATTGCCTAGACATGTTGTGTGGCGGATTTCCTTTTTGAAACTACTTGACTGTTCAGTGAAGTAATGTTTTCCTTTTTACACTGTTTCTCCTCAGGGCACCAGTCTGATGCTGACTCTGAAGGAGCACATGGTTGGCATCATCTTCAGCAGAAGCAAACTCACTAATCTACAGAAACAGGTACAAAATGCAATCACAGCAACAGCTCTGGTGGTTATCCCACCTAACCACACAGTGCTGAATCTGTTTCCTCCTCTATACTTTTGCTCAGAGGTGCACACATTGTTCAAGCCATTCGCATGGAGGCCACTCGTGTGAGGGAGGAGTGGGAGCATGCCATCTCCAGCAAGGAGAACGCCAACTCCCAGCCCAGTGACGATGATGCATCTTCAGACGCATACTGCTTTGAGTTGCTGTCGATGGTTTTAGCCCCTTGAGTGATCCACGTGGGCAGGCAGTACTTAGGCCCAGCAACCACTCCTGCTCCAAGATCTCTTTCCTCCTCCACACAGCTCCACCACGGGTGCAAGAGACAGGTGGGCTTGAGTTTCAGAAGCCTCAACTAGATGGGCTACAGAATGCTTCTAATTTAAATTAAAAGCATCCATTAATGCCTTGCTCATGCTACACAATTCTCTGAAAGTGGTTGAATCTCTGTACTGTTCACACTACACAACCTCAACAGATGGTTTGATCATTTGAACACAGCAGCAAGGTTATCTCTAGGGATGCACCGATCCGATATGTTGATCGGATGTTGATCTGATAACGACTCAAATACCTGGATTGGGTATCGGTGGCATTGGGCCAATCTATGGAGCCGATCTGTTCAGTAATTGTTTGTGTAAGTGCATTCGCACAATTTATGTACCTGAAGTTGCATTGCGGTAAAGCTGGTTTATTATTATACATTCACGCTAATTTGTACATTTTTATTATGCGAATGAGCAGAACAAGCAACGCAACATACTACAACCCCAAAAGCAATCACACGATTATACGTTCCTGATCATTTTAGCGCTGAGGTTTAAGGACCGTCACAAAATTACCGAATTGTGTTTAAACATATCATTTCTGAGATGCTATTTTAATACTAAATAATTACATATACTTATGGTGTGTAATTATTACATTGTTTTAGTTAGGAAAACTGTATTTTAAGTCAAGTATTTTCTTAAGCATCACAGAGAAATAAATTATTATGGCATTGAATTAGCATTTAGGATCAGCCAGTACCCAAAGCCCAAGTATTGGCATCAATATCGTAACTGAAAAAGTTGGATTGGTGCAACCCTAGTCATCTCTCATAGAAGTTCGGTCGATCGAGGGCTTATGCCAGTGACACAATAACACCCTTAAAATCCTGAAGTGTCAACTAGTCTTTATTCTGCTTTCATTGACCTGTAATTTTTCAAACTGCTGTATAGCTTTAACCAAAAACCGGTCCAGATCTATTCTCTATGCAATGTAATGCTCAGGTTCTTTCCTTCATGCAGCACTGAAAAACTTGTAGCCTCTTATCTTTGTGATTGACATATACATGTTATACGTTATTGCCGAGGATTATTATTGTACCCCTGTCCTCCCAAAGGGTGACCTCACTTCTCAGACGTGTCCTTCCTGAGGTCACTCCGGTGCGGTTGGCCAGTGTGATTGGAGTGAAAGCCTTGCCTCCGGCCGATATTAGCGACATCATCCACTCGACAGAGAAGGGTGACTGGAATAAGATGGGGATCCTGGACATGTTCCTGGGCTGCATTGCCAAAGCCCTCACTGTACAGCTGAAGGCCAAGGGCACCACCATAGTTGGAACAGCTGGCATGGCAGCAGGCAAAGGCGTCACAACAGTCACGTTGCCCATGATTTTCAACTCAAGGTGAGGCTTGCTTTGGATTGCAACAGCCAAGGCAAAAAGAGTTAAAATATGTGAACAGCCAGGTTAAACATCGCAGCCAACGATATTATTATTTGTTCTGTTCAGTGAAATAAACCACAGAAAATTATTTGATATTATAGCAAGCGTTTAGAATGTTTTGAAACAGGTTATAATCATTAAGTATAATTATTAATATATATTAAATTTATTTAGATATTAATCTATTTCATTATTGGTCCCCTACAGAAATGATAGTAATTAGGCAGTCCTTTACCAAATTAAAAATACACTTCTCACAGAATTTGCAGCATGTTTGCACAACTATACACCTATACTACTATTAACTTTATATAATAACCTTTAAGTGAGTGATTGTCATTGTGAACACACCACAGTGCACACAGTGCACCACAATGAAATGTGACCTCTGCATTTAACCCATCCGTGAAGGAGCAGTGGGCAGCTAACAAGCGCCCGGGGAGCAGTGCTTGGGAACGGTACCTTGAGGTACTCATGAGTACCTCAGTGGTAACTTTACCAGCCCTGGATTCAAACTTTAAACTTTCTGATCACAGGCCAAACACCCTACTGTTACGCCACCAACTGAATGTTGTTAGAAGTGTATTTGAGGTGGTGGTATAATTGTAATATAAAGGATTGATTATTCAATTGATTATTGATTGGTTTTAATAAGTGCATTGTTAAGCTCATCTCTGTTATTACCTTTCGTTTTTAATACAGCTATATCCGGCGAGGGGAGAGTCACTGGTGGATGAAGGGCTCAACCCCGCCTCAGATTGCTGAGATCATCATCAAGTTGGTGAAGGACATGGCTGCTGTTAGTATTCCATCATGTTTTTTTGTAACTTCCAAACTACTGGTTTTTACTTGTTTTTAATGTTGGGGCAAAACAGGACTCAAATAGCTGTACTCCTCTTTAGGGCCATCTCTCAGAAGCCTGGTCCAGGGTGACAAAGAATGCCATTGCTGAGACCATAATCGCTCTCACTAAGATGGAGGAGGAGCACCGCTCTCCAGTGCGCTGTATCGCCACCACGCGGGTATGACTAAGCTCTTTGTTATGCAGGCCATTCTGTTCTAGTGCAGGTCAGCTGAGTCAGTGTTGTTCAGCAAATCTGGCCTTAAGCAGTCCAGCATGTGCTGGTCAGACCTCACTGCTTATGTCTATGCTTTGTTAAACAGACCTTAGTGTATTGAGGTGTGTGCTTATGTGTGTATATACATAAATTAATAAATAAGAACCTGGCCAATATAGGATTTTTAGGACTGAAACCAATTTTGAGATTTGGTTTTTAAAAACCTGAAAATTATAGTATAGAAAAATAGTGACCAACAAACTTATTTCCAAAAACACACAAGATAATTTTTTTCATGTAATTTTTTGCAAAATAACTTTGCCAAATGCACATATAAACTTGCTTTATTATCATAAATACTGCTTCAGACAAAATTGTGTTGCCCACAGTAGGTTTGAAGTGTGCCCTCTAGTGGACGATCTACATAATATATATTTAATGTCAAAAAGATCCACCTTCCCACTTTCTGTCAAATATCATTTATTGGCCTTTAAAGATTTATGTGTAATTGTTATCTTTCCATTCTAATCTAAGAATTTCTATCATAAAATTTTACGTAATGTCATAAATGAAATGCAATAAAAATGGAATATATAGCATCAGATATATACTGTGTCTTGCTCTTCCTTCTTAAGAATAAAATAATATAATAATATTGTGCAGCAGTAGGCCACATGATCTTTAAGAACGTTGAGATTTAAAGTGTTGCATGTTTATCTCTGGACAGCTCTGGCTGGCTCTGGCCTCCCTGTGTGTGTTGGATCAGGACCATGTGGATCGTCTGTCCTCAGGCCGCTGGATGGGAAAAGATGGGCAGCAGAAACAGATGGTACAGTACACTGTGCTGAACATGCCTCTGGGGGTCTTATAAAAAGCCCTAAATACACCATTACCTCATAGGCTAACTGTCTCCTCACCCGCCTTTCTGTTTGTTCCCAGCCCATGTGTGATAACCACGATGATGGAGAAACTGCCGCCATCATCCTGTGTAATGTGTGCGGGAACCTTTGCACTGACTGTGATCGATTCCTCCACCTGCACCGCCGCACCCGGTCCCACCAGAGACAGGTAAACCCCCCATTCCTTCAGTCAGACACATGCGTAAGACTGGAAGAGTCGAGGTACTGATCATATTGGTCCTGCGGTTGTTTGCAGGTGTTTAAAGAGGAAGAGGAGGCCATTAAAGTTGACCTGCATGAAGGCTGCGGAAGGACCAAGCTCTTTTGGCTCATGGCACTGGCTGACTCCAAGACCATGAAGGCCATGGTGGAGTTCAGGGAGCACACAGGTAACAGTGCCTTACACCCCTGTGTAAGAGGAAGCAGTGTTTGTAAAGCACAGTTTTTAGAAGGGAGATTAGCTAGGCCTGGGTGATATGACTTCAATTCTATATTGTGATTATTTTAAACATTTCCCTACATTGCAATTAAATAGCAGTTATTTCTTTTTAAAAACTTGTGTCGTTTGTTGCATGAGGCAAAGGCACATGGTTAAGTACGTTTATGTATTTATTAAAAAAAAAAAAACAGTTAATGAAGGCTCACAGTGGGGAGCTCAGTTAACAGAATAAAGTGTCATTCAAAAAAAAATTGGTTTTGATGCATCTTTACTATGGCTGGGCTAGGGCTAAAATTACTCAAAACCGACATTCACAACCTCCAGTTGATGTAATCTTGCCAAATTTGGTTATTTTGATTATTCCTGAAATTCTGTTGTGTTTGAACTTTTTAAAATTTTTGTTACTACTTTCCCCAGTGTGTCATCCTTTTCTGTCTTCTTAAAAGCAAACTACTGAGTGTACCTCCATCCCCATTCAGTCTACAAACACATGTATTATGTTTCTTCAGTAATTTTAAAATGACAAAGATACACATTTTAATTAGAAAAAGTATCCCAGCTTTATTTGTTGAGCATATTTATAGTGCAAACTTGGTCATTGAACTATGAGGGCAACAAACAAGCAAAAAAGCCCTAAAAACAATTCATTCATCGTAATCAAGTTCAGTTAATCGTGATATTGATTTGAGGTTATAATGCCCACCCCTAGTCTTCGATCAGTTTCACAATGTTGTGCACCCTTATAAATCCAAATATTTCATGTCTCTCAGGTAAACCAGCTTCAAGCAGCTCAGACTCCTGCCGTTTCTGCGGAACGAGGAATGGGACAGAGTTGTCGGCGGTGGGCAGTGTGTGCTCAGACCCTGACTGTCAGGTACATAACATCTGTTTATCTATAATAAGGGTGGTCTAGCAGAAGGAACCTGCCTACATACCAAGAGGTTGTAGATTGGAAGACACTTAGCCCTAGATGTTTCTGGGGAACTGCCTGTGTAACTATCTCCTGAATAAGAGTGTAACTCCTTCAGATGTAAATGTGCTGTAGTGTCTGCTGTTCCAGCAGCAGAATTCTCTGTAAAGTGATCTGTTGTGTATGTTCCTGCAGGAGTATGCTAAGCTGGCCTGCAGTAAGACTCATTCATGTGGTCACCCATGTGGTGGTGTGAAGAACGAGGATCTGTGTTTGCCTTGCCTACACGGGTGTGACAAGAGCACTGGTTTACTTAAGCAGGACGCAGATGACATGTGCATGATTTGTTTCACTGAAGCTCTGTCTGCTGCCCCTGCAATCCAGGTATCCAATATCTCTCTTTAAGGAAAAACAGCTGAATTGTATAAATGTCTAAGAGTTAAGTCCCTTGCATGTGCAGTAGGCCTGATGTTTTGCCCTCTCTCTCTCGTTCTGTTTTCAGCTGGACTGCAGCCATGTGTTCCATCTCCAGTGCACACGCAGAGTTTTGGAGAACCGCTGGCTTGGGCCCAGGATCACCTTTGGCTTTATGTCCTGTCCTATTTGTAAGGTTTGTAATCTGGTATGCATCTTCTGAAGAGCTGCTGACCACGGCACACACAGGTTATATGCTGCACATGAGCTGTACTGTGAGTGTGTTCTCTTTAACACGTTTGTTCTGATTATAGAACAAAATCAACCACTTGGTGATCAAAGACCTGCTGGATCCCATTAAAGAGCTGTACGAAGATGTGAGAAGAAAAGCTTTAATGAGACTGGAATATGAAGGGCTGCACAAGAGTGAGGCCATAACCACACCTGGCGCACGCTTTTACAACGACCCTGCTGGATTTGCTATGAACAGATACGCATATTATGTCTGCTATAAATGCAAGAAGGTCAGCTCCACAATTTTACTGATTATATGTTTATGCTGGTTATCAAGGTTGCTGTATTTTTCAGTTTGTAAGGCAGTAATTGCTGAAAATGTAAAAGCAAGGATCTGTCTGTCTTTGAATTCTCTAAAAGAAGAAATGTGTAAGACATGAAATGAGGTTAAGCAGGACAGAGGCTGTTGTTTTTGTTAAGGCAGTGTCTGGGACTCATTGTAAAACGAGACTAAAATAATACTAATGCTGCCAGCTTAAATTAGGATGTCTTTCACATTATGGGAACTTGCTCCCCAGCTCTGGTGTTTTATGCATGAATGTGAGCTGATTGTTGACCTTTGCAGGCCTATTTTGGGGGAGAGGCTCGCTGTGACGCAGAAGCAGGACAGGGAGATGACTATGACCCCAGTGAGCTCATCTGTGGAGCATGCTCAGATGTGTCCAGGGCACAGGTTGGTGGAAAAACATAATTTTGCGATCTGGGCTCATGTACGAGGTTGTGCGAACAATGTTGTTTCTTTTCAAAAACTGGTGATTTTTTTCTGTGATTTATTGTCATGTGCAGGAAGTCCCCGTGCTGTGTTTTAAGTGAAATAGCCACTGTACGTCATAATGAAGGGAGTGTTTGTTTATATGCAGATGTGCTCCAAACATGGGACGGACTTCCTTGAGTACAAATGCCGTTACTGCTGCTCTGTGGCTGTGTTCTTTTGCTTTGGGACCACGCACTTCTGCAACGCTTGCCATGATGACTTCCAGAGAATGACCAGTGTCCCCAAAGAAGAGCTCCCTCATTGTCCAGCTGGTAAAATTCAGTTTTCTGCACAATGCCTTATATAATGTTTCTTCAAATGACCGAACCAGACACTTCCGATTCCCACATCAGAAGTTAATTGGTTTTCTCCTTCCCTCCTTAACAGGTCCCAAGGGTAAACAGCTGGAAGGAAGTGAGTGTCCCCTGCATGTTGTGCATCCTCCCACAGGAGAGGAATTTGCTCTGGGCTGTGGAGTCTGCCGAAATGCCCATACTTTCTAAATTTGCTGGGCCCTGTCTGGTTCACTCTTTTAATACCCATTTTTCCTTGCTCTGCTGTAACTGCAGACTCCCTTAAGCCCGGTCGCAGAGATACCGTCTCATATGTCTGGCTCTGAGGAAGCAGCAATGAGACACTGTGATTCAGGTTTTGGTCTCTCTCAGTCTGAGGACTTTGCAGAGCATAGAGGGAAAAGGAAATGAAAGAAAAACTTTCGTGATGTGTTTGCATGCAGCCGTTGTAACCCTCGGCTCCCATAACCGTTGCACACCACCCGATCACTGAAGTGTAACATTATGTAAACTGACTATTTTCGCAAACTTGTACAGTATGCTCCACTGTCGAGTGCATCACGGTTGGACAAGCTTCTGGTCGAATTATCGAAGCGGACTGACAAGAATATTGGAAGGAAAGTAGTGTACGATTTATCTAATCCTGTATATAATGGTAATATTCAAAATAGGTGTATTCAGATGTTGCTACTCTATACTTCAGTTTTGTTTGATATTCTGGGTTTTGTTTTGAGCCAGAACTTTTAATGAAGTGCAATACTGGGTGTGCCTCCTATCTTGCAGCTGTAAACATATGGAATGTATGTCAATAAAGCCACTGTACATTTTTATACAGTGATACACGCTGTTGTGTTTTCCCCAGCAATTATAACATCTCTGTGCTCAGAAAACTTTCATAGGCCTACGTCTGCCGTGTCTGAGGGTTAATGTGAACCCTTTTAACTCCTCAATGATATAATGTGGTACAAACCCTTTTCTGTCTTTTTAAATACTTTAAAGGTGAGTATGTTCTACCATTGTAATGTAAGAACAGAACACAGAATTCTTTGGGCTTGCGCCAGTCTTCACACCAAAAAAAATTAAAAGGTTAAAAACGAAAAAATATTTAGAAATTGTGAATCTTTTTGGAAGTGTGAGAATGTGTGAAAGTGTAATTAACAGCTGCTGTAAACGAGAAAAAAATGCTACTTGTAAATCTGCTCTGTATTATCTGTGGTGGATAGAGTTGGATGGTAATAAACCATATTCTCTGTTCTGCAAGACGGATCAAAGGTGTCTGTTTTTTCCTCTGCATTTAAATACAATGTTTCTGCCTAACTGCTGTCAAAATGAATGCAGTGTAAGTACTTTGAGTCTGTCAGTAGTGGTTAGTGGGAAAAGCTATGACAGCATTTATAGAACAACCTTTCTTTCTGCTGCTGTTTATTTTAAGATGATGTGTTCACACAGATTTTTTTTTTTTTAATCATCCGAACCGCTTAATCCCAACCGGGTGGCGGGGGGACCGGAGCCTATTCACCTGTTACTACGGGCGCAAGGCGGGGACCAACCCTGGGCAGGCGCCAACACACCGCAGCGGGGGAAAATTGACATTGCATTATTGTTTTTGTTGTATATATTGTAATACAAAATGCAGTAGTAATATTACAATATTTTAAGCACATGTCTATTTGAAAACAACCATTCTAGAATCATTTGGTTAATTAGTAATAGTGTAGCTGCATATATAGCCTACTTGTGAAAAATAAAGCAGAAAATTTACATTTTTGCTCTGAAGAACCATATTTTCTTGAACTTAAACCAAGGACTTCATATAACGCCTGTGCAAACCATATCTGTCCTCACATTTAGATCAGAGCTGGAAAATGAGAACTGGGCTACTTTTGCTTGCATCGAGCAATAAAAAATGTAGCAGGACCCGTTTTCCTTAATTAACACTGCACGTCCTGACACGCATATGACGATTCTGAAACAACATATCACGAAGCAACATGAATGATCAGTCTCTGCAAATACAGACGCATCTCAACATAATTCTAAGTAGTCTGTTGATTAGCAATATCGGGTTTTGTGCTGCCAGTCTTTATGGCGGTGTGTCATATGGTCGGCTTAAAACTGCTGCCAAATTGCCTCTTTCACTTATTCTGGCGTACCATCAACTGTTTTGCAGATATAACTAAAGCACCTTAACATGACCATTGACTTAAAGGAATCGTGTGAAACAGCACCTCTCGTACCAAGCGACTGCCGCCTCCTTGTGCTCAACATTTCCCAAGATCCACCGCTCGGCGTCGCAGAACAGCATCGCCATTTTCAGAGCGGCGGCGGAATTAAGAAGTAGGTCAGTAGACCATCAGACACTCGCGGGCTCTAAGCAAAACAAACCGGAATAAAGTCGAGTCCAGCGGCCTGCTTAGCCAACCTCTAATGCGGCAGCTCCTGTTTGCTCGGACCGGCTGGTTCTGGTCCCGTCTGAGCGGACAGTGAGCGGAATTTCAGCGCTTTAACAGTTCGGCGTTAACGAATCGGAACCGGAACCACAGGTCGGGAACCGCCGCGCGGCTACAGCTCCCTTGCAGCTCCGCGGAGAAACACAACCCTCAGACCACACGTCAGTCTTCTTTATTCTTCCATATAGTTATGATATTCCTCGGTGTTTAGAAGCTTTAACTTACCAAAATAGTAGTGGAACCATGCGAATGTTACGTAAATAATATTAAATCAGATCCAGCTTTACAGTCATTGTACAAGTACGAAATGCAGCTAAGCCCAACGTGCTAAAAGTGAAGCGCACCAGAGACAGTTTATACAGATTTTATGTGCACACTATATAGGGTTAAATGGAAGAGAGATGTAAAATAATATGTAATATGGTAATAGCTTGCTAAGAAAATTAGGTGGAAAATTTACTTAGTTTTACGTTACTTTGTCTTGTGAAACCGAACTTGAACTGCGTGCTCATTAATGTCAAGTCAATATGATGTGACGACATTTTTAATATCACACTTGATAAATTAACTTGGGTTTGGCCGATCTGCTTGTTTTCTGTCGAGCTGCAGGGTTTGTAATGTTAGCAGTGGCTAACTAGCATGTGCTGATAAAGAGTGCAAACAAACAGCAGCTTAATCTAAGATTAGTGTTTTTTTTTTAAATCCAAATAAGAACAATAATACAAACATTACTCCAACTGTAAGCAACGCTCTTTATCGCTAGCAGTGCGAATGGCAGCAAGTTGTTAAACGTGGTCTGGAATGTTCTACCTCGTCAGACCTCGAGGGCCAAATAAGCTTACATGTCCCCCAGCCTTATGCTCTTAGCATGTGGAAAAAGTTGTACACACCCAGGCACCAAATAATAAGTTTAAATGAAGCCAAATTTGAAACTGTGCCTGGGGAGGAACTATACACAAGTCCAGGGCCCAGATAATCTTAAATGACCCCCAGCTTGGTGCGCCTGCTTTGTTGGTGTGCTGGCAGTAACTTAAACAAAACAGGTGCTGATTGTGTCAGAGAGAGAGAATGAATGGATGGATGGACAAATAAATGAATGTTGTGTGAGGGACTGCTGATGTTAGAGCAGGTGTGCAAAGCAAATGTAAGGGGGGGAGGTCACAGAGCTAGAGAGATTATTTTCTTTTTTATTATGTTAAAAAATGTAATTTGTTAATTGGCTCCTCAATTGGGTAAAGTTTGGGTCACATCTGAAGTTAAACAGAAATTAAAATGCTGTAGAGAAATGAAATAAAATGCTGTCAATATAAGATGCACTGCTATGGCAATCCACAACTATTGTATAACACACCTCCATTAGACATGCATGAAAATTGGTATGAGGACTAGTATTCATATTTGTCAAAAGTGCCAAATCCACAATCCATATAGTAAGTCCATAGTAAATCCATGTTGTACAACTATCCTGGTCAGAGATGAGTAATTCACATGTTTGCTGTAACACCTGTTAAACTTGAAGTGTACTGTTTTGTGAGATGCGTATCCTTTTTTTTTCATTTAAGAATGAAAAGAAGACTAAGCAGGGACAAAGAGGCCAGCAGCTCCTCCTGTGAGGAACTGATTGAGGTCTGCAAGAAATCCAGACATCCCAGTGAAGACTCTGGAGACCAGATGTCCAGCTGGGCCTGGTTACCACAGGAAATACTGCTGCGGATCTTTCAGTACTTGCCCCTGCTAGACCGGGCCTTTGCCTCTCAGGTGTGTCGAGGCTGGAACCAAGCTTTTCACATGCCTGAGCTGTGGAGATGCTTTGAGTTTGAACTCAACCAACCTGCAAGCTCTTACCTGAAAGCCACACATCCTGACCTCATCAAACAGATCATCAAGAAGCACTCAAATCATCTACAGTATGTCAGCTTTAAGGTGAGAGACTGTTTAGTCACTTTGATTTCTAATCCTTCACTTGCTACGTGAGTAGGCAACGTTGCTGTTGTGCTGTCTAAAGAACTTTTGTCAAATTGTTTTACTGTATGTTTTGCATCATGTAAGCTGTAAGCATTTTGCACCGATTCAGGTTGACAGCAGTACAGAATCAGCTGAGGCAGCTTGTGATATCTTGTCTCAGCTGGTAAACTGCTCGCTAAAGACCCTTGGGCTCATATCTACAGCACGGCCAAGCTTCATGGAGCTGCCAAAGGTATGTCTAAGTAAATCTCATATAACTCATAATGACTAAGATTGCTTATTGCTGACTGCATGTTTGCTTTTCCCTCACCAGTCCCACTTCATCTCTGCACTGACCGTGGTATTTGTCAACTCCAAGTCTCTGTCATCCCTAAAGATTGATGACACACCAGTCGATGACCCATCTCTTAAGGTCTTGGTGGCCAACAACAGTGACACACTCAAATTACTCAAGATGAGCAGCTGCCCACACGTCTCCCCTGCTGGTATTTTATATTAACATTGATTGAATACATTTGTTTTTCATTGTTATTTCTGAATTTGGGTTGAAGGTGTGTTTGAAAGTATTGAATTGAATACCAGTGAACTAATCTTATCTCTGCAGGCTGCACAGATTCTCCTTAGATAAATTATGGGATCTCTTTGAAAGAACATATAATGATGGGCTGTGCCTGTTCTTGTTTGCAGTTTTTGTTTTTCTCACGTCTCCATTTCAGCAAAAAAGTTTCTAGTTTTGTGTTTTTTTTTATCTCTGTCTGCTATCATTATATTTTTGTTTGCCACAAATTTGCTGGCTCATTACTGAGGTTCTATAAAGGACTAGCTTTGGTCTGAATCATAATTGCTCGGCACAGTAAACTTTGGTCGGGGAATAATGTCAAAAACATGAATTGATTCAATTTTGGAGTCAGTGATGACTACAGTTTACCATACAATATTTATCAACACTGAATTAATGTATCTAATTAGGTTGCCATATCATTACACCTTTACCAGGTAGAGCATCTGATATATGCTATAAATGTGAAGTAAGCCTTTGGCTCTGCTCTCGACAGGTATCCTGTGTGTTGCGGATCAGTGCCACGGCTTGAGGGAGTTGGCACTAAACTACCACTTACTGAGTGATGAACTCCTTCTTGCGCTCTCATCAGAGAAGCATGTGCACCTTGAGCACCTTCGCATTGACGTGGTGAGCGAGAACCCAGGGCAGCAGTTTCACACTATCAAGAAGAGCAGCTGGGATGCCATGGTCCGCCACTCACCCAAATTCAACCTGGTCATGTACTTCTTTCTCTACGAGGATGAGTTTGGACCCTTCTTCAGAGACGAAATTCCTGTTACACATCTGTACTTCGGTCGCTCGGTCAGTAAGGATGTGCTGGGCCGCGTGGGCATGAACTGCCCCCGGCTTGTGGAGCTGGTGGTGTGTGCTAACGGCCTGCGCCCGTTGGACGAGGAGCTCATCCGCATTGCTGAGCGCTGCAAGCAGCTGTCGGCCATCGGCCTGGGCGAGTGTGAGGTGTCATGCAGTGCCTTCGTTGAGTTTGCGAAGATGTGTGGCCGACGTCTCTCTCAGCTGTCCATCATGGAGGAGGTGCTCATACCAGACCATAAGTACAGCCTTGATGAGATCCACTGGGAGGTATCCAAACACCTTGGACGTGTCTGGTTCCCTGATATGATGCCCACATGGTGAAACCCTTTCAGACATATTTATATCCCTCAGTAATATACAGTATGAATACATATATGAATACATATATGAGTACAACAGATACATAGCCAGTACACCAAGTGATTCCCATACGACAAGCACTTGGGTATTTTTTACCTAATTTAACGTGTTTTGGAGATTCTCGTTTATCGTTGATTTTCTCGGCATACATAGAATTGGTTGAACGTACTGAAAGGCATACTAATATTTCATTACCATAGCATGTCTGTTTTTTAAATCACTTTTTATGATGCATATTATGAAAATATCAAATTTAGCTTGTGTCTGGCTCATTTTGAACAAAAAAACTACAATGTAGTAGCTTATGTATTCTGATTTGGATTACACAGTAGTACTACAAAGTTTGTGTGCTTGACTTTGTTAGGAACCTATTTTCCCCAGTGTTCTTGATTTCTTGCCAGAGCAAGGTAGGGTTTCATATGTTTATTTAATTGGTCCTCATGTGTTGGCTACCACTAACTGACAGCCAGTGTAACACTACACTTTATGTATATTGTATATTATTATTTATGTTTCATGTAAATTACAGATTTTAGACTTTCGTAGGACGATTGAGTGATGCATAGCCTATCCAAGCTGCCTGTGTTTTCCTGCATTTTGTGCTAGTGGGCAACTTGAGTCAGGAGTGAATGTGTCATGCATTTTCCAAATGCTCTGCTGAAAGCAACTTGACTGCTTTCATAGCTCAGAATGATATATGACAAACAAGCATGCAATTTTAAGAACCATTTTGCCCAGTAGCATCATTACTCCGGATGGCAGTGGCAACACTTTATTTCACAGGTGTAAATTGCTGGGGAGTAGTGGAACCCTAGTGGATACAACCAAGAAGTTGTATGTTCAAATCCAGCTCTATCATACTGCCAGAAGTACTATCATGGTCCCTGAGAAAGCCCTTTAACTCCTCTCTGGACAGGGAAACAGTCCCTGTAATTAGAAAACAGAAGTTGAATTGTCTGATAAATGTTGTAAATGTCATGGTCATTTATTGTCTGTAGTATTTTTCCGTTTGTTATATGAGTAGAAGTCGAACAAGCGTGTTTATATTATGCAGAAGACTATGCTTTTGTAAATATGTTTATATGGGTACGCTCACACTGATGAAGACACAATTAAGGCCAGAACACTCAGATCTGAGAAAGACTTTGCAAGTGAAAGGTGTCTGTAATATATACAGTCATATTTTGAAGAAAGAGGACGAAGTGAAGAGGTCAACCCTAACCCTAACCCTATTAATACTTAATTGGCTAAAACTAATTCTATTAAAACAAGTAAAAATCATGCTCTTAACATTAAGAATTTCACAGATAAGCACATGAGAATTTTTTGTGCTGCACATTGATTAGTTACCTATAAGTCTTGACTGCTTTTGATTTTATATTTAATTTGTATTTTTAAATATAATTTAAGATTTCTTTCCATACCAGGACAGTTGGTTTTGGTTACGATGTTATGAATTTTTATAAATGATTTTTATAATGAAGCACCTTAAATCAATACGAAATTAACCATCAAGGTAAATGTCTGAAGACATTAAAGAAGGTTCTTCTGATGGTTTAGCTATTATTATGTTTATAGCACTAGGTTGTAGCTTGTGCAGTGTGTTTGGTTCCACAATGGCATATTGGCAGTTGTGAGTGTGCGTAAAAGTATAGGATGGGTTTAGGAGTTTAGCCAAAGGAACTTGAGATGTAGGATTAGGATTCCTGTTGACGCTCAGGTTATTTGGTACAATTGTAAATGGATTTAGGTTTGAATCTTTGAGGCTTCATATGATTGTTGTGCAAAATGAACAAAAGTATGATGAAGCTGGATTTGTGGGTCAAAAACTAACTTGCATTTTATTCTACCAGTTACGTTCTTTAATCTCAAATCCCAACTTTGTGATTGAGGTTAAATTTGTTTTTTACACATTCATCCTTTTTTCAGGCACTATTCTGCAGTGTATCCATGATACTCATAAAATATGAACCTAGTTTCAGTTCGAGATTTTCTAATCATTGGAGTGAAGCGCATTTGAAATTTTCCTTTAAGAAGGAAGTCCTGTATATAAAATGCTGTGTGTTTGATATGAATGGAAATGTACTTATTTCTCTTGCACCCTCTGTAAGGTTTTTAAATGGGCAGAAATGGTTCTTTGGTATATCTTTCTACCAGTGTAATAAGACTGACCATATAATTTATTATAAAGTGCTTGTATTAATGTGCTAATTACTTGTATAAATGGGTAGAAGGGTATAATTTCCTGGGGAGAAGTGTTTCTACTTAAACATGTTTGTATATTTTATTAACAAGTACACTAGCCTGAGTTCTCTACTTTTACCACTGTATTTTCCCTTTAAGGAAATACACAAGTATAAATTATATATTGATTGAATTGAAGAAAAATGTTAACAACTAAGTATGACAGGTTTTAAAGGAAAACTAAAGTTAGTCTGTTCTTACATTAATGAGGCCGAACAAATATTTGACAATTGTATTTGATATCACTTAAAAATGTACATATTGATTTTCTAGAGTAAAGATTATTATGGTTTGTGTTGTTAAATGGTTTATGCCTCATCAAGTGCACAATAGCGTTCCAAAACAATTAACATTGTTTTAGGAAAAAAATGCACGATCAGCTTGTCATTTTCAGCACTCTTATTTTACATTATTTAAATAAAAGAACTTTCATTAAATGTAAACTGTTCTGACTTGTTCATTTTAGAAATGTATTAAAATATTTTATTATTCCACAAGCAAAAAATAAATGTGGCAAACACAAAGTTAATAATGATTGTTAATCACAATAAGTAACAATTGATTTCATGATCTTGGGTGAAGAGCTTTGAAAAGAAAGTCTGTCACTTCATCCTGGTAAAGGAACTTCATCATAGGTAATCTGTATGTAGGGGGGCTTCATTGGCAAGTGCCAGTACTCAGAGTTGTAGTACAAATAGAAAGTCTTGTCCAGCACTACTTTTTTATAGGCTTCCATCATGCTGAGGATGAACTGAAGCATGGACTGATGAGGCTGGAATGAGTGGTAAAACATTTTGATATCCAGGGCCAGATTTTTTGTAGAGGAATTTTTAAAAATGGTGTCATCTCCCAGGTAGGTGGGCTCTCCGCTGTACAGGTATATTTTAGTGTAATTTGTCTGGGTTTTAGTTGAGAGCTTGGCTCCGAGTTCCACCAGTTTCCTGTAGGTGCGATGTACAAACTGGGAACAGTCATATGATTCAAACCACGTGGTGCAGTTGGGCTCAGGGTCTGATCGCACAGTCCATGTCTCATAATAAATACCTGTCTCATTGTCCTTTGAACCCATCGTGCCAGATCATTAAACTGCTCGCCTAAGAGAGAAAACTGTCTAATTAAAAAGCAGAAATCATATATATATATACATACATACATACATATACACACACACACACATATATATATATATATATATATATATATATATATATATATATATATATACACACACATATGTCTTTATATGTGTGTGTGTGCGTAAGTACCTGAAATTTCTCCCACTTTTTCCAGAGTTCCATTCTGCTTCCAATGCATGTCATCTATCCCCTCATAGAAGCAAGCGGCACCCTGATTGCACCAAAAAGGAGCCGTTTTGTCCTCTCTTTCGTGGGGGAAAGTGCAATTCCTAAGTTGAAAGCTCATACCATCTACATGGTATAATTTTTGCCTCGTCTCTGCTTGCAAAGCCAATTGGTACGTGCATTATATGCTGGAAGGAGATGATAAAAACCGATTCACCATGATCATCTTAACTGATATGAGTTTGTATGGCATCTTTACTAGGTTATCAACTACGAATTTGTCATGATTCATATATTTGAATTCCTGTACACTGGTGTTTGGAGTCGAAAAATTGAAATTACATCAGAGTCCTTCATATATGGAATTCGCCCATCGGGGTCCCCGGTGGGGCAGAAGGGGTACAAAGCTTGCTAGTATTGTGAATCTGACGACGGTCAGATCGCCCACATGAACAGATGAGCCCACATGAGTCGGGAAACGATCAGCACTGGAGCTGCTTTGTGGTATTTGTGGTTAATTAAGAAAATTGGCGAAACAAGAACTGACTGTGGCGGAGAAACGCAAGCAGAAAATGGCGAGGCTTAAAATGAGAAACCATAAAGAAGTTGGTATTTAAGTTCATTTTAAAATTAAAAACCACTGTTTTAATTAAATGTAATAGCATAACTAGGTAACTTGGCAAACTAAGCTTCTTGTTGCGCGTACGCGAAAACGTTATTTTCATTTTACGTTACCTGTAAGGGACGGGCCAGACTTGCTTTCCGTTAACGTAGTGGGAGTGGAGCAAGGCGAGAAACCAAAGATGGAGCACAAAATAAACCATAAACGGGAGATACTTCCATATTATATCCGACAATGCCAAACTCTTAGGCCTGTCCGCGCTTAACAGCCTGAGCTCAAACATTGGCTCCCCTTGTTTCTGACACATGACGGTATGTGGGTTCCTGAATCTAATAAACGGCCTACGAGCTTCGCGCCATCCTCAAAAATATTTGTACAGATCTTCACATCCTTTTTTTTCGATTCAATTCTTTCATATTTTTTACGAATGTATGTTTGTTAAATTATTTGTCTAGGAGCGCCAATATAACGGTTAATAACAACCTGGAACAATTATTTTCTTATAAACGTAAAATGGCAAAAGTTACTCACCAAAGACACAAACCAATTAAAAACTAACATGAAAATTGAAATATATTAAAACACTCCACAGACTAAAAAAAGAAAAAGAAAAACTTTACAGCTTTTCAACGTAGTTTACTTTTCTTTGTTTTATAATGTGTTTAATTTTCCATGTTTTACATTACTGCTTTGTGATGTAAAAACACACTTTTGATAGTTGTGCATTTATTAATAACAAATCATTTGGTTAATACGTAAAGCTTCGGGTTCACCAACTGCAGAATAATTTGCCTCCCTCCCGTTTCACTACTATCAGAAAAAGTGACTCGACGTGAGCAAAGAACCACGTTCGCCTGTTTGTTTGCCTGCCCGTCTGTCAGTATTTTATTGTTGTTTTTTAGATAAAGACCATAATGATTTTTAGCGTTATAAGTGATCTTGCCCCAAACCGCAAACTAAATGGTGTGCAGTGTAAGATAGAAGCCCCTTACAGATTATTTAAAGTAAACTTTTAGGTGTAAACTGACTAACTTCCATAAACAAAGCCTTAGACTTAATTTATGGAAATATCCTAAATGTCTACTTTGATTTTTATAATAACAAAAAATAGCAGCCGCAGTGAGGAAAAAATCGGCTTGGCTGTTTTTGCGCATGTCTGTTTTAGGCGTCGCCATGGTAACAACAAGAGTCCCACACTTCCAGCTTGGCATATCTTACCGGGATCTTTTCTGAAAATTGATCATGTCTGGACGTTGGTTCGAAGAACATTGATTAAGTAATATACTCTCGGAGAAGAATCGCATTTTTTCAGTACTTTTGATAACATTTCACAATCAATAAAAATATACATGCGAACATAAAATTGCTCTTTCAGAAGTACGAGGGTGGCCGAAATGAGACTGGAGAGAGGCACGGATTTGGGACGGCACAGTTCCACAATGGAGACCTATTTGAAGGAATGTACGAAAACGGGAAAAGATCTGGACAGGCATTTCATAATTGAGCTTAAACTTGTGTTTGATGAATGAAAAGATTGTGTTGTATCTTAGATGTTACATTCTAAATTGCGTTGTGGTCATTACCGAGCAGTCCATAAAACCGAAGTATTAAATGTTGGTATATACGGATTGTTAGGGGACATATAACTTCAAGAATGGAGTTTCAATACAAAGGAGTATCAAATGAACCTGAAGTATTGGCCAAGGTATTTTTACTACCCCTGGCGGTTCAAAGTATGAAGGTATGATATTTTGATATGTAGACGTTAAAGCAAAACACATAAGACAGAAAAAAAGTATTGTTAAAAACAACTAAAATAATAATAACTGCATTTCTTTTTTTTTAGGTTCATGGATAAATGACTGTTTACAGGGTCAAGTGCATTTTATACATATCCCAATGGAGCATAATTTTAGAGACTGGCTTAAATAAATCAAGCAAACTGAAAGCATCAATTACAGCTTAGAGCATCATATATTTTATATTTATATTTCTACCCTATTACCCTATTCTATCTCTATATACAGAATATATATATATATATATATATATATATATATATATATATATATATATATATATATATATATATATATATATATATATATATATATGTGTGTGTATATATATATATTTAACCCATTCTATTTGTCCCTGACAGGCATGGGCATGGTGTGTACACATACTGTGATGATACAGGCAAGTGTCACATGGAATACAGGAGACAGCCCTGGAGAGTTTCTATCAAAATCATAAATACTCAGGCAATCTCTAAGAACAACAGAGTATGTCTTTAGTCAGTTTCGCAAATTTCTATACTTAAAAAAATATTTGTGTGTTAATTGTGTTATTTATTCCAGCCTGTAGGCCAAGGAAAATATGTGTTTGATGCTGGCTACGAGCAGCATGGGGAAGTATCCACAGGTGGGTAGGACTAGTGAAATATTTTAGGAATGCTAGTGTCCTACTTCCACAGTTATTTTAGTGAAAGTAACCTCATTAAGTAATGCTCAGTGTTCCTGGTAAGGAACAATCATACTGAAATATATATAGTGTTTTACAGAAAGTATTAATAGTTGTAGTGAGACACTGGTGTTTAAAAGGTTTCCACAAAACATGCTTTAAATATGTAGTCTTGGCCATCCTAGCATTCAAAAAATCAAGTTCTTCACAATATATACATTTTACTAAAATATGTTGAAATGTAAAATTTTAGTAGATGGTGTAAGTTTGCATGAGTGCCACCTGTTAAGAATAGAATGTTTTTGGACTGCAGGAAAAAGAAAATGCAGAGGAAGAAAAGCCTGAAACTAATAACATTGCTCTGAATGGATACCCAAAACTGTGACATCTCTGCAGCTCTGCTTGGGGGAAAGTAGCTCTTCTTGTATGTCCACAAATATTTGTCCCCTGACCTTTGTAAGCTTAAACAATATATTTTTTGCTTTTTAATTAATTGTCTGTAATCTCTCATAGACCTAGGCATGTCTAAGAATGGAGGAGGGCAGCCTTCACAGAACGACAGGAGGAATAACAGAAACCAGACACAAGTTAATAATCAGGCCATTATTCCACAGCAGAAGAATACAAGATGCAACAGTAGGGCTGTTGTTGTAGGTAAGTGGTTTTGGCTACTACCAACTGATTTAGGAAACAGCCAGTTGAATTAGAATATCTGAAGGCTAGTGCCTGGTAGATTCAGCACAATGACTTAAATCATTATTACGTATCTGTTTACACATCATTGTTAAATGTTACAGTAAAAGATTGAACATTCTTGCTTGTCCTTATGCATTCATGATCAGGTAATTCTACACATTGCTGGGAATAGCTGTACAGGTGAACAATATTTGGTTAAACAATAGTTCATGCTAAAAAATATGCAGAATAGCCTGAATGAAAAAAACATCATGGGGGCTGTTGCTTGGTTTAAAAACTAAATTAGGGCTTTTGTGAGTTGCTTGTGTAAAGGAGGTGTAAATTCTATTCAAGGTGAAGTGCTTCGGCTAAAACGGGTTTTCAAATGGTTCTGTCCCACTATTCACACTTAGCAGTAGTCTGGGGCCACACACGTGTACAGAAATTAATATATAAATAATAATTTTATATAATTTTAGATATTTGCATTAAATTAATTATTCAGCAATTACGCCTTAAATCATCTTGAACTGCTATCTGAAAAATAAATAAAATTGTGTCACGGGATCACCTTGCATTGCTGCCGCGGGACCACTAGGGGCTGGTGACCACTGGTTGAAAAACCCCTGAACTAAACATTCTTTCAAACAATAAATACAGTTAGAAAAAAGCTAGTGTTGTGGTTAAGTTTAGGTGTTTGCTTTACTCTCAATTGTGCTTAGACTGGATTCCAAAGTCTGCCATTCTGAGCCAGTTTGTGTGTTAAAATTGTAAAAATACATCGTTTTGCACGTCCGTTGTAAGAAATATATCATAACACATTTGCAGAGTAACATAAGTAAAAAAATATCGACTTTTTGTAAATTATGAAATGTTACTTTTATTGCTCAACGATGACGTCATAGAATTATTGCGCTTCTTTAAATACTTTCATTAATTTGTAGGACTGCGCCACTTTTACGACATACCGCATACTAATGTTGGCGTCATATAGCGTTATTGTTGAAGGGATTAATTTCAGTTTGACAAAACTTGACACCTGCTTATTCGTGTATTTTGTACTCGACATTTGATTAGTGAGAAACAATGTCAGACGCGAATCGGAGGAAGATTTAGCGGAGCAAGGTTATCTTGGAGTAAGTGCCAGTTTAATTATTCACTTCTGATGATGTAACATAGTACACATTTGCTTTATACCGATAACATTCTTCCTTCAGGAGTACGAAGGAGGTCGAAATGAAGAAGGTGAGAGGCATGGGTTTGGGATGGCGCTGTTCCCTAATGGAGACATGTATCAAGGAATATACGATAATGGGAAAAGATCTGGACAGGTACTTAACCTCCCACAAGCATTTACTACACGGAAGGTAAATCAATTCTAAAGAACCCGTAATATCATTATTAAACGAGAAGAATGAACTACAATTAAAAATTAAAGACAACATAATATACATTAATATTAAAGCGAGGCTGAGAGCTAATGCCCTTAACCAGTGCAGCTGTATTCCACAAGACTGTAATGAGACTGTATGGTGATTTTTTTCTATTAAAAAAAAAAGAAGAAAGAAAGAAAGAAAAGAAAAGAACCAGTTCTCTCATTCTACTTTCTTAGGCCCCAAATGTGATCATTACTTAAACATAGACAACTGCTGCAAATTTTGCTCTCATAAATAGAAACACAGTAGACAATCACCTTTTAGCCAGGGCCGATTAACATAGCGGGGAGCCCCTGCAATCTCTTAACTCTAGGATTACTACTTATATACCAAAATGTTGTTGATTATCTGCCTATTCTAAGGGAACATACAAATTCAAAAATGGAGCTTAACAAAGGGGAGTATCACTTGAACCTGAAGCATGGCCAAGGTATTTTTTACTACCCAGATGGTTCAAAGTATGAAGGTGAGACTTTAAATGAGTACTTTGGATTTTTATCAGAATATATACAAGGCAAAAAATTATCTACGTACCTTAGTAACCGCTTCCTCTTAATCCTTTCCACATTTTAAGGCTCATGGCAAAATGACTATCTACAGGGTAATGGGGCTATAATATTATCCCAATGGAGACACCTATGATGGAGACTGGCTGAAGAATCAAAAGGCAGTTGAATAGTATTACTTATCAAATGTGCAACTGAGACAAGAGAAAGTAAAGTTGTTTCTCGCGTATACATATATCGGCCCCCACAGGCATGTGGAAATGGTGTACACATACCAAGATACGGGTTGTAAGTACATTGGTAAATGGATTATGGGGGAAAATGAAACTATTGGAAGCTTATATCAAAACCACAGATACCAGGGCAACTTTATAACAACAAGGTAATTTTTTTGGTCATTTTCCATTTAGATTTCTGTACTCTGAAGTGGTTTTTTTTTTACTTTTTCATTGTAGCTTTGCTAAGCCCATAGGTCAGGGAAGTATGTAGCTTGATATTGGCCAGAGCAGCATGAAGTCTGTATCCACAAATTGACCAGGTAATGCTGCATGTCCACCATCTTTGACCAAATATGCCTTTCAGATCAATCTTTCAGACGATAGTTTAATTTCTTTCTTTACATGACTGTTTGCAAATAATCAATCTTGACTGCATAATTACTATTGGAGAATTTTAGATTACAATAAATAGATAAGAACAGGTAAAATATTTATGTATAATTGATCATGTCAATGATGACCCTTAAAGACTAGTCCTGACCTCTTTGTACAGTGTGTGTGTATATATATATATATATATATATATATATATATATATATATATATATATATATATATGTATATATATATATATATATATATATATATAATATATATATTACTTGTTTAAATAAGCACACATCTGGGATCAGCTTGACCACAAATTGATCAGAGCTGTCAATCAAACGAATTCTTGAAATTGTATGAAAATATGTAAGAGCACTCAACACATGTGGGTTGTCTGCATTCAAGTGACCTATCATACCTTACAGGTTAAAGAAAATACTGAGGAGGAAAAGCCTGACACTAATATTGCTGCAAAATGGAAACCCAAAGCTGTTTCAGGTTTGACACTCTGGGTCCCCGCTAAGGAAAGCAGCTCTTCTGGTATGTTTGGATCATGTGCCCAAGTACTGAGCAGACCAACTAATATTTCCAATAATGAGGAAGCAATGCAATTTTTTGTTCGTTTATCAAAAGTGTTTCTCATCCCTTGTAGATCAAGGCATGTCGGAGGAGGGAGAGGGGCAGACTGTCCCAGAGGAACAAGAGGGCCCCCAGGAAAAGGAAGTGGATTCAAGCACAGAACATAGCAGTGACTTAACTGATAATGTTACAGAATAGTTCGCTTTTTTCTTTGATATTTACTGAAATTGATACATTATTTATGTTGCATTGTCATAGTGTATGATCTCATTAGCATTTTCCAGCTTCTAGTATTTAAAAAAAAACTTCTGCTAACCAGCCACTTCCAGAGAAACACCTCTACTTTAAGCCAATTGCAAATGTCAGCTCTTAGGCTAAGGCCAGATATCCTGAGAAAGAAGCGAATGTTTTCTGTTTGTACCTTCTCTAATTCACTAAACACTGAGGTAGTTAATAGCGTAACCGTTAGGGAGGGCTGGTAAAAGTGCCACAGAGGTACTCATGAGCAAGGTACAAGCACTGCTGGGTTTCCTTTTGCAGGAACGAACAAATCTGTGAACAACCGAAGTTCAACATGAGCATTATGGGGAACAGCTGCTTTAAAATTGGGAAAGGAACTGGGTCGATCTGCGTTATATTTTCTTAAATGCCCAGCAGGTGGCGGTAGACTACAAAAGTGCTTTTATAGCATTTCTGTGTACCTCTGTTCATTTCAGTACAATATTAATGCTTAACCAGCAGTAACTAATATCTACACAAGTTACATAAACTGATATCTCTTATACGTTATAAAATATTATTAATGTAGTTATTAATATTATGTTGGAAACATTTTGTTATTTGCTGGTATATTACTAATGCATTAAATGCAAAACATGGTTGAAACAGATGTAGAAATTACAATTAACAGTTACAAAACCTAATCCTTAATCTGGTAATTGTAGAAACTGCAGTGAAGAGATGTGGCACTATGGAGGTGAGGAATGTTATGCTAAGTTACACCTTTGTTTGCATTCAGAATTTCTGCTTCCTCTTTAAAGGGACACATTATCCAGAACCACCAAAGTGATTGATAGAAAGAAAGGTCTCGATTTCCTGACATGGTAGTGCGTCCCTTTAAGTGAATCATTCTACTGTCTGTACAATTTGTCTTCAGCATGTGTTCTGTCCCTTTAGCTGAATTTTTAGTTTTATTAAATTGAGAAACCTCTTATTGGGGTTTAGACTGTGTCCAGATAGAATAATGAGATTCTGCACTATTTTTGGTCTTTGTCTTCATTTTTAAATATTCAGACTTTATATTGTGCGTGTGGCTTTGTTACTTACAGTAGCCGAGAGTTCCCAAAGCAATTAAATAAAAAAAAAAAAAATAAATAACCCTGCTGCAAAGCAACAAAACATTAATCTAGCTCATAACGCACATTCGAAGACGCTACACAAAGTCAGAAAACATCCACTTCACAACGGTTAGTGTTTCCAGGAGACCTTTTGTGCAGTCACATCCTTTTCGATTGTATGGCGCCAAAACAGTGAAAACCAGGTAGTGAAATGTTATATTTGACATATAAACGATTACTACATTTTCATCGTACATAGTTATATGTGCAGGTATTCATGTCCTCGAAAAGCCTACCGAAAAAAGTCCCCCAAGAGTGTCTCAGAGAAACACTTCCGTGGTGTTGCGTCACGCTTCCGTTGTGTTTCGGCTATTTCCGAAGTTGATCGTGTTTTCCATATTTGCAGTGCGTCTGTGAAAAGGTCAGTGCTGGGAGTAACGCGTTACAAAAGTAACGTGATTACAGTAACACATTACTTTTTGCTGTACCACATTAATGCAAAGCATTAGTAATAAAATCTCAGTAATATTATACTCGTTACCTATTTCAGTAACGCGCGTTACAACATTCTTTAAACTGAAATTTAGTGCTGTTCAGTTGTTTATTAAAAAACACCATGGGACCTTTGGCACAAGAGACAATTATAGAGCCGTTTCCTAAAGATCCTATGCCTACAGTCATTATCCTACACCACATCGCCCTCCACTGGTTGTATAATGAACTGCAATAAACTACATTATAGCATTTTAGAATGTCTTTTAAAATTTGGTGAAAGTAACTCAAAAGCAGAGGTGGAAAGAGTACTGAAAATTTGTACTCAAGTACAAGTACTGTTACATTGCTTAAAATGTACTCAATTACAAGTAAAAGTACTGGTGTTAAAAAATACTTGAGTAAAAGTACAAAGTACTTAGAACTACTCAAAAACTACTCAGAGTATTAATTTCTTTTTAACCGATGGATGTTTTATTGCGTCGTCAATAGCAGGCATTCGATTCGATTCACCAGTATTAAATATCTACGTTCAAAGCACATTTCTCAGATGAACAAGGTATAGAAAGGCAATTTGTTTTGTAAATAAATGTAGATATAAAGCAGGGATTTTGTTTGTTAAAACAATGACAAAAATGTTTTTGAACATGCATAGAACAGTTTAAACTTTTCCCAATACACTGCGAACAACAGGCAGCGGGCACTCGTCCTCCGTCTTTTCTCCATCATTTTCACGGTTGACAGTGTTGTCTTCCGTCTCCATTTTGGCGTCTTCGTCTCCAAATCTTCAGTTTGTACTCCACTGTGTAGTACCTCCAGACACCTGTGCCTGGAGTTTATTCTTTGCTTACGTCATAGATTAATTGGCGCGGTCGCGATTGCACAGCCTTATTGGCTGCAAAGATGCAGATGAAAGGTTTAAATATTAATTCAAATTGTGGATGTACTCAGTAGCGACTTTTGATTTTATAAGTAGCGAAGTAGATTACATGGTGTAAATTGTACTCAAGTATGAGTAAAATTACACACTTGAAAAACTACTCATAAAAGTACAAGTACCCAAAAACTACTTAATTACAGTAACGTGAGTATTTGTAATTCGTTACTTCCACCCCTGCTCAAAAGTAACACCGGAGTCGTTTCACGCATTGCAGTTCAGAGACAGTACTATTGTAATGTAACGAATTTCTTTGACAAAAATGCTTTCCTCAAAAGAAAATGCTTTTTACAGAAAGCACAAAGTGTAATAGTTATAATTGTTATATGGTCTAACAACATTATATAACTAATTTAAGAAATAAGACACAAGTGTGTTTAAAAGTGTTAGTACTGCATGTGTGAGTACTATAATCTTTATTTATTTATTTATTTTATTTATTTATTTATTTGAGATGTTCTCAATTTAATGCTTCATTAAAATATAAAATTGTTGCTGTTTTCCCACTATCTCACTAAGCATCTGCACATTCCAACATGTTCAGTTTGAAACCAGACCAAAGCACAAAGCTGTTTGTTTTACATTTATTTTTTGGAAGTTGGCAAGACCTTGACTTTTAGGCCTGCACGCCTTTCCAAGGATGAAGAAAAGCAGATCATGCTTTCAGTTTATCGCACTGTGATAGGCTGATGTTCCATCGACCATCATTCATTTCATGGAGGCTGCTGATTAGTTAATATGACATATTATACTACCTGTACACTTCGTTCTGCATGCTTAGGTCTGTGCAAAACAACATAAACGTAACAGTCTTCTCAAGGCTTTATATACTTAAGATACTAAAATTCATGTAAATTCTTAGTCATTGTAATGTTAATCTTTAAACATCATTTATAGGTTTATTTCTTTAACATACAGTTATTTGTGTTACTGTTACTCTGTTGAAACCTTACGGGACAAAAAGATTTCTGGAATTTTCCACATTTTATTTTAATCCTAATACATTTACAGGTTTGAAGCAAAATACTCTAACACTAACCTTCCACTGATAAATGTAGCTGTATAAAGTGTACCGTTATGGGAAATAACACTATCCACACCAAACAGGTTTCCCAAGTTACGATTCAGACACTTACAATGGCCCTTGTTAAATTTTCCCAAAGTCACACTTTAGCATTACTCAGTATTTGTGTAATTTGTCTATTTCAGCTTACCAGAAGAGTGAAGTAAAAGCTAAAATGCAGAGGAGGGAGTCTTCCCTTCCATGCAGCCAGGAATTCTAAACCTTGTCAAATTTAATCAGAACAGTTGGATGAGCTTGTTGTTATCTTAAATTACAGCAGAGCCATGAAGGAAACAGGAACTGCTCAGATCACAGCATGTGTCCTTTTAGTACTTTGCAAATGTATGTCACTCCCACTCCTTCACAGAGCTAACAAGCTTCCCTCCCTATTGGTTCAGGAAAGTTCTGTGTGGGGGCGTAGTCCCAGACCAGCTCTACCAGATTTCCTAGGAATATCTACAGTATAACTGAACCGGCACTGACTAAGCTGTCAGGAAAATTTGCTCCCAGCAGATATTATTGTTTATGAGTTCATCTAAATCCAGCCTGGGGAAAATAATGCCTCTGAGGAATCTTAATTTCTGGGAATTTCTTTTCTTTCTCACGGACTTCGTCGCATCTGATCATGGCTATGGGGAAGTCAAGGCTAAATCCCAGGAAAGCTCATGATGCGGTGTCATTCTACTCTTTAGGAATTAAAAGATAAGAGGTAAAAACTTTCACTGACTAAGCCGGTGACACACAGACAGTGCTTTGTTTTACATCTAACTTCATCTGATTTCAGAATAAGGGAGATGTAAAACTCAGTGCTACATCAGATTAAACACAGGCAATTTTCCTATACAGAAAAAGCATAAAGACACATTACCTTTAGAAAAGTTGTAGCTGTTGAATATTATGTTATCAAAAGCTTAGTAGCTGTGAACTTATAGACACTTGACATTGTTATATATATGATGCATTGTTTGTGTCAAATTATAGTAGACAACAAATTACAGAACAGTTTTCTATTAGTAAAACTATCATTATATCCATTAAACTAATGGAGTTTTATTTTTTAATAATTGAATGTCATTTTTATTAAACTTTGTTTATGCTGATAACAAGAAACTTGAACAACTATGGGCAATGTATTTTCCAAACACTACCTAAATGATTTTATAGAAAATATATTTAGAGTATTCTGATCTTCATTTGCATCACTTATCTTTGTTTATTAGTCATACCGTTGACCAATAAACCAGCATGCTGATAAGGTCCAGGATGTCCACATTATGAGGTTTTGTGTATACACATTGATAAAGGTTGGTCCTGTAGGCAGTGAAAAGCGAATGTTATGTGGTGCCATTATTTATTAGAAGACTGTTTTTGTTATATGTGCTCAGTAGAACAGAACAATTTGAATTGAATGCTATAACATGTTTGTGAAATGTTTCTCAGCTGTGTTAGTTTGCCTTAGGAGGCCTCTCACCCTGGAACTGGGGGAACAAAGCCTGCTCTTATGTTCATCAGCTTTCCCTCTAAGGGGATTGGATAGGCCACACACACACCGAAAAGTATTTTCTGCTTGAAATACATCTAGAAATTTGATAGCCACTGATGTGGACTATTTCACATGATTTTACTCAGAAACTTTGTGCATATTCTGTCAATCAGCTGGTCGTTGTGTAAAATAAAACCCAAAGATGTTTTGCCCTGTCAGAATATCTTTGTGTTGACATAATTAAGTTTACTTAATTATTACAGCACAATGATTTAAATATTAGAAAAGTGATGAATCTGGAATGTTTTTATAAAGTTTACTTCAGCTAAGGTAAACTTTGACCCTTCTTCATCACACAATATAAGCTTTGTATATACAGCATTCGGAAAGGCCAAAAATGTGACTGACTATCGGTTGTGAAATGGAGTTTATGTTCTTTTATTCAAAACAGACTGGAAAGTTGTTGGTTGAATCAGTTGTCGATCGAAGAAATGCTTTTGCCATGAACAATGAAAAAACAAATTTTACACAAGAAATGTGTACAGTTGTGTCTACTCCATTAACCTCTCAAAGCACAATCAGATCAGAAGAAAAGGAAATGCTTTGATGTTATGACATAAACAAGAAAGAAGGCACTTTGTAGCAGTGGAATGGAGCTTGCACAGTGACCTTTAGATAAACGTCCAACCTCCAATTCATCATTCAAAAAGAGCAAACAACAGATGGTGATTTTGGAAAGTATTTCCTTACTCAAATTGTGGGAGTTGCAAAGTGTGTGCATGTAGGAGGGGAGTTCAAATTCATGTTTCTAATATCTGATTTTTTCTGGTCAATTACAGAAGAGAGTTGAGCTCAAGAAGCTATTCACCTTTCTAAGCTTTAGTCATGAGGGACCGCTTAGAAGAACTGCACCAGCAAATAAAAATCAATGAGAGGCTTCAAGACAATGACTACTTGCATCAATATGACGAGGAGGACCTTGTGTCTTCTGTGGGCCTTCAGGCAGTAGTGTTTGAGACTGAGCCTGTGCTGGAAAACTTCCTGGAGGAGGCCAAACGTGTCCGAGACGGCATCGAAGACTTGGAGGCAGATGTAAAGAAGTTCAGCCAGCAACAGAAGAACCTGGTGGCCACCATGCGGCGTCTCAGCGTCATGAAGAAGGAGAGCAGTATCACTCGGGACATCAAGCTGCAGGCCGAGAGTCTGCGCAAAAAGCTGGATGCTCTCTCTAATCACGCAAAAGTCACAGAGGCTGAACTGGGCCCGTCATCCGCCACAACCCGCATCCAGCAAACCCAACATGCGGCCCTGTTCCGCCACTTCCAGCATGTCATGCGCCAGTACAACGATTCCCTCCTGATCAAGCAGGACAAGTGTAGACAGTTCATCATACGACAGCTTGAAGTCTCCGGTCGAGAAGTCTCTGAGGAGGAGGTGGAGAACATGATGGAGCAGGGAAAGTGGGATGTCTTCAATGAGAACATTCTACTGGATGCCCGGATCACTCGCACACAGTTGTCAGAGATAGAGCAACGTCACAAAGAGCTGCTCACTCTGGAGAGCAACATGAAGGACCTGAGAGACCTCTTTCTGGATGTGTTCATGCTGGTGGAGGAGCAGGGCGCGCAAATTGACAATATTCAGGCTAACGTACAGAAAGCCCAGGACTTTGTGATGGTCTCTAATGAGAAATTCAAAATGGCTTCCAGATATAAGAAGAAGAACCCGTTGCGAAGACTCTGCTGTTGCTGTTGCCCGCAGAAATGTTGTTAGCACTGGGTGAAATGGACACACATGAGAACCTCACAGAGAGTCAGTGGAATTCTTCAAGCCATGGCCACTGGGTGGGATACAAAACTTCAGAAAATACTTTGAAACATTATTGCAATAATAAAACCCCAGCACTGTGGTACTGATAAGTAGGTGCTTCTAAACCACATAAAAGTTTTTATGCAAAAATCTATATTTATTTACAAATTCATATTAATCTTTTTTTCAGTGTGAATAGCCACATTCAAATTTAACTGTGTATGCAGTACAAGAGAATCTATAGTTATTCTGTATAGAGGCCTCTGGATTAACTCTTTATTTTGTAATGATTTATGCATTCAACAAATACGTTTGTACACACTGAAACCTCCATTATTCATTGAGCTAAACAGAGTGAAACAGGTTAATCACCTGCATATTGAGGTCATATTAGTCAGCAGTGCAGTTGTCTGATGTCAGGGAAAACATTGGGAAATAGAGAGCTGGGTGTGTCTCTCCCTCTCTCTCTCTCTCTCTCTCTCTCAGTCCCACACTTGTTCAGCAGAAATTTATGAACATACACCATGAGGATGAAGGTACCGTGTTCATACAGGATGAATAAACAACATTTCAATAATTTGATTTTACTTGAAAGACTATTTAAATTGGTAGAACGTTATGACTGACATTATGGATTTTACTCTATATGTAAAATGATAATGACTATAATCTAAGTCCAACTTCAGACCATCCCCACGTTGAATTCAGAAGCCGGTGGACTTACAGTAAGTGTGTTTGGTGTGTGTAGGGGAATTCTGCCCCCTGCTGCTACACTCATAAACTGCGCAAGATGCAAAATCGTCCATTCGTAATGATTTTCTTTCTTTGTTTGGCTAATTAGTCCAGCCTCAAATTAAACTAAAATGGTTTTCAACTGACTATTTGCTCATCATATTTATTTTCCTGTTAAATAAAGTATGATAACATTTGAAATACTCACATTGTTCACATCTTGTCAGAAAGACGCTGTTTCTCACTTTCTCCCACTTTTTCCACTTTTCAGAGTTTCCATAATTTATGGCATATTTTACTTATTATATTAATGCCTACTGTTACTATTTTAGTCCTAATTCCTTTTATAAATGTAATGGTGAAAACATCAAACTGTCTTAAGTAGGCAAAAGTAAATAAAACAAACAAAAAACTACAATCAGCTGAGTAAAAAATAAAATCACAAAGAAAATCACTCAAAAAGGCAAAAATACAGACACCGAATGAAACTTCACATATACTCTAATGCCAAAATGGATAAAACAGGTCAGGACAGTGTGAGACACCAGCTCGTACCCTGTGGAGGGTCAGTCGTGGAAGACTTCAAAAGCATCTGAAGTATCCCCAGCTGAGTTCAGCATGCAGACAGAGCTCTCTATATTTTACAACCTCATTTTACAACTGACTGTCAAAGAATCCCCTGACATACACTGGAAACTTAAAATACAACCCATCGTAAATCATCACCTGAGTCAAAGAGGTTACAAGGTTCCTATCGAAACGGTCTGGCAATGTGAACCTCTTCACCTAAATAAAGCTACTGTAACCAGTCTATTAAAGACAGCAGCTGCAGAATAGATCCAGCAGTCAGAGCACCACATTAGACAGTTGCTGCATTTCTTTCACCTACAAATATTATAATGTGCTTTGAAGTAAAAGAAAAAGCAAAAATAAAAAGCAAACAAAACAAACAAAAAAACCCCAAGACCGACAAAGAACTAAACCTGAACAAAAAGTTTTCCCCCACACCTGTTATTTAAATAAATATATTTGTTTCTCATCTTTCATTCATTGTTGTGTTCCCACATTAATGTCATATTATCATATTTAAGAAAATGATTATTTGATTTAAAAAAAACATGTAAACTTGACATTTCAAGTGACATTTTTCATATTCCTTATACTTTATACGAGAATGGACCCTGTTTGTAGCTTCCAACTACTAGCAAACAAAATGCATCAAGTTCTGTTAATGTAGAAAACATTTTATTATTGCATGCTTTAACCCAGGCCAACGCTAGGTGGCGCAACAGGAGAAGATTTGAGCATAAGTTTCACCACTGGGAACAGAACGGGTCTTACGCTGTATTGGAGCAACACAGGCTCAACAAACTGTTCAACCTTTGGAGAACGGCATGTTTTCTGAAAGAAAGAAAAATAGAAAGACACATATACACACTATTATGAGTTTAAAGTGATCAGTGTAGACACAGATAACAATGTTCTTTCATTCATTATCCAAACTGCTTAATCCCAACTGGAGTCTAAGGGGGGACCAGATAACTATCCTGGGAACTACGGACACAAGGCAGGGAACATCCCTGGGCAGGTGCCAATAAACCGCAGCAGATATCAATATGATTTTTAAAAAATGTAACGGACCGTTTAAGAGACTTCTTACTAAAATTTTCCAACCACATTAATCCAATAGAATTTTGTATTCAATTATGTTCAATATAGAAATGTAATATAATAGTCTTGGGTATGTCTAGAAGGGTTTGGCTTTCTATTTTGTGCCAGGTAATTTCATTTAGATTGATAATCCAACAATATCATCAATCCATCTACAGCAAAACGTCTACAAACCACTATGGTTTTAAATTGTATTTGCCCAATTGAATAACTCCTTTAGATGCTGTTATATAATGAGATGTAGCAACTAAATGCACTCAGCACAAATTCTGCTAACACAATCAAAAAAAAAACCTGATGTAAGGATAAACCTACATTCCTCTTGTCCTTACCAGAGGACAGCATAGTTCAGACTGTTCTCTCTCACCCCCTGTATAAAAAGAAAAAAATGAGGAGAGGAAAAGGATAAAAGGCCATTCAGTCTATAAAATGGTGGCTGGTTCTTACAGACCAATTATAACAAAGAAGTGACCCATTCTATGGCATAAAGTATACATTACATTCATAATACTCATCTCAGTGGACCAAGTACGATTGCTAAGCATCATCACAGGGCAGCGTTACAGAGCTGTCTGACCGTTCTCAGGAGTAAAGCAGGAAGCTGAAAAGGTCATGAACAAACCCTCATCCTGAAACGTGGATTACATCTAGTGGTTCCTCTCTGATTTCCTCTTTAAAAAGTCACATCAGAGGATTAATAAACTTTCACAGCCTGACCACAGTACAGTGGAATGAATGGAGTTCTTTGTCTTCGGCCCTATCTGTAATGCCCTGGACAGGAGTGAAAGGTCCTGATTCGGTTCACCAGTTAGGCAGATGGCGCTGTACCTGAGAGAGGTCATGAGTTTTTCCTCTGGCCCTAGAAACACACATACAACGTGAGGCGCTGGAGCTCCAGCTGGTCAGGCTGATTTACTGGAACTGGTGACAACCTCGATCTGAACCGTGACTATTTGCAAGTGCTGTATGGGCCAGATTCTGCTGTGTTTAGCTCTCATTAAGTGAACAGGGCTCCAGGGAGGAGTACATGTTCATTAACGAGTAGTATTGGAATCGACTTTTTAAGCGGGTGTCGTCAGGGTGATGCTTTTCCCACAATTTAGTTTTTTAAAAAAGATATTGGAAAAAACGTACTCAGAAAAATAAGTGCATTATGCTATAAATAAATATACATTATAAAATGTGACGAGTTAGTTCAATTCAAGTTGTTTGAGGAAAGTGATTGCCTTAAATCACTGAGGTTTATAAGAATAAACAAGTAAAATGAAATTTATAAATGGAAATTTGTAAAATGAAATAAAAATCCATTTGAATTGTATACAAGTAACTCATGTTTTTATTGTTAAAGTGACTGGCAAATCAAATTAAATGTATCCATTTGGTCCTAGGAACTAAAGAAATGAAGCATTTTGGACACATATGTGTATTATTTTTCTACATTTATTGAAAAAGTAACTTATGCATGTGCTTGAAATGATGTAAATGTTTAGGCACACTCAAGTATTTGCCTTAGAGACTCAATGTGGATTTGTATTAATTCATGAGAATAAGCGACCTCATTTATCTTATTAGGAAATGAAATGAGTATAAAATAAGTAATGTAAGCATGATTTTTTCATTAAGATATGCCGTTAGGTTTTACAGTGTACTATTTAGATTTAAATGGCACATTGTATTAAAAGTGATGGAGAGTTTAGTAAAAAGGTAGTAGGCCTACAATAATATTAGTCAATATTAATATTGATCCAAAATGTTGGAATGTTAATACAATTTCATTATTACACCCCCAAAAAGGTCAAATGTAAATGTTCTCTTTTGTCAGACGTCTGCCCAGACTATCTGTATGCTTCCATTTCTATGTGAATGGTCTCTTTTACATACAGACAGAACTCACCCTGACAGACCAGGCAGTGAAAAAGAGCAGTGATATAGCACCTTTACAATAGGTCCGATAGTCAGCTATAGTTCAGGAAATAGAAGTGAAAAATGTGAATCGTTAAACGGATTCAACCTTGTCCATGTGGCAGAGGAATTTTATTTACAATGTATCCTTTAAAGCCTTTGACGGAGTTAATGAGATTTCTGGAGTGAACTGCATTTAGATTGCTATTCACTCTATGACTGACTGTAACAAGAAACAGATTGAGCAAAGATGACAGAACCTCCATTATGGCATGAGATGGCTTCAGTGGATTGTAAGGTTTTGGCAAAGCAATTAAATCTGTGCTGTGGTGAAGGTTTTGTGCATTAGACATCCCGTCTGCTGGAGAAAAGGCAGAAGGGTGATGATTTCTGAGGGAATAAGAGTCATGGTGGTTCTTTTTTAAGTTTGGTTCTTTTTCCTGTAAACAGTGAGGCATCAGATCACTGCCATACTGCCGTATTGGGAGGACAGTGAGAATGCTGCAGTGATTCCACAGTTTGACATCTCTCTTAGCCACGAGAGGACATCAGGAATAACAATGAGAAGTACCAGCTTTTGATAGAATGGTAAAGGCCCAAGGGACCTTTGACTTATCATAGACCAAGATAAAAGTATAAAAGCCCTGAACCTCAAATTTGAATCTTTTCAGGGTTATCAATATTCTACTGGCAACATCCAATTTGATTCAAATTTGCATAAATGCCTTTAAAGTAGCCTGATGCTCTTGGACAAGTTTATAATCCTGGTCTGGGGCTCTGAATCACTACGATGGATGAATAACGTGGGAAGTAAAACTTTCATAATTGTAGATGTGAATATTAGATAATCCATATGATCTTGTGAGTACTGGAGAACAATCTTTATGCACTGTGAGACTGCGAGTGAGCAATATAAAATTCCTCTGTGTCAATTCAACAGTATTTGTTTGATTAATAACATTCTCTACTGCCTCTGTCTCACGCTGTTTCTCCCCCAAGACACAGTTCCAGCAGCTGCTCGATGGGGTCAGAATCTGCTAAAATGCAACATCTCTATTCCCTGTTTCCTTTGTCTGATGGTGACTGGATGCACAAGGGTGCAGTTCGGACTGCCTGCCTTGGGGAGAATGATGAGGTCTGTTTTCTGCACTGAAACTGATACTCACAAATTCCTAGTTGCAGTCTGAAGATGGTAAGTGTGACATTTTGATGTCACAGCTGCCACAGTTGTACTTCTTAAATTTCTTATTCAAGTAACATTCATAAATATTGGCCGGACACGTTAACATTCTCGCAGCTGTTTTTTCTGTTACATCAACATTCTGCTGCAAATGTTTTAAAGCTTGTTCAGAGTTACAGCCGTCTTGTGCATTCATTTCACTACAAAGGAGAGGCAGAATTTGTGATTGCATGAGAAGAAAGAGTGCAATTGTCAAACACTGCAAAAGTAAATGTATTGAAATACTTATTCTAAAAATGGAAAGATTAGATCATTGGAAGACTCTTGCTATAGTATATCTTAAAAATTATATACATTTAATGCTTAAAACAAATACCGGTGAATTATAACTTAGTTTGAATTATTTTTTGATGAGTATGAATTTTGAAGTTAAATGGAAACATAACAATAACTCTAATGTATTTAAATTTCAACATATTCAATCCACCAGAGACATTGGGCCTTAGGGCAGCACAGTGGCGCAGTTTGCACGGCCGTCTCACTGCGAGGAGGTCATGGGTTTGATCCGCCGGTTGGCCGTGGGACCCTTCTGTGTAGAGTTTGCATGCTCTCCCTGTTTTCGCATGGGTTTCTACCGGGTGCTCTGGTTTCCTCCCACAGTCTAAAGACATGCACTATAGGTTAATTGGCAACTCTAAATTGGCCCCTGCTGTGTGTTGACGCCTGCCCAGGGTTGGTCCCTGCCTTGTGCCCAGAGTTCACCAGGACATGCTCTGGTCCCCGCAACCCTGATAGGGATTAAGCGGATAATGAGTTTTGGGCCTTATTCTAAAAACCCACTTATGCTGTTTTGACCAAGTTACTGAAATTCATGTTTTTTTTGAGACTTGTTCTTAAGTATGAACAGAATCAACAAACTCTGAAGACCACTTTTACACAAATTTTATTGCAAGCCTGTTTATAGAAAACATTTGCCTATTAGGGCTTCTTCAATTCTGCAGTTTTAAAATGACCATTTTAATATCTTTGATAAAAAATTCAAACTCAAGAAAATGAATAAGGCCCATTGTGAACGAGCAGTTTACACAAATCAGGTCTGCCAATTTCTTTAATAACTGATGAACAATCAAGCAAGGCTAATTCAATATAATTCAAAAACAGAAGGAACATCTAAATTAAAATATGTTAATTTACTATGTGCAGATGTAAGTGAATCATATGCGAAAGGCACTCCTGAATCTTCTAAATTAGAAAAATACTGTATGTGAGCGTGTATACGCATAAAGAGAGAAGAGAAGAGGCCTGGTAATCAGAGAGACCTGAACAAAAGAATAAACCAGCAAAAAAAGAAGGCCAGCAAGCTAGCAGGCAAGTCGTGGGATTCTCTGTTTGGGAGCTTCTTGAAAGGCTGTAATTTCCTCCGAGCTCCTGCTTCTCTCCGGGCTTGTTCTGAGGCAGGCAGTGACAGACATACAGCACTCAGGCTCCCGTCCCAGGAGCACCAGGACTTCACCTTCACACAGCCCTGCAAATCTGACTGACATTCCCTACGCCAGTCAACCCCGCCGACATCTGTTTGCCAACAGCACCCATGCAAACATCGATCAGCTGCAAGCTTGTGTCCAAATACTTCAGAATGTTGTATATCAAACTCGAATCGTTCTAACTCAACACAATTACTTATTTATGGGACCCCATAAATTATTCTCCCTGATATGAGCCACAGTCACGTAATGCTAATTTGAAGACGGCACTATAGAGGGTCGAGTGCAGCTTCCTTTGGAAATGTCTTACTGCCTTCTCCTAAACCTTTTATCCACACAGTCAACTCTCATTTTTTTCTGTTAAATTGCAGGAAAACTTCAGACTAAAAGAGATAAGGTGGCGAAAAGTGTAACTAAACAAATGGGGCTGGAAACATTTATTAGACAGATGAATTTTAAAGGCACAGAATTTCTTCAAAACCATCAAATTAATTGATTTTCTAATTTGCTCTCTGCCAGTAGAGGAATGCTCAGACTCAAAAACACTAATAGGTCTGACTACGAATAAATAAAGGTCAATAAGAAGCACAGTCGCCTCAATTTGGGTCACAATTAAGTCACAGCAAGTTCGGGAATCCGTGCACTGCTGCAGCTCCCAACCTTATTAGCCGTCTCCAAAACGGAAACAAGACTTTTAAATGGTGCTTGAGTTCTGATGGTTTGGGTTTGGATTAAGTTTGATCCTACTTTCAAATAAAATGTGTTTGATCTACTTTCATCTGTTTGAAAAAAGTCAAAAATGGCCTATTATTGATAATTTATCTCTTAAATTTTTAGTAATTGTGACAATTATGAATGTTCAGAACAGTATTTTCCACAGAGCTCTTTAAATGTCAGCAGAGACCATTCCTTGTTATAATTTCCTTTTAATGGACTCATAAAATTTGATTTCAAAGTTTCTGTTTTAGGATTTTATGCATCTGACATTTTGATCCAACCATAATTAATTAATGTACACCACAAAAATACTTTGTAAATACGGGGAAATCACACAAGCTTTTTATGAGATTTTGCCAGTACAAACCTCTCCTTTTACTATTGGACAAGAAAACAATTAGGAAAAATGCAGATCATTTTCAGCGCAACTACATTAGCCAAGTTTTTATACTCACAGTTTTTTGTGAACTCCTGGTCTTGATAAGCTAATGTACACTGTCAGTTTTAAAGGCATGAAATACCAGCTTGTGTATTTACAGTGGAAGGAAAAAGGAGAGTTACAAGAAAATAAAAAATCCTGTAAAAGCTTCAGTTCTACCACAGAGTTTTTAAAAGCCCACTCTTCCCTTCCCAGACTGTCTGACTCTGAAATGGCTGCTGCTTCACAGCTCTGTCCTTAAATGAACACACACACACACACACACACAGAAAGACACAAACACACGCGAAATCCCTCTCATTCAGATAATAATGTTTTTACATCCTTGGGCCTTGTAATATTTTGGATGTTTCTTTGAAATTACAGCATACAATAATTGCAATTGATACCATGTCTTTCTGAATGTTTCTGGAGTCTCATATTCTCTAAGTAGAACTCCCAGTTTATTTTACTTTATCCTTAACAGTTAAACTTCTTTGAACACAAATGTGGCTTTGACTTTCTCCAAACACTCATTGTGGATGGAAATAGCTACACATTTCATTAACACATCATGCATTTCATCAGCATTAGCAATGGTGTTAAGTTGATACATTCATTTCTCCAGTGTTGAGGGTTTATACAGCAGAATGGTAAGTGGCACATTAGTTTGGGTTATAAATGGTTCTCCAGTGCACTGCGCCTCTTTCTTCTCCAGAGATAGCTAATGGCATTCTTCATTTTATTATTTAATTGCACATTATCTAACCTGTTGAGATGAATGGACTGGTTGCTGGAGTTTCAGCTCCATCTGACAGAGCAGCAGCATGTTCTGACGTTTTGCTGCGAGGAAGAGGAGACGTTAGACAATGCAGCTGATTAATCTCTGCTGCCGAATAAAGATCGGGTCATTTTCCTGTCTGCCCACCGGCCGTCTGGCTTACCGGAGAGCTTTCATGTCGGTTGAGATTGGGTTCATGCTGGGTGTCAAGTGGTCCTAAACTCGGAGGTGAATAACAGAAAAAGTTCTTACAGCAAACCAGTATAGCTACCAACACACACACAAAGAGTTGAAATAGTGAGCCTCATTCACCTTTCATTCAACTGTTCTTAAGAAGAAAATTGTTCTCAAAATCTCCTTTGATTTCATGAATATTTTGACATTCACCGAAGCTTTATTTTTTGAGTTTTGTTCTTAAGACCGAACATACAAATGCTTACACAAATATTATAACATGCCTGTTTAGCATGCCAGTTGAATTTTTTTCTAACAAGGAGCAGTTGGTAGTGTAACGGTTAGGGAGTTGAACCCGGGGAGCGATCGGATGGACCCATCACTGGTCGCAGTCCCGGACTGGTAAAGATACCACTGAAGTACTCATGAGCAAGGTGCTGACCCAAGCAATGTGGTATATTCCCAATGACAAATAATCACTTACTTAAATTGGCTTACATTAAAAAACAACAACTTAAGAATATATTGTTGGATGAGGTTCTGTGTTATCCTTTTACTAATCCCTCATTGTCAATGTGTAAAACTTGTTTAAGGAAGAGTCTAATTTCACACTTTAATATTTCACTTTCTAGAGATTTCTGACTTGTTCATGACCTTATTATGTCATTCAAATGATGCATACTTCAGTTCAATTTCTCTGTTAACAAGAGTGATATTATGGTCCCTTTAAAAGGACCTATTTGGTGCCAGGCATTTTCTCCCTACAGTATTAAAAGCATAACTCAGTCTCATGCACTTACACATGAACACCTAAGAGACACTGTGCAAACATGGCCTCAGACACAAAGCTAAATTCATGCTCCCCAGGTTACTACTAGACCAATACACTTTGTGATTAATGGGACCATACTTGTCATTTTTTCAGAACTGATACACACTTTATATATGGATAACAAAATTCTTGTAATTGATGGTGTAGAACAATTGGCACGTTTCACTTTCTTTTTGGACTTTATTTTTCATAGTGGAGTTTTTGGGTAAATTTATATTGTTGAGAAGAAATGAGTTTTGAAGTTGACCCAAATTGCAAAAAACTGGAAGAATACAGCCTAAAAATCATCATAAAACTCAGTCACTTGAGCCTCATATGGATATAAAATGCACTTTAATGATCCTTCCATAACCTATTTTAAGATGAAAAGTTGGGCCAGCCCTATGGTGAGAGTTGGAAAACCACAGTATGTGGATGCTGTGACTATAATTGGGGATGGAAAACTGTTAGTGCTAATAAAGCTGAATGGCCCTAAAGCTCATTTTAGAACATAATGCCATGCCGCTGTGTTAAATAGAATGTGGGCTGATGGGCTTAAGGGGAGATTGCTTTTTCAGATCAGCTGTTTTTTCATTGGAAATGACACTCTCAGATGAAACTGCCCTCATTCTCAAACATGGACAATGTGAGCAGCCACCCAATCAAGAGGTTTTTAATTAAATGGAAATGTCCTCATATAAATACTGATTACCATAACAGGTGCAGGGCAATTGAAATAGATCACAGTGTCCTATCTATTTATTTATTTATTTATTTATACACTATTTAAATATAATTCAATAAATTATACTCAGATTTATTTGGAAGCATAAAGCAAAAGAGAAGATTTTAACACATTTTTTCCTGAACATGAAGTAAGATACCATTATAAGAATGCAAGTATGGAACATATATATTGAAAAGACAGCACCAGTAATTTTTGAAAAACTGGCTGATTCACTTCGAGCTTCATCAGGACCTGAGAATGCTGAGGGAATTATAAGACCACAGTTTGTCCACTTCATCATGCTAGGTTTTACAATACTACACAACAGGAAAATGACTTAGAGGTTCTCCATCACAAATTGTCTGCAACACGTATTGGCAGTTATTACCCCAGATGCATTAAGACATTATAGTACAGTGTTGTCTGACTTTTAGGCTGTCACAGAAATTTACTGTATGTGATAATAGCAGGCACAGCTTTTGCTGCAGTGCTCCTGACTTTCAGGCTATGCTGGCTTTATGACATCTGAGCTGGATTCATTTGAGGTTTCAGACTCAGTGTAAACATAAAGAAAGAAGATCAGCTGTGCACCAAATGGCGATCAAGGACAAACAATAAAACGGTGCAGGCAGAGACAATAAAAGAGTGTCTCTGACAGAAAGCATGCCCAAAGTGTCATGTTTTAGGCACAGGCATCGCTTGACATTTCCAAATTCACTTTTGATGGATGACTCACAAACGGGACCCATGGCTGTTGAATGCAGTGTTTGGGCGCCTTTTGAATGTCATAAATTAAGTCAGGTCGGATGTATTGAATAGCATGTCTGCCTCCTCCAATTGCGGCCAGATGTCACTGCATTTCAATTAAATACAAAGGCAGAAGTACGTGTTTCATAACCGTCGAGTTTCCAGAGCAGGTGCAAGATGATCAGAGCATTCAACAATGCACCAGAGAGACATGGAGATTCAGCACTGCAGTGCTTCAGCAGTGACCAGACACTGGCCTTTCTGACTCAGTGAAATCCAAACCCACACTCTGCACATCGGCATCTTCACTTTTGGGCCTGCTCACCCTACTTCTTGGTTTTGTCACATTTTGTGTTAAACCGGAGTTGATCAAATAATTTCAAATCATCCTATCATTTGATTTCTTAACCAGATTGTACTAGGTTTTTCTTTACAATTCAACTACATTTTAACAAATTCTATTTTATTTCTACAGGTTTTAATAATTAGTACATTTCTACTGATTTTAAATAATGTTATATAATGCTCATGTTAATTATTTTTATGCATTAATATCAGATGTTAAACTGATTTAAAGTAAACCTATCAACTGAATAATTGGCTAAACTACAAATAAATTATAAATACTGGAAATAATAAATGAAAATATAAAAAAATAAATGAAAATATAAAATATGTATTCAATAAAAATCCAGTTCTGATAGAACTCAGATTAAGGGAAAAACTTGATTTATAGATTTCTGGGTTTTCTTTTTTACTTTTGCAAAAGTATGAGTTCCAAACTCTCAAAAGCTTCATCAAAAAGCTCAGGCCTTGGGAGCAAACCAGATTTGCTTCTTGTTAGTGACATTGTCCCCGGACCCCTTTCTTCATGACACATCATACCTGGAATAAATCGAGTCAATGAAAATTCTATTATGCACTTGCACCACTGCCCTATAACTCGATAAGAAAATGTGAGCTGTGCCCTTGCTGCTCTCAGGACTAAGACTTTTGGAGGCAGCTTGTAACAGTGGTTCTGCTCTTCTTCATAGCAGCAATAGATAATTGTGAAACCTCTGGAGACGATGCCGGAGGAGGACTTTCAGCCACCATGGACTTTCTCCTTACAGCACAATGTGACTGAAACAGCTAGACAGCTGTGTAAATCAAACATTCTTGTGCAAATGCACACACTCTCCAACTGGTGGCAGCTCCTACTTTCTTTTGGTGGACCCAAAGAAAAATAATAAATTATGAGCATTATTTAAGAGTCAAACTTGCATTTGCTCATACATAATGTGGGATTACCATTTCCATTCCATATATCACACCAATGGAGTCATTCAGCAGGGCAAGCCACAGTCACTTATATAGGAGCACAAGCCAAGAGCCATAGATTTAAACATGTCACTGAGAATGTATTTGGAATGCACTGCTCTAAATGTGTAGCTGCAATTTTTACACATTTATGTCACTGTATTTTACAATGTATTCCCAATATATTAACTAATGCCTTTTCTTAAATCAACCAACCCCATGAAATGCCCTTGGCTTGACAAATGTATTTAGATGAATGCTTTTACATGCGAAGGTGTGTGAATCCTGCAGTTATTGCTCTGTTTTTCACAGTCACTGATCCCACTGAGATAGATGGATAGTGGTGTCCCCGTACTTGCATCATCTAAACGCTGGACAAAAATACGGGTGGACGACCTTCTGCTGGGATGTGTGCAACCCGTGATTAGCAGCAGCGGCAGCAGCAGTGGCGTGTGATTATGTGCACCTAATTGCAGGGACCTAGGTGACTCTCAACACGAGGCTCATTCTCAGCTCCCCCTCGGGCCACCTGCTCCCCTCCATCCACCCGGTCGCTTGCCCAATGTGGCTCGACAATGAGTTACAGCTGGGTCAGCCAGGCACATCTGCCCTTAAGCTGGATGTTAGACTGCAGACAGGCACAGTCCACCCTGAAAAATGAAAGAAGGGAAAATTAATCATTTTCCTCTCAGACGAAGGGACGTGAAGAAGAACTTTTGGCTGCTGAGCATGGAAAATGTCAGCAAAACCAACAAAGTCAGCACATGTTGGGTTGTAACATTTTGTGTGATTAACTAATTGAAGATATTTTTTCTTCTGTGAGGTCTGATATGTCTTTTCAACATTTTAAGAGAGTTGCATTGTAAGATCATTCTACCTACTAAACTTTAACTATGAAAGCCTTTGGAAATATTTTTTAGCTCAGTATAGTTTTATTTTATTTCATTTTTAGGTACCATTAGTGATCACACAAGTTTTACATGTTTCACCCCACTTAATGGCAAACTTTGTTGGGTAATTCATTTTAAATAGTAGTTTTTGAAGCTATAAGCTACTACTGATTAAAAGTAGCTAAATTTTAGCCAAGCTATTGTTTTAATATAGTAGTTAGCTACACTACAAGCTATAGAGAACACGTATAGCTAACTACACTGGAGGTATTTCACAGCCATGGAGGTGATTTATGTCTCATCTTTGCTAAAGCGAACTCCATCTTGCTGCTGTCAAAAGCGTGTTCTGATGCAATCAGTATGCATGGCACAAGCACGGTAGCCTATCAGCCAATACATCACCAATTAGAAACACCTGGTAGTTAAATACCTGTCTTTGAAAAAGAGAAAAAATCTTTGCAGGGACGTGGCATTTTGCCATGCTACATCCAAATTAAAAAATGTAGCAGTGAATATACACTGCTGGGCAAAAAAATGAAACAGAGTTTATCACAGTCTCTATACATACTTTTTTATTTGAACAAATACAGGTGCAACAAGCTGGAATGAAACCAGGTAGTGTCTAGTTGCAGGGTCCTTAAGTTCCACACTGCACATATCAAGGTCACACTTAATGCCAGATAATTAAGGAGCACTGACTAGTTGTGGGAAGCAATCAGGCATGAATGGAACAGCACTGACGCAGCACACTGTGAAAAGCTGCAGTTTACTAAAGACAAACAAAGGAAAAGCTGCCCCCTTCTAAACTGTACACTGACTACAGACAATATTGTGAGACACAAGCAAATTAATCATAAAACATGCAATAAATTGTGCCTACTGATTGCAACTAATATGTGATGATAATGTGCTACTTATTGCTGGTTAGATATGAATTAGTGCTGCTAAATCATAAGTTGATCACAAGTAAAATGTTTTAAACACCAAGATTCTGGTGATTTAGTTGCTTTCTTCAGTAGTGGGACACACTATTTCTGTTGGCCAGCTTACATGGCTTTGATAAACTTGGCAATGTTAAACTTAAATATTCCAGATCTTTCTAGAATATTTCTAATATATGTTATCTGAGCTATATCACACGGTCTCATTATCCTTGCAGAGTGCTTGTCCAGCATGTTTGTCACATTGTCTATACAATGTGGGGATGTATCAGGCCAATGGCAGCGAGAGGTCAATGTCTCTGCCAATCAAATATGCACAGCCATCAATTTCCCCAAGCAAGGGCCAGTGTTGGGGCAGGCAGAGATGCTTTAGCTGATGCCACTGCTGGCCACGCATGAGCAACTCAGGGGTGAGGAGGTGGCCTGTCCCTTCCCTGGGCTGGACGGCAGCCGGAAGAATAATGTTGTCAGGGATGGTGGAGTTTGAGTTGGATTGGAATGGGGTCAGACTTACTGAGACTCCACTGTTGAGGCCAAGGGCTGTGTGCAGAATGGTGAAGAGGAGGCTGACCCTGGACCAGGTTGCATGCTTAAGAGATGACCTTGAAAGTGCCAACTGAATATGAATACATTCTTTTGTGTAGGGTGTCACTTGTTACTTTTCAGTTTCCTTAACCTTTGCTTTGTGGCAAGACCCTTTTTTCACAACTGTTTGTATGTTTTTCTGCAGCGGTTGCAAAATGTTTCGGCAGGGATTTATGAGGTTTCAAAGTAATGCCAATCAGTCTTAAACACTTTATTGTGAATGAGGTGATCAGACTCAACTAATTAAATTGTTATGAAGCAGTCTTCAAGGTCTCCTAGAGTGGAGCTGTTTTGCGACCTCACAGCAGTAGAACATTAACTTTAATCCTTTTCATTTTCCTCCCCTTATTTTTACACTTCCACTGGGGATCACCTAAAGCAAAATTAAATGCTAATGTTGGCCAGAAGAGGGCGATCTAGTGGCATGGCTCGTCATGTCAGACACTCAGGCTCTCCTTTCATCTAAAACATTTCATCTAAAAATATTTTTCTTTTTACAGCAAGAAGTGATAGATAAAACAACTAACAGACCCCATTTACAAAGATACAAGCACCAAATGGCAATAACAACAATAAACTGAGTTACAATGTACAGATATTGCTTGGAGCTTCACTTAGTCGGAGTTGCTTCCTCTCTTTCCCAGATATGAATTCGGGTACATAAACAATGGTGCCGTAATTACAGAAATATTTCACCAAAATGACATAGAAGGTGCCTGACCCACTGTCGCTGATTTAGTTTTCCCCCTCTGAGAAAATATTCTCAGCTAAAATTCAATGGTGATAATTAGCTCTACATTGTGCCTCCCTCCTCCTCCTCCTGCTCGTCCCTGTGTTCTGTACTCCCTCGTCGGCCAGGTTTTCTGCTGAGGGGTTTGCAGATGAGATTAATGGTCTACAGGAAGAATAAGAATGATATGCAGACCTTATTTGCACTGAAATGGCCTTGAGCTCACACCACATCTATTCATTACTGCATCAAAGGGCCTCTCCTCTCTTCCTCCTCTGGCATAGGTAAATAGTTGTGGAGTTGCCCTTTTGAAATGAAGAATTGTATAATTTCTACTCTTATCTCTTGGAGTTAACTTTGTTCTTTTCCATAAACCCTTTACCCTGGTTTTCTGGTATAGTAATATTGCAATCTTGTGCTTTTCAAAGCATGAAAAGATTTTAGAGTTGGTGGATCACAATAGTGTATATGGCCTGATGGGATTGAGGTACTTTTATGTTATGTTCTTTGGGATTTTTTGGTTTTGTGGATCCTTGCCACAATAACTAATATGAATATCTAGTTCAAACATGCTGAAGTAAAATGGATGTATAAAGCATGATTGCTGTATGATTTTGAATATTAAAATATTAAAATTACAAATATGTTTGTGAATATTGTGATCTTTTTCATTCTCCATTCACTTTCTTATTATTGGAGGGCAAAAAATTGAACCTTTTTTGGACAACCTATTTTCTTTAAACACAGCAGTACTTTGCATATGATGTAGATGAAGCAAGCATAAGGCTGCTTATGTAGCTGGAGGGGAACATACAGTATCTGTGACAGTGTTTGCTACATTTCAGCTTGAGGGCTGCTAGTCATTTAACTAGGTCAGTGGTGGCTGGGCGTATAGAATAGAGCCGGGGTGGAAACGTCCAGCTTCAGAAATGAAAAATTCAGAGGAGATTTCCTGCTATGCATTTACCTGTAGGGAGGAACTCTGTTTATAAATACTAGTTGAGCTAAACTAAAAGCTAAGCTGAAGTGAAACTTGTGCTAAGAGTCTGTATTAAATTGCCATTTTGTTTAGTATCAGATTAGCACGAATATAAATCAGAGGGATGAAATATTCATACGAATGGAGCAAATTTTGGGCCATGTTTCCTTTCTCAACCTAGATTTTTCCACCCTAAATATGGCCCTTCCTTCAGGCTGCTTTTCTGGGAAGAAACAGAGGAAGGGGACACCTAACTGAAGATGACCCCTGCCTTGTTCTAACAGCAGGAGGGACCATGTGAGCTGACCTCACTTGACCACAGCACCTTTAGAGCATCTACATATAGAAGCTGAACCATATCACAGTGGGAGTATTATGTCTGGAATGCCCTTCCAACAATTTTCAGTTTGCAGTTTGACTCTTTACAATTTACCTCTAAAAAGGAAACAAATACCACTGTTTAAATGTGTGGGCTTTGTTTTAATATCCACGACTTGTATTGTCACAGAGCAGTAGCCTATGTCATAATAGAATATAGTTAAGCATTCTTTGCTAATCCTGTGCTCATATAATAAAACTGAAGCTGCCATATTTTGTTCGTCTCATCACTGATACAGCTGGTATTTATATATTGCTAGACACGTAATATGCCATCTACTTGGATTTACAGCTCAGATATCTTGTATTTAAGGTGTAAAAGGACTTGTGGTTGTAACCTTACGATAGGGAATGTGTGTAACTAGTCGTGTACAATCTTAAGAAAAGTAAGCCTCTGTGACTTTCATTACTGGCCAGGGCGATTAAAGCAATGCTCTTATCGGATGGAAGATTAGCTCTGGATCTGGGGTCTGTGTGATGTCACAAGAGCAGAGAGTGAAAGGCAGGATTAAGTCAGACTTGAGGGAGGAAAAACGAATGAGAGAGAAAGTGGAAGGAGACAGTGATTCTGTTCTTTAGCCTCAGACCAGATCGCTGTGTAGTCTGAACACACCCAGAGCCACATACCGTCTGGCCAGCCCCTCACTGCAACCAGGATCAGATAACAGGAATAAAGAGGGGCTGCCTTAAGTCACCACTGTGGGGAGAGAGAGAGAGAATATGAATTAAACTGTTTCTTGAATGTGTTGAATGTAAACACTTGTTTTTAAATACACTTCACACATTGTCTTTAAATACACTTAAATACAATGCGCAGTGTTTTAAAATGATTTGTGAATTAAAAACAAACCAATTAACTATTGTTGATAACATTTTTAGAAAGCTTAACAACATTCCAACAGAATTTAAAATGCTTAGATTACCCATTTTTTGATTAATGACCATAATTGTCATGTATTTCATTAGCACACTGTAAAAGTACTTAAACATGCTAGTGTACCTGTAAATTACCACATCAGTCTTACAACTGATCTTCCCTGTTGTCGGAAGCAGATGAGACAGAACTGTATATGGCAAGCTTGATTACAGCCCATGCAGCTGTCTGTGTTCAGAACAAATTTTATGATCTCCTTCCTTAGCTAATGAGCATGGCCATGTTACGAGCATGGACATTAAGCTGTTGTAATTTTGGAGATAATTAGTTTGCTTGGCAGTTTTATGTTTGGTACCTCCATAGCTTCCCAAACAGGGCCTTGATGACTATCTTAGTTGTTTATACAAAAAGCACCAGTAGACATTACTGTTGATTTCTATAGTATTCTGTTCTACTGTTATTTAGGTCATACACAGTAAGCAAGCCTTTTAAAAATGTAATCTGTTATGTAATTGTGTGATTTATAAATTCAAATTGTTTAAATGTAAAAAAAAGAATATTTTTCCATGTACAAGTTTGAAAACTATTACAGTCAAAATAATTGACAATTTTTCAAAAGTAATTTGAGTTTTAATTTCATGAATACAGTGTTTAATGCCCATTAGCTTGTTGAAGCTGCTATTACTTGTTAGTCTACATTATTTCAAGTTATTGCAAGTTTGAAAACTACTATAATCTTTGAAGAGAAAGTTCAGTTTAATACCATGGACAGTTTCAGACTTTGCTAACTGGTTGTTTTTACTAATTGTAGCTTTCATGGTTGATGATAATAAATTATTTAAATGTCTAAAGTCATGCTTTTTCCATTAACGGAGGTCTAACATTTGGATAGATCACACAGACTATCACACAGATTATCTGAAATCCTCTCTTACAGCTAGTATATATGTTTGGTTTGCTTGACAAATAGGACAAAAATAATGCATGTACTTTACATTGGAACTTTTATAATGTGCTTTATTAGCAGGGCATCTTTACAAGAAGCATGGGTTTAAATCACTCATTACCATCTACCATGAAAGCCAGTTTGGCTTTTGTGTTCAAAAACAACTTAAGCCACTGCACAGTGATCACACAGCACATTTGCAAAGTATTTGGGACATTTGACTTGGCAACTTGAGGAAGTCTGAGTACAATTTCCTCTTTATGAGTAACAGAAACATCACAGGCTTTTGGGGAAAAGGAAGAAAAGAAAATCCCTTTATTCAATTCTGACAATCTATTATCCTTCAAAAATAGTGCAGTGTGTCAGTGTCTAAACACAGTGTTTACTGGCCTCAGCATATCAGTTTGTTGATGCTGCTATTATTTGTTAAATGGTAAAAGGGTATAAATGTAATATATAATTATAGATAATGCATGCATTAAGGGACCTTAAGACAAGATGCACAAAAGCTATCACATCTTTTCCTTGGGAAAAAAAAGAAGCCAAAACTCCATCCTAGTTACTCCTAGTAGAAATATATAATTGCACAATTCTTCTTGTTTAAATTCCAGTCTGGATAGACTCCTGGGAGTGTGATTTTCGACTTGTGTTTTGACTAGGCTGTGCTCCTCCATCTTTGGTGGAAGTGTGAAGCAATGAATGTGCTAACCATAGAGAGAGGAGTGCATTAGTGAAAATCTTACCCAGACCAATCTCACCCTCTTATGTGAGAAAAAAGCTGCAACAAGATTGCTCCTTTCCACAGCTTTGCTATCTGTGTATGAAATTAACACATTTTTCTGTTATTCATATTTCCACAGCTTACACTTTAAATAATGAAGAAATTTAATCTATTTAAATATGCTGCAGAAAATAAACTCCTAACAGATATGAAATTATCTTAAAAGTAACAAGACAGATTGATGCAACTTGTGTAAAAATGTGTCTGATGGTGATCTACTAGATCTTGAATTCAACAGTATAAGCTACATAATGATTTATCGCCATTGCCGTTTGTTTATTGCCATTTCAGTCATCCTGATGCTTGTGATTCTTTTCCTCCAGACAGAAAACCACCAAGGCCCCAGTGACCTTTTTCTACACCAAGAAAACAGCGCTGATTAAGGTGCTCGGCTTTCTTCACATGCTTTGTCCTTTACAGCAAAGAGCAAAGCTTGGAGCTCAAGGACACCACAGTTTCACATATAATGGGAGATTCATCACTGACATGAGCATCAATCTCTCTTCTCCCAAAGCGGCAATGGGGACCTCCACTCCGACACCACCCACTCTTGCTTTTTAAGGTACTGTTCCTCATAGAAAAAGGATAACAGTAAAATATTTTGACAAACCACTGATTCCATAACCCCTTCACCATCATACAAAAAATAACAGTTAAATACTGTTGGTAGAGGTGAAATAATTTGTGACTTTACAGTGTTTGGCATATTTCCAGTATATTACTTTTTTAACTACTGATTTACAGTACACTGATGTAAGGGACTGCCCCGCGGTGTTTTGCTGCATGCCCAGGGTTGTTCCCCACCTTGCGCCCGTAGCTCCAGGGATAAGGTCCGGACCCCCCGTGACCCCAGTTGGGATCAAGCGGATAATGAATGAAGAATCTAAGAGACTGCAGAAATCTCATACATGAGCATTCACGGTGTTTCTTGCTTAATTCTCATATCGCCATTGGATATACAATGGATGTTTTAATATATACATAATAATACATATTTAATACATTTTACAATAGTAACACTATTGAATATTAAAGAATAATAAATGCTGTTATATTAACAGAATGGAATGTAGTGTATTAGGATACTGTGTGACTGTATCTGGGGTCTCAGACAGTCATCATGCCCTCAAACATCATTATAGCAGCAGAACATAGCATCATAGATCCAACACACTCCTGTTTATCAGGTTAACAATGCCATCAACAAACCTGGATGCTTTTCTGTTCAAATGAAGGGTTCTGAGATCTGCTGATGATATAGATGTGATGTTGACTTAGCATGAACACTCTTTAAACAGAAAGCTGTTTTACATGGCCATCATGGTATTGTTGTGACTGAGTCCGGAGATCAGGATACGTCCTTCCTGGATATTTGTTAGTTTGCCTCCAGACATAACTGCAAGCTGTGAGACAAGCACAAAACAACAGATTCCATCATCCTTCCTTGAATTAGCGTGTCCCAGACTTAAGTCCCAACGCTGTTGATACAGTCATATAAAAAGAAGGCAGTGAATGGAGTTGATCAAAGAGTGATGAAAACTTCCCTCACTACAGCCCCCCCATGCAAAAAAAGAGATAAAATGAAAAGAAATGAAGAAATGAAACCATGTAAAGTAGGGTTTGTTTAATTCATTCGGTTAAACAGACCCGGTGATGATTATGACATTCTGTTGAATATAGTAATGCACGCTTATCTTGATCAAACAAAACATCGCGCCAATACCAACTGCCTTTTGTTTCCGCTATTTGTCATAGTGCTGTGTCCCATATCCAGGATGTTTTAAGAAGGAGACACACTATGGTAAATAAAGGCCTATCAGTATTCCATTTATTTGAAAGATCATGTGCGTCGACAGTCCATCTGTTTATTAGAATAATACATTAAAAGTAACATCAACAAAAGGCCAGTGAGTGATGAGGCGTACGAAGACTGTTAGTGGGCGAGTTGGATGTGTAATACTTGTGTTCCCTCTCTCTCTGTCCCTCACCCTTTCTCCTCAGTCTCCTCTGTGTTCTGTCTGCTCTCTCCTTGTCTCCTTCACACCCTGTCTGTGGCCATCTGGGCCCTGGCAGTGTCTGTTCACTCAAGGTGAAAGTAAACTACAGCCGACTCGCCTGTACCACCAATACTGCTGCCTCCGCTGGAACCACATTTATTTCAGAAAGCCTTTATGAATGCAGACGGCATTAGAATGCAGGAAAGGCCGAGTAGTTATGTACTTACATAATAATGTGTTGTATAACTTTTATGCCAGGTACATATTAACATTTACAACTTGGAATATGTTTAAGCAGTACTGAGTATTAATCATTTTCAGTATATCTGTGATACCACAATACGCCTAAAGTCATGATTCCCTGTGAAAGTGGCCACACAGACAGATGTGAACATACACATATACAATCAGACACACACACACACACACACAGTCTGAGACAGCTATCCCACAGAGGTGTTAATAGGCTGAGGGTGTTTTATCTCACGTGGCGGAGGAGAAAATAGGTTTTGTGTCTTTCGGGGTGGGCTTGCTCTTTAATTTTAAACTCCAACCTTTATGCCTGTTTAGTTTTGCTACTCCGTGAATTCTGGAGAAATTGCGCAAGCTTAAACATGTTACAGGAGAAAATTTGCCCAATGAATATCAAACCAGTCTTGACTTGAAGGGACCTTTGTTTGTGGCATGTATTGCATATGCATTGTTTTGCCCGCAGCTGATACAGTTTTCTCTAGACTTTCTTTTCAAACTGCGCAATGTCTCTGTTTCTGAGGGAACAGAGTACAGGAGACAGATCTGTCTATGAAGGAAGTGAAATGTTCCAAAAAAACTCACTGTGAGCTCAGACGTGTAAATCCACTGAGAGTGTGCATTGCAGTACTGTCGGAACACAGGATCTCTCTATGGAGAGCAGCCATATAGACGTGGACGTGTGAAGCATCTGACAGTTCGCCCTCTGAGAAGAACATGTTCATTTAACCTTCCGTCTGCACCGCCTGTGCCTATGTTTCCTCATTCTTCTGCCATTTCAAACACAAGCCTTGATTTTCGCTCCTCATCCGGTCAAATCCTGCATTTTGTGTAAGATGAAAACGTAAACCAGGAGTGAATTGAAGATAGCATGCGGGCGGCTGGGTCAGTGTTAATGCAGGTCAGAGGAATAATCTGTTCCGTCTGCACTCGCCACCCTCCTGCTTTGTGTAACCCCGTGTGCTCAGTAGCATTACACATGCAATTAGGTTGTTTGTTTTACATGTATTTATGGGTCCTGGAGGTCTGACAGACACAGGGCGGACCATGCTCCCCATTGAGAACCATCTGCCGCAAAGCAAATTAATATTCAATAGGCCTGCTGCTTGTGCTCATGTGTATTTTACCTGTTCAGGGAGCTACTGATGAGTGGGTGCAGGCTCAGAGAGGAGGAAGTGTGACGTCTGATTCAGAGATAAAGGGCAAATGCGTTGCTACACTATTCACCATCATCACTTCATCTAGATCAAAAATCTCATCTGTGCAGTATTTTATACTAAACTGATCTTCTCAAAAGGTTGTTTCTTTTAGGAGTGCAGCTGGATCTATGATGGTTTCTACAACATTAAGCCAACATGGAAGATCTGGCCATCAACCGTTGAAATGAACACACACATGAGTCAGTACTCACTTCTTTAGAACAGTAATGAATTATTCCATACAAAATGCATACACACTGGAGCATATGAAACATATGCTGACATTGTATATGCCTTCAAACTGATCTAATCTTCAGATAAATAAGTGCAGAATGATTTCTAACATTGCAAGTCATTTTGTCAGGTGTGTGTGCTACTGTGTAAGAAAAGGAAAAGAATAACACAATGCACTGGATAAAACTAGGAGGATCAAGGCAATAAGGATTTTTAAAAATGCATTTCAGTCCTTCAGAATTCAATACTATGAGGACTGCAAGAAAAAAAATAGGAGGCATTTCTTCTTGCGATGGAAAAAAGGCAAGTAAAAACGAACACCAGTCTCTCTAAGCTGCTTCTCGCTTGACTAACCTTGAATGAAACCTCAGATGAGAAGAGAAGCTATTTTCACTTACCACACCAAGGAAAGTGCCAATCCAGCAAGTCTGTGATCTCTGCTCTGCTAGGCTGTTTTCACCTGCTTCTGTTTTCAAGTGGGACATGGAGAACACACAATAAAACAGTGACTAATTAGTATTTTCGTCTAACATTCACACCTATGAAACACATGCTACAGTACTACTGTAAAGAAAAAGTGTGAGATTTTCTTCTTACATTAACCCCCATGATGAACATTCCATTTTCCAAAAGGAAAACCATGGGATGCTTACAGTTTCAATAAAAATGATTCAGTGTTTTTAATAAGTTGGAAAATAAGTATATATTCATTATTTAATGTGTATTTTCTCACATTTTAAAGGTTCATGCTAATCCCCCAAATGAACAAAATATTTAAAGGCAAATTAAAACACACCTGTTAGTTTCAGATCCTCCTCATATTTCTCCAGCCTGATTCCACTCTATCCACTAAGGTGAAGAGAAGCATAAATATCACTTCCAGCTGTTGTTGTTGCTGGTATCTGGAACAGTATGTTATCTGATCTATGTGCAAGATCAGTTACTCAAGTCTGTTAGACACAGAAGAGAGCTGTCACTGCTGCCTTTGTGTAGAATGGAGAGATGGGTCATGTTGCAAAAAGGGATGGCACTTTGTATCTCCCACAGCCATTCCTTCAGTATACTGTCTATTTACAACCCTGCTGCTTGATCTATCTCATCGTTTGTGCCGAGCCTCAGACGCCCCCCTCCTCGCAGGCATGACCTCTGAACCGCACAGCCCCAGCCTCCCTCTGTCTACCACCGCGTTGTTGGCGTCTTGGAAAACCATCAGCTGACAGATTTACTGGCGTAAGTGCTAGCAAAATTCAGCAGAGGGTACCGTCTCCTAGGGTTACTCTCCCAGGCCGCTCACCTCTTCTTTGGATCCTGAGTAATTTACTGTAATAGCACCTCTGTGAGCCCAGCACAGAATATATTGTTATTGTTCAAGGAGATATGAATCGGACAGCTGTCCCGAGCTAATTCACTGCTGCAACGCCACCCTAAAGACTCTGTTTGATGATATATGACAATGACAGATTGTGCTCCTGTTTTTAAAGACATCTGAGGAACTTGATTTTCTCTCCTGCTCTGTGTAGGGTAGATCTGTGAAAGCTATTGCACCTTTCTTCTTAGAGTCTGCTTCTCAGTCAGTCTTTGAAGACTATTTGAAATGACAGAAAAAGTAAAGAAAAAACATCATGTGCAAAGTACAGAGCCATCACCAACAGTGAAACATACAGGAAATCTCTACAAGGTCGAAAATATTTTTGTGAATAGTTTGGCAGGAATGTTGTCAACCTAATTCAATAGTGTTAACAGACAAAGAGAATATTAAGCTACATTTTAAACTATTACGATTTATTAAACTTATTTATTAACTCATAACTTGCCCTACGGTGTGTTGGTGCCTGCCCAGGGTTGGTCCCCGCCTTGCACCTGTAAGTTCCTGGGATAGGCTCCAGTCCCCCTGTGACCCCGATTGGGATTCAGTGGTTTGCAAAATGAATGAATGAATGAATGAATGAATTAACTTATGACTACTGGAATCAGTTTTTGAGGTGTAGTATCTTTTCATTTATGCCACAGCCTCATATTCTTTTGGTTTTATTCACCTTATTTTAAATGAAATAATTTAACAAAAAAACAAACACTGACTAAACCTTAAATAAAATGCATTGTGCAGAGGTTTGGATTTCAGCATTGACACTTCCAATTAAAATGCAAAGGCACTAAATTTGCCAATCCGGTTTTAGAAGGGACAATGGGAAATTAATGTTTAATCCTATTAAGATAAGGCTGTGATTTTGGCCTTGTCTCTATCTAGCTCTCAACAGAGAGCCTGTCATAAATTGAATCTCCTCTGTGACAACTACAGTCTCAGACTTCCCTTAAGTCATTATCAAAGCAATGACCACACCAGGAGTATGATTGGACATTTCTTAGATTTTCCCAAAAAAAATCACAAGTGAACTGGATTGACTAGCAGCAGGGCTTTTCTTGAAAGTGATAAATGAAAATGGGAATGTGTTTAGATGTCTACTTTTTGTGATAGAATCAGTATTACATTGAAAACAGCATGTCAGATTTGAGCAATTCACTCATATCCAGGAAGGTTGGGATAAGTTGAAATTCTGCCATTGGTTAATAGAGGAGGATTTTCCCCCGGTCCTATCCTTTATTAACACAGTTTAGGTATATCAAATAATATAATATTTGAGCAACCTCAAAATCTAAACTTCTGAATATTAAGAGCATATTAATACATTTATAAGAGGCCATAGTTAATTAAAAAATGTTTTCAAATTTGTGGAAGACTTTTTGTGTTTCTTGTTTTAATTAAACAATTATTTTATTTTTAATTTAATTATTTCATTTAATATTAGTTAACAATTGTTTTTCATTTTATTCTTTATCCAACATATGTGTTAGATCAGCACATAACAGTTTACTGATGATCTGTCAGGAACTTTGTGTCATCACTTCAATTAATAAAGCAGAAACATACAGCAGAATACTAAGGTGGCTTTCTGCTGAGATTATTTATTATCCTCCTTGCCAGTGCTTATTCTCTTTGCACACTCAGCTCAATCATTCAACCCAGTCACTGCTCAAATAGACCCTTTTCTTATCAGCCAGTCTCCTTTACAACCTGGACAAAGAATCACTCAAGCAATTATGACCATCCTATAACTACACAGCAAGGACAATTCATTAATACATAATTCATGGATACATAATCATACAGGCAATCACTGAATTGTAGAGTTTTATTTGATTTCCACATGATACAGTATATATAAAACCTCTCATTTAAAAATATATTTTTGAGCAAACATGATAAAGAGGCCAAAAAGAAAGTTTGTGAACACAGCAAGACCACTTTTCACTTAGTCTAAATGTTTTTTAGCACTTCACTGTACCAGTGCTATGACTCAGTCCTTTTAAAACACCAGTAACTTTGACAACATTCTGTGACATTACATTTTAAAGAAAGTAAAACACATGTTGTAAAATACCCTGTAAGGAATATTATACAATTACTGCTGGAATAGTGTAGGAAGCACATCAAAGCTGTATTGCTTATTCCTTTGCCAACATGTTTTCCCCTGAATAGGTTTAAGGTCAGATTTGTGTGGCTTTTCTCACCTGTCACACTTTGTCACTGGTTAAATTTGCACCTTAAGTCAACCAGGAAAAGAAATGCACCCGGCTCTGCAGAATACATTAACAGCTCAAGCAACTCAGCTAAATGCCACCGTGGGCCGAAATCCACCGTGGCTTGGCGTGACTTATTGAAATGTAGTCCAGCATGAAATACCACCCACAATGCATTTTCCCCCTGTGCAGGACAGCTCCTGTTATTCTTGACTCAGATGCTGTATGACCACAGCTTGGTCTATCTGAAAGGAATGTACAATCAAGGACAACCTTTAATGGTAGCAATTTAGCACGCAGGCTGCGTCCCGTCCCGGGTGCGTCTCGTGCATGTAAGCCCATTTACCGTGTTGTTTACCCAGCCCCGATCTGGCCGTGCCAGGGCTTGGCCTCGGAGCTGGAAGTGGTGGGAGTGGACGGTGATATAATACCACAATGGAAATGATCTGTATCATGGTGTCATTCCGGATAGATTGAGGAATCCATCAGGGCAAGTAGGGTTGGCACCGTGCTGGATCTCATGTGGGAAGACTTCAGCAGAACCCAGTTGACCTCCTCTGGGGTAGTCCTTTCTCCTGTTTACCCACAACATCGACCACCGCTGGCCATCAGAGCTGGGCTGACCCACTACTACCAGTTGACTTCTACCCAATTAAACCAATTTGTGTCAGGGAACCATGGTAATCTGTCAACATCCTGAATCAAAGCAGTGGGAGGGAACATCAGCTTGAGGAGAGTGCCCTGGAGCATGTGAATGCCGCAGGAACAGGCAGACTTCCTGCTGATGCATGTTCAAATCTGGCGGACACAGTGTCCACAGAGCAAAAATCTATAATGAACAAGCACACACAACACAATTATAGTCCCACAGGGTTTGCACGCATTAATTAGGGGAATTCATTATTACTTCTGAAATGCCTACAAACTGTGTTATAATTAAGGGATTTTATAGTAGTCATGGAGTGGTGCCTGTTTTGGAATCTGTCCACATTGTCTGCCTGTCTGCTTGTCTGTAAAATAAAATCTAATACTGAACAGATAAAAAACACACCCAGTATATTTAATATGATTCAACAATTCAATCCAATAACTTTATCTAACATTGGCCATATTGACCAAAGTACATCTGTATTTTTCTCTGGTCTGGAGTCCTTTGAAGAAAGCGTCTCATTGACGCATTCTCTCACCTCCCTAACCTATAAGTTCACATATAACAAACCCTACATGAGTGAAGCCACCATTTGTTGACCCCCACTGAACTGGCTGTTGTCTCAACATTGCCTATTTCCTAATGCTGCCAGACACCGGGACAAACAGCATGAGGCCTCAGCCTTTGTTCTTAACCATTTGCCAGTGGAAAGCATCAATAAAGAGTGCTGCATAATCCCGGTTGTTTGTATCTAAAGGGAAACAATCGTTTAGAGGACTACAGGAGCACTTTATCACAATGATAAAGCTCTCGGGTGCTGTGTAAATGCCCGGCTATACAATGGCCTCTGCTGACTGATGAGAAAATCCACTGTATTTTAAAAGGCCCGGCCCGATGCTGTGCTGTTAATGGCGGGAACACTTAGTCATATGAATGGAACGAAAGAGCAAATAGACTGGTAAAGGTGTGGAAGATCTGTTCAGGTGGAGGTGCTGTGAGTGGCTATCAGGAGTACACAGTGGGCAGATACATCATACTGCCAAGTGATAAAGAGAGCACTACTAAGTAATTTTTCATAGCCAGCCATAGCGGAGAATTAAGAAACAGTGAACATTACAGTGAAAAATGAACAGACTCTGGGTGAGCTTCATCTGGAAAGAGCTATTCAGGTTTGGCCTGGTACACTATGAAGAATCCTAGGGTAAAATAAAGAACTGCATTTATACAACAGGGCAGTTATTTTTTATATGATTAAGTAATTGATATGCACTTGCATATTATGCTATGGTTTGTAGGAATATCTCTTTACCAAACAATATGACCAATTAACAGCACTGGGAAGGTTACTTTTAAAACGTATTCCACTACAGAATACAGACTACATGCCCTAAAATGTCATTTGTAACATATTCCGTTAGATTCCTCAATGTGAGTAACGTATTCTGAATACTTTGGATTACTTCCACATTGTCTTGCTTTTTACAGTATGGCAATCACACTGTCTACGGTCATATTCCGCCAGAATTGTGTTTCTCCCTTGGTTCTGTCTTGCTGGCTCCAGCTCTGACTCCTCCATTGTGTGAGACAGCGGCAACTTACGTTAAATGGATGTTTACATTAGAATCTTCGGTTACGTGTTCTGAAGGGCTTCCTGTAATGAACGGAGTTGCCGTAGTTTATTAGAGAGAGGACAAACATGTGAAACAGAAAAATTTCATCTATTATTTTAAACAATGTAAGTGTATGCCGATTACCATCTATGTCCATACATGTATATATGTATATGTATATAAATATATGTGTGTATATATATATATATTATATATATATATATATATATATATATATATATATATATATATTATATATATATATATATGTCTGAAGATGACTGAAGATATATATTGTCTGAGGATGTCTCTGTCTAAATAATATGTTTCAAATTCATTTCTAATAGGATTTCAGATATGGAGAATGTCTTAAACAAATTAAAGCATTCGTAGAATTATGCTATAACCACATGGCTTGACTCCAAATCCACAAGAGGAAATTGAGCTCATAGAATGCAGCAGGCTAAAGCTGTGGAGCTCAAATTCAAGCTAAACAGAGTGAAAGGCCAATCTTATGCACAGATTAAGCTATAAACATGGATCTGAGCATGAACCACCAGACAGTTTCTTTTTTGGGGACCATCACGGTCCAGTTCAACCACAGTAATGCCTGATTATAATTATCAGTAACATAAACATTTATCATATGATATGTCAATAAACCCAAAAGCCCATATAGTGTGTAGCACTCACTGAACCCTGTGTGCTGACAAGATGTACACAGAGGGTCCTCTGATCTTCACTGGCAAACCTCCCCATAGACCTGGTCTTATTTAACTGCCCTAATTATACTGTATTGCTCCAGTGTACTGCTGCTGAGCAAAACCCACTGATGTTATTAAGAAAATGATAGTTAATACTGCATGCCTTATGAGGACCAGATTGCAGGCTATATGATGTTTCCAGTAGGAAAAGACAGGTCATCTCTCTCTGTCTCTCACTGTCCTCATTCCCACTACCATCTATCTTTCCTTCTTCCTTTCTATAGTCACTGCCTGTGTTTTGGCTCTGGTTGCCTTTAATTGTGAAAGAGTTTGTCTGCTCTGGAACAATAGGCAGCCGCTGGGCTTATCAGAAACACCTGTTTTGTTTGAGCTTGCTGAAAGAAAGCTCTGTTTAAACTCTCCACTCACTTAGTCTCAGGTGCAGATGTAGTCGGTCCTGCATTCTCCATTGTTCTGACTGACGCCGAGGTCAGGCAAGCATGAACAGCAGCTGGCTAAGGTTTTGTTTCCTCATTGAGGAAGAGCTTTCGATATGAATACGCACCATCAAAGCATCTATATGCATCCATAAATCATACACATCTTCATTTTTTGTTCTTCTTCATGTTTTTTATTAAGCTGATAGAGTCAACAGGAACTAGATGCATATTTGTTATGATCAACATTATAACTTCGAAGAGAATGTCAGCATGTCCCTTGCTGACTTGTTTTCTGCTATACAGCATTGGAATGATGATTACATTATTCTTGATAAAGATTAGCTTATAATCTTTATGCATTAATAAAGATTAATTCATTTTTAATAATGAAATAATACTGTTGGCTTTGTGTGATATGCTGAGTGAAAAAATGTGACAAAAAGAATCTGTTATTAAAAAGCATACAATGACTAATATTTACACAATTTGCACAGGTCTTTGTCCTGCAATTTGCATGCAATTCTTTTTTCTAATTTGATTTGCTAACATAATTTCCACAAATGTTGACATTTTCTAAATTACTATAAATTAAAAGATGGGTAAATTCCAATGTTGAAATTCTTGAATTTCTTAAATCTTATAAAAAAAAAAAAATGTAACCACAAAGAAGAAAAAATACTTATTTGTAGGACCAGAGAAAAAAAAGGACTAACTGTGGCTTTATAAAAAACAGCTTCAAAGGATGACATACTGGCCCGGTCTTGTGACTTCTATGACTACCTAAAGAATATTGCATTGCATCGACTGTTCAAAACTGTGGAGCAAATCATTCATTCATTTTCTTGGCTAGCGTTTCTTTTTCCAAAGTTACTTACCCACTCTGGAATCAATCTTTCAGCTGAGAGTAAATGGCAAGTTCCGAAGGTGAAATTTTGTCTACATCAGAATCAGGTCTGTCCAAATTGAAAAGACATCTGCAATTCTGTGGTATAAAAATGGAAGAAAAACATCTGTAGGATGAAATGTGCCAGAATTTTCATTTTCTAGCTGTTACTGGCAGTCCAGCAATTAGCCTTATGTCCCTATGTCCAAATGTGATCAGGGAAAGAAATGAGTATAATTTGTTACATAGTGGACACAATAATAGCTTTAGAGGCATTTATTTTCCAGTGTGATCCATCAAACAAGGCACAAATACAGAGTGACTTGACCAAGACTGTGAGTGACTTGTTATCTTTCCTACTGTACACTTTAGCAATTTATTGAACATCTGAATGAGTATATGATGCAGGAGAAGAAGTGGTGTGATTTCCAGTATGTCCTGCCCCTAATTTCCACTCTGATCCACAGATCCTGCTCTTCCTCTCATCTTTTTATGCATATGAAACAGCAAATGTACTTGTTGGAGCTCATACATCCTTGCACTAGGGACTAATCGGTCAAACAACACCTCAGAGAAAAGCTTCTACATTCTGGTCTTTAGAAAGACACTATAGACATGGGTGGTCTAAAGCTGCTGTGATGCCAGAGATTTTTTTGTACTAGTGATAGCTTCAAGTGGGAAGTTAATGTATACTGCAGGATTCCTAGTGGAGTAACTAGAGAACTCTGTCAAAGTCGCACTAGCTGCAGGCTCATGTCCTAAATGTAAACTGACATCGGGGTGAAATGACTAGGAATTTCCTGTCTTCCAAACTGAATAATTGCACAAAGGAAAAGAGGGAGACACTACTCGATTTTACTTTGACCAAACGGATGAACTCTGATCAAATAGAGCATTACATTACATTACACAGTAAAACCAAAAAACTATTTTCTGAAAACTTAAACTCTGATCTTTTATTGGATGAGGTGTTCTTTTGAAATGTCAAGGCGTCTCTATCAACTACTTTGTCCAGTTTCACGATCGGTCACCCACTGAACTAAACTGAAAAACCGAAGATATGATTACAGAGTTAATACCTGCTGTATAGGCCATTTGTCTTGTTTACGTCTGAAGTGAACAAAGCTTCACAAAAGGCAGTTGTGTTCCAGGCCTGTTTTGGTGCAGTGCTAGCATTTTAAAAGGGCTCAGATGTGCTTTTGAGCAGCATGTTAAACCCACATACTGAACCAATAACACATTACAAATTGACGGCCCGGCCAGATCAGATTGGAAAGGCTCACATACTCACATACACTGGGATGGCGTGGGATTGCCTTTGTCTAAATATAAAGTCAGCTTCAATGAAATTTAAAGTGTAGAAATGATAAAGAGCTTAGGTTAGATTAGGACATGGGAGGCAAGTACAAATTGAAAGATGTAAAAATATGTAAATTATGAATAACAGTTCTCTCAAAAGTTGAATTTTGTTTCAATAAGTCAGATGAAGCAATGTAATGTAAAAACATAATTTAACCAATGCATTTTAGAAATTAGAGACTTTGATAGTTTCATAATTTGAGAAAACCATGTATGCTGGGTGTAGGATTTAGATTTAAAATGCAGAATGTGGAAAAGAACAAAGACATTTTCAGCAATAAACTGTTAAATAACTAATAATTACATTTTAGGGTAAAGCTTTCATCGACCCAACTGTCTCTTGTCAGATAAACCAGTTTTATTTCGGCCTAACTAAGATCACTCCCTTTACTGAAAACAACTTTATCCTCTTCTTGGAGACTGCCATTCTCTATTATTGGTCCACTCCCTGATTCTGTGAGCACCACAGCCCAGTTTCCACAGTATCTGCCACATGCATGCAGAGGAGGAATGAGAGACGAGGCGCAGAGCAGCCCTCAAGGTGAAAGACAAAAATGGAATGAGGGATATTTTAGCTGAATGGACCAAGCTAACTCTTATGTCAACATTTTCCATAGGCTGAAGTGTTAGTGGACCATCACATGATTAGTACTATAATGGCTATGCCTCCTTCCAGAATTCGCATGCTGTTTGTTTGAAAGGCCCTGGTTAAATAATCTCAGCATCATCAAAGAGAAGGAAACATCTCACTTTAGATAAGTGTCTCTACAGTGAGTCAGAGAAGAAGAATCTGGCTGCTACTGCTGCTATACATAAATGGAGGAAAAAAATCAACTTTTATCTACATTTATTTCATATCAATCTTATTTACTATACAGGCATTTTCTCAGTTGTATTACTACCTTAATAATAATTTTCAGTGTTCGTACTGTGAAAGAGACTGCCAAACAATACTATACAGAAGTGGAGCCCAGGGTCGTTTCCAGCCTAGGCTTAGCCCAGACCGGACATAAATTCAAAGAGGAGCCGAGGAATGTTTTCAACATTCATACAGTATATTAAAGGTGTAACAGAAGACTACAGACTATAATAGGCTGCCAAATTAGAATTTAATTACCCAAATACATACATTATCATGAAATAAATAAGCTAAACAACTGTACAATTATTTTGGCTACCCGGGCTAGACACAAAATACCCTGGGCTGAAGCCCAGGTAAAATCAGCTGGTGACGACCCTGGTGGAGACAGTAGTATCTAAATGGTAATTGTGACTAGTTTGGAAAATGGATTTAAAGATTATATGGTTCTGTATTCCTTTGCATTCAAGCTATTGCTCCTGTTTTACTTGCACTGGTTGTTCTAATTGTGTTTAGGGTTGCTGAAACAAATATATAAAAAAGAGAATGTTATCCTGATATGTCCTGTTTGGAGATGTGGTGTTTTCTCTGCTTGTGACATTAATAGGAAATGGAGAGTGTTTATCATTTCCCATTTGGAAATGAGCTGTGTCCTGCTGGAGTACCATGACACGCTTGTAAAAAGCCCCCAGTCCATGCACACTGTCCCTATAAACCAGACTGTGATCTGAGCACTTCTAACAGTGTTTGACAATCACCAGCACTTGTAAAGGAGTCACTGCCAGAATGGAAAGAGCCGGTAATTGTAAATGTCAGGCAGAATTAAGAGGGGAATAAATAGCTTTACCTTGGTGCAGCAGATCAACAAAGCAAAGAAGAGGGAAAAACAGCCACTCTTCCCAATGGGAGGCCTTTGTGCTGGGCTGGACTGTGAATGAGGGGGCCCTGTTGTGACAGCTCCTAATTGAGGAAACATGTTCCATTTGATGAACAATAGCATGGGAGGTGATTTACAATTTGTGAATCGCTGTGTTATCACCATAAAATTTGTTGCATCCCTGGTTGTCCACAAGAAGCAGTAATCCCTGTTTCCCATTAGTGAGGTTCAGAACTCTGTACAGTATTTACACTTGATATACTGAAATTAATATTAAATTAAATCTAGTGTAAAGTGAATATAAAAGTGTGTATATATATATAATTTATTTGCAAATAGATGTAATTTAAATTAATATAAAGACTTAATCCTGACCTTGCATTGGGAACTATCTTTTGTTTTAGGCGTAGAAGGGCATTTTATGAAAAGCCTGATTTGAAATCAGTCCACAAGTGAGATTAGGGGAGTCCAATTCTTTTAGAATTAGTGTTTTTGAGGTTGGACTGGGATACATGGCAAAGGAGAGGAAAAGATTGGTCATGTCTGAAGTCCATGGAAAAATTCTCCATTCAAGGAAGAACAAGCCTAGCTAATGAGAGGAACTAAATAAGAAGCACAAAAAAATGGGATTCTTACAATTTTAAGATTTGCGGATTTGGAAGTCATCAAAAGCTCAAAGCTAACATAAATGCAGCCGTGTAGTCGAGGCTGCTCGAAGGGCTCCATCTGTGGGCCTGAGGTCACAGCAGTTGTAGCCTCATGTTGTTTTATAAGTGAGTTATGGCAGATTCCTCCCGCTTCCTCTCAGCCTGGTTGAGGCTTGAGCTCTTGTGGGCTCCCCTCCCAGCAGGCTGCTTCCAGGCAGCTCTGTGGCTTCTTTGTCTGTTTGACCGGTGCGGTCCGCGGGGAACCCCAGCCACCCTCACTCCCCTGTTGTCCAGATGTTGCCCTGCCTCTGCATTGTCCTCTGTATAGCAGCATGATCTGCTCTTACAATTCAACGCGACACAATCTTACACTGAAAATGAAATAGCAACATATCATTAACACAATTGATTATACGATAATCTTCAAACTCACCATGAAGATCCAAACCTGTCAGAACTCGCCACCAAGTGCCAAAAATAACTGTAAAACAAGGATAACTATCTGGATATCTGATAACACCGTCCTGCAGATTAACAAAAAAGCGAAAAACCGAAAACTGCACTGAGACGTCTCAGGGTCGAGTCAGAGATCACAATAGCAACAGCGGTCAGTTACGAGAACACAGCAGGTGTTCAGTGCATACCATAAATGTCATAAGGAAAGATGATGGCTGTTAGAAGTCAGTAAATCTTCAATATGGTTCATGTAACTGCTTTTGATCTGTGACAGTGCTGCATGAAATACACCTCCAATATGAGATCTGAGAGAATGTGCTTGGTGTGAGAGGCCACATTCAACGTTCAGGACCAATGGCAGGGACTTCTGTTGGATTTTTATCGTTCTGAAGCACGGCACCAATGAAACATCATAATCCTGACTCTTTGCCAAGAGACAAGCCCAAGCTGTGAGGACTGAGTCTGTGCCATCATATGATGAGCAGCATTTCCAAATCATTTAGCTGCAGAGTGAAGTGGGAGGCTGCTTAGGGCCAGGCTATGCCATGTACTGGATAGCATTATGGTTAGGACAACTGTAGAAGCACAGTTAAGACAAACTCAATAATATGTCAAAGGCAGGCTTCCCACACAGACCTTTTGCATCATGTCACAACTTTGAATATGAGCGTACTGAGTTAATAGCAGCGATGATGATGATGATGATGATGATGATGTAGTAATGGGCCTGACTGCAATTCTCATTGCTGCGTAACACTGTCTGTTTTCAACCATGGAAATGCGAAAGACTGTTCTTCATCCGTAGCAAATGTTTGGAAACTAGTCATTGCACTTAAGTGTTTTCTACTTGTCCCACTTCAGAATATAAAGCACAGCTTTAGCATGAGCTTGAAATATCCACTTGTGAATAGAAAAACAGAGGAGCTTGAAGTCCCACTGAAACTTTTTAAACCTTTAAAGAAAAATGATTTACAACCATTTTAAAAATGATGATACATTCATAAACATATAGTGGTGCTTTGGGGGCTGTGAGAAGACAAAAAAATGTTGACATTGTGAATAATGTATATCTATCCCAGAGATGAAATAATAATTTTTTTAAATGCCTCACTGTGATTTTTAAGGCCCGGGGAGTTTCATGAATCAGAGGAGGTGAGAAAAGATTCAACATTTCTTCATCTGCAGAGGGAGAAGCATCATACTGGGGCATTTGTGATGATAATTTTGCTCTCACATCTGACAGATCGTTTGTTACACAGACAGAAACAGAGGAGCATGTTTAATCCCGGGACCTGTTTCCTACTTGAAGTGACATTGAGTTTTCCCTTGGTTACACAGAGATTGACGAACCAGTTCAGCCAGAGATACTACAGAGACTACAGCCTTTGCATACACTTCAGCCATCATCCATCCTGAAGTGTGTGTGTAACACCCTCTTCACACACACAACACACACCGAGGAAAAGGGAGACTCTCGATGTGTGACAAATGCTGTGACAAAGCTAGTTCGGCCCTTGAGGCACTCCATGAAAAATGTCATCAGTGCGCAGATTAAATGCTTGTTTTCACCTTTGTCATTGCTCCCATTTCTATGCAGTACATTAACTTTGAGAAAGTTACATCACAGTTGAACAGCAATTACAAAACCCCAAAAAAGTGTGAGCTTGTACATTCTACCTTTGTTCTTTTTAGTCTTTGGGGACAAAAGCAGAGAGCTGAATAACAGCACTGAAATGATTAACACATGTCATCCTTAGCTTTATCACTGACCCGTGACTTTGTCAAGGAAGCGAATTGTGCGGATGTCATGCTCAGAGCTGAGGCTGCCAGGGTGCAGGCAGCTTATGGGTTTGCAAGGTGTTGTTCAGCTCTGGACTGCAGCTGCAACCAGCTGGAGACTTTTTAAGAGTTAGAAGAAAAGGATCTGATGTGTCTCCGGGTGTTCGCTCAAGGGATCTCAGCAGTCTTGTTTGTCATCTTTGACATTTGATCTACTGCCCTTGAGTTGTAGGTTAGCAGTTGCTTTGATCAGTTTCAAAGTCTCACTTGTGCTACAAAAATTATTTTTTGCACATTGACACTGCATATTTGGGACATTACAAAAGATTTAACATTTGAATACACTGCTGTCTCAGAGTAATTGTTTGTATTACACTGTTTTATTAGGGCTGGTGGTGGTCTAGTGATATAAACCCCCCCTACATAACAAGAGACACTATGTTCAAATCCAGCTTGATCCTACTACACGAACCACCACCAGAGTCCTCGAGCAAGACCTTTAACACTTGCCCCTGTTATTAGTAAATGGAAGTTGCTCTGGATAAGAGCATCTAAATGCATTAAAGATATATTTAAAAAAATTGAAACAGTTCTCACTAATCACCTTGTCAATTTTGAGTGAATATGAACATTGCTACATAGGTCAAATTAAGTCTCTGTCACGGGTGTAGTCGGCATGACATGAGTCGAAGTAAAGTTGCAAGCCACTTTTATTAACAGAACTTCAAACAAAACCGGCACGAGGGCCACAAACAAAACAGAACTCTTCTTAGAACTTGAAACCACAAACAGCCCGCCGACATGAGGAGGGTAGTGTGAGGGCTGACCGACAGAGACAATGGGGAAAGGACCAAACTTATATAACAAACAGAAACAATCAAACAGGAGTAAACAGGCAAGGGAAAACCAATCAGAAAGCAATCAGAAAACAAGCATGAACAACCAATGAAGGGAGAACTAATAGGACACACTGGGAAGGTGGGACACAGACTTGACAGACAGGGACAATGGTGGCATCTGCTGGCCGCTCAGCAAAGTCAATGGGGGCCTGTTATGGCCAAAGACCAGGGGGGTCATGACAGAACCCCCCCTCCTGGAGTGCAAAACGTGAGTCTGATGGGGTCCTGTGCCGGACCAGGGAGCAGACTGGGGTCCTGCGGCGGACCAGGGAGCAGACGGGGATCTGCGGCGGACCAGGGAGCAGACTGGGGACCTGTGGTGGACCAGGGAGCAGACTGGGGACCTGCGGCAGACCAGGGAGCAGACGGGGATCTGCGGCAGACCAGGGAGCAGACTGGGGACCTGTGGTGGACCAGGGAGCAGACTGGGGACCTGCGGCAGACCAGGGAGCAGACTGGGGATCTGCAGCGGACCAAGAGCAGACTGGGGACCTGCGGCGGACCAGGGAGCAGACTGGGACTATGAGGCCTTTCTGCGGGCAAACTGGGGTCTGAAAACCATGGCTTGAGTGAACTGGGGTCTGAAGGCTGCTGCTTGAGCAAACTGGGGGGATGAAGGCTGCTGCTTGAGCAAACTGGGGGCTGAAGGCCGCTGCTTGAGCAAACTGGGGGCTGAAAGCTGCTGCTTGAGCAAACTGGGGGCTGAAGGCTGCTGCTTGAGCAAACTGGGGGCTGAAGGCCGCTGCTTGAGAAAACGGGGCTGAAGGCTGCTGCTTGAGCAAACTGGGGGCTGAAGGCCACTGCTTGAGCAAACCGGGGGCTGAAGGCCGCTGCTCGTGCAAACGTGGGACTGAAGGCCTCTCTGGGCACAAACGTGGGACTGAAGGCCTCTCTGGGTGTAAACGTGGGACGGAAGGCCTCTCTGGGTGCAAACGTGGAACTGAAGGTCACTCTGGGATCAGACAGGGGACTGAAGACCACGCTGGGATCAGACAGGGGACTGAAGGCCACTCTGGGATCAGAGAGGGGACTGAAGGCCACTCTGGGATCAGACAGTGGACGGAAGGCGAGGCTGGGAGCAGAAAAGGGACTGAAGGTGTTTTTGGGACTGGAAAGGGAACTGAAGGTTTTTCTGGGAGGAAACACCTTCAGGGTTATGTGACTTTCTGGGGAGCAGACATGGGCTTCCCAGTCATTTGGGGAACAGGCACAGGTTTCACAGTCTTTTGGGGAACAGGCACAGGTGTCACAGTTTTTTGGGAAACAAAAAGACATGGGATTTGTAATCTCTCAGGGAACAGACGCTGGCTGCAAGGCCTCTCTGGAAGCAGATGCTGGCTGCAAGACCTCTCTGAAAGCAGACTCAGGCTGCAGAGCCTCTCCAGAGGCTGACTCGGACTGCAGGGCCTCTCCAGAGGCCGACGGGCTGCAGGGCCTCTCCTCAGGCTGCAGGGCCACTTCTGAGGGCAACTCTGGCTGCAGGGCCTCTCCTGAGGCCTACTTTGGCTGCAGGGCCTCTCCTGAGGCCTACTCTGGCTGCAGGGCCTCTCCTGAGGCCAACTCTGGCTGCAGGGCCTCTCCTGAGGCCAAGTCGAGCTGCAGGGCCTCCCTTTGGGCCAAGTCGAGCTGCGAGACCTCTCCTGGGGCCAAGTCAAGCTGCGAGACCTCTCCTGGGGCTGAGTCGAGCTGCGAGACCTCTGCTGGGGCCAAGACAAGCTGCAAAAACTCATCCTTTCCTGGGACAGGGACTGGGTGGACTTTTCAGGGACAGACAGGGACTGGCAGTCAGGGAAGGTCTGGCAGGAGGAAGTGCGTCAGGGGAGGCTGAAGTGACTGGGTCAGGGTCAGACAGGGCACCAGGGAAATAGGAGGGCACAGGGTCTGGGAAATCGTGCCAGACAGGGAGGTACCAGGAAGAAGTGGGTCAAGGTTAATCAGGGCAGAGTGGAGTTCGAGAAGGCTGTCAAAGGTATGGCGGTGTGAGTTAAATGTGTGGGTAGGAAGAGTGGCAAGGACGTGGAACAGGGAATTTAGGTTGGAAAGGAGGGAGGAAACATTGGGTGCAGGGTCAGGAGTGAATGGAGTCAGGGCAGAGTTTGGGACAGAGTAAGCAGAGACAAGGGCAGAGCTAGGGACAGAGTGAGTGGAGAAAAGTCAGCAGTGGAGTAGGCGGAGTCATGGGCAGAGCCATCAGCAAAGTAGGCAGAGCCAACCAGGAGAGCCACTGGAGGAGGAGCTGGTGTGTAGAGGGAAGACGGGGGTCTTCACAGACTGAGGAGCAGGCTCAAAGTGGTGAAAAGATACATAATATAAAAATAAAATAAAGTATTTTGTATGCTCGGATGCTGTAAACGTGTCTGCTCAAAAAGCACTACTACAGAGCCCCCTACCCATCTAATGTAAAACACACATGCATATGCACTGTTAAAAAAGATCACTCTAAAGTCGTACAAGCAAAACCATGTAAAATGTTCCTCTTGGCAATATACGTTTCACCGGAAGGGATAAAGACAGTGACAGGATAGTGAGCACAGTCTGGGCTAATATGAAATACAACACGGGACAATGACGGGGAAATTTTTAAGTGGGAAGACAGCAGGGGAAAGGCTAAAATGACAATGGAACACTGTAAAAATGAGAGAGTTGACAGATTAGAGCAGATCATTTCCTAACTTACATTTTACCATGCATTACACCACCGCTACAATTCACATCTGAGCTAGCTCATATGGATTAGCTGCACGTTCTCATGCATTCGCTAATCATTTGGAGTTCTTTACAACAGATTAAACATGCACGTCATATTTTACAGTTTAAGACAACACAAAATAGGTAAACCAACACTTGGTGGTTCAACTGCAGCCACTGGCGGAGAAGGAATGGAGATATTAGGAACCGCGTCGGACTTAGCATATGACAGACTCTCTTAGGGAACTTGCCCAGACTAGCAGGTAGGCTACCGATGCTACGGCAGTGGACAGGGCTGGAGCAGTAGATCTGGGCAGGGCAATGCTACACTTAACCTCTCCATGTATGCAGGCTACATTTTAGTCCCACCCTACTTAGACCTACCGTGAAAAGCTGTGAAAAACTGTTAAACTGCGTAACTCCACAACGTCGTAAAACTGACTTCAGGGGTTTTCCACATCTTTTAAGACACACCTTTCTGCCACATTTCACCTTACTGGGGCTTTCAATGTAAATCTCTATACTTCCATAATTGTTATAACAAAGAAAAAAAATATGAAAGAAGATGGATGACAACCACATAATAGTGGTGAAAAATTAGACAACCAGTACTGGGTGTAAGATCGGCTGCCTGACTTGGTTAAAAGTGTATCGATACATCATGGTTTTCCAGCGTTAGGAGCATTTACAGCGTGAAAATGGAAACATGAAGAGCAAAGAATTTCAATGGTGGCTCATATACTTTCTCACTGGCGAACCCCTAGATTATGAGTTTTTATCACTGCTGTCTTTCTTTAAAACTTGTGCTTAGAAGTTTCCCAAACCCTAAGGTATATGCACTGTGGGTTCCCATCATCACCAGAGCTCAAGAGGAAGCTCACTCTCCAGTTACGCACCTGGGGTTTCATATTCTCAGCAACCCTCACACAATGCACCATATCAAGGTGATGCTCCTCAGCCTGCCTGCCACCATTATCATACACTACACTCTTGTGGCCTTGTTATGTGAGAATATGGTGGAGGTAACAGCGTACCTGTCTCCCTGCTTTACATCTTTATTCACCGTGCTCAGCACACAGGAGCCTTGCGGGAGCAGCAGGGGGTATTACATCACCTGCAATACAAATCGAGGAGCTTCCGCCACAATGTCTACATTACTTCTGAGCTGATGGCAGGGGCTCCCCCACTTTTGCTGTGCCTGTGAACTTCTTGCACATCTGCATCTCCACATCTGCTCTGTCTCAGGCTATTCGGGGCAGGGTAGCTTTCCCATCACTCTTCTCTCAGACAGTCAAGTTTGATAGCTCTGGGAACCCTAAAGATTGGTTGCATTAAAATCACACGATAAATCTGGCTCCTAAGTACATATGGGAGGATATGAAATGTTTTATTGAATATGGACTGTAACATGGTCTTTATCAACTATCTCTTGTGTGCTGAGAGGAGAGAAAGGAAAGGAAAATGGAAAACATGTGTATGATGCAATGTTGTATCTAAAAAACACAAGATGCTCACATTTAGAAAAGGATACTTTTGAACTGCTGAATTTTCTGTTGTGCTCCAACATTCTTGGGATTTATTGTATTCCTAGTCAATCTGCAGTAACTTTCTGCTTGCGTGAAAGCTCGGTAACCCAATATAATTCCTGCTTTTATTCTAGCTACTGCAGAATAAAAAGCCTCCAGATATAGTGAGGCGAAAGCTCTTTGTTCAAAAAATATGAACATCAGCAAAAACTGTGTCCCACAGTGACCCTAGGCTGTGTCTTTGAGTCCTCTCACCTGGTTAAAGTAGGTAGTTTGGTCCTGCCTGGATAAGACTGAGGCTCCCCATTATGCAGTGACCTGAGGGAGCAACATATTGTCGCTCTCAAGGAGATGCTACAGCGCTGGAAAGCAGCAGACCACATGCACTTTAGAGTTGGTGACTTATAGATTTATTAGGATCATTGTCCAAGTGCATGGCCTCCACACACACACACACACACCTGCTCATATAGCCACACACCAACACTGTGTGTTGCTCAGAAGACGGAAGACTGGTCAAATAAAGTCACGAAGACACAATACTTGCCCCATCCATTCTTTAGAAAATATTTTCAGACCGTTTATTATAAAAATATAAATGTTTCCACTACAAATCATTTTACATTAGTAGACAAGGCCATCTACATTTGCACACGCAGCCACACTGATACACACCCACACATCCACACACACCAGCCTAAATAAAGAGTAGAGGAGAACGGGGGGATCAAACCAGTATTGCTCTTTAGAAGTCATGTTTCATAAAGTAAATACAAAACACTGATAATGTCATCACATAACCATGTCATAACTTACTGTATGCTACAAACAAAAACATTCAAATTGGCACGGCATATGGTTTGTTATCAAATAAATAGGTCATTACCGTTGCTTTTTTAATGTAAAAAACAAATATGATACAAAATAACATAAAATATAATACAAAGAGTTTTTGCTCTTTTAAAGTTTGCACAGGTTTTTCTTTCATTCTTTTATACATACAAACATTTGTACAAAGGGATGGCCGGGTAATTGACAGTACCGCTAGGCTGAACATTGCTATCATTACAGGTCCTGTTTACATATGTACATGCTAACAATATTTGAGAGAGCAGCAACATTTACAGGCAGACTGAAGGGGCGAAGAGGAAGAACTGTAATGTTCCTTCACAAAATGGTGCATTCGGAGAAATCTGTCTGTATGCATAAACTTCTCAATTAATCAAATGTTAAAAAATGACAATGATCTTTCTCATATTTAAATGACAATGGATCACATTTTAACCAAATGCAAATCAGTCACTACATGGGACTGAGCGTGAAGTATTTAGCTGCGTGGTTTTTCACTTCTTCTCTCTATTGTGTCCCAAAGTTTTAAACGAGGACTGTGTATCCTGAGCTTGTGCAAAAATGATATATCACATGACATTGCCTGAAAAGCATTTTCCCTCATAGGTCATAGTGCCGCTTAAAAAAGGACTTCACTGCAAAAAAAAAATTATGTTCTTCACTGAGGTCCTTCATTTTAGTACTGCCATATTTAACATTTCCAATCCTCTCCACAGTCAGAATATTCTTCAGAACTAATATTCTACTGATCTGGCAGGATAAATGTGAATGCTCCCAACATATTTCAATATGCTCCAATAAGGTACAATATTATTTCACACGATTTGTTAAGGTGACCTCTGAACTTCATTCACAGAGGTAATAATACATTTGACAACTGAATTTCTCAAGTGGTTGGTAAATGTGCAGATTGGGTTTTGGTTAAAATAACTGAAATCATATTTATTTTTCTTAACATCAGAAGAAAGGGTGATCATCCAGGATTGTAATAAATATCCCAATAATAAAGTTGAGCTACAACACACTGACTGCTGATCCCAAATACGATGGCACTCCCTGTTCTCTCATAGATTATTAGTTAATCAAATGCATTGACCAGATAGAATGTGTCAGATCCACAGAAGCATTAGCAAATTGCTATAACATCAATCTTGCCATTATCGAACCACTGCACTGTAGTTACAGCCAATCCATTCCCCAACTTCCCTTGTTCTGTAGCGAAATCTGGAAATTAAAGGAGGCTCTTGTGTATCGACAGGCTGTTTGTCTTCGGCTAGCCCAGACACGCCCAGTCCATGACCACACTATACCAGTGAAGCGTGGGGATGGAGCAGGCCTTGAGTCCGAGTTCATTTCACTCCAAAAGGGCCGCCTCCCCCCAAAAATGAGAGCTTCAGCTTTTGCAGTGGTTTTTTTCTTACTAAAGGCATTTTAACACTCCCCTGTCAAAAGTTAAGAGCTTTCAGTTGTATCCATTTGGAGGAGACTGGCCTGGCTTGTGACAGCTTCGTCTTGTTCTTCACACTGCGCTCTGCTCTCTCGGAGACCCGTAGCGTGTGAGGATCTGACAGGAGCACAGTTTCCCTGACCCGGAGCACAGGTTCAGCAGGTCTTGGAGCCAGCAGAGGCCCACAAAAACTACCAACTTTCCTTTCTACATAAGGCAACACATCAACAGCCTGAGAGGCTTGAGCTCGGCCAAAGCACCATACATGAGCGCTTGCTGAGACACAGCCATTATCCAGGAACGTTGTTCTTCCATGTACCAGTATCTTAATATAGTAAATTCTATTTCCTCTTTAGTCTAAAAGATTGACTCTCTCCGTTTAAGCCAAAAGCAGCAACAGTCTCCCCTATGTACGGTTCTCTCCGTCCTTCATGTTCCTCTCTTTTTTCTATATGTTTTTGTCATTATTATTATTTTTTACACGGGAACCGGGCCGTTCTTCGTGTGTGACTCAAGTGCTTTGATGCTGCTCACAATCTTCTTCTGAGGTCCAACGATCGTTACGCCAACCTTCTTGAAGTCCCTGCGAGACGAACGAGAGGGAGAGAGAAAACGTATGAGTGGTACGCTGCTCTCAGAATGACATATGGTGACAGTAATGACAAGCCCTCAGCACTGTCCCGCCTCTCTCTCCGCCTTCTGCAGACCTCTTCTGTCAATCATAGGGGTTGGACTGTCCCAGAAGGACGTGCTTGGCTACGGAACAGTCCCATCTACGGACATGACAGACTTTGGACCATAAAAAAAATCTGATTTTGTGGATTTTTATGGCGTTAAAAAGTTGAGACACTCCTCTGGAGATTCAGAAGCACAATATGAGTCACAAAGTTCCTCTGCCACAGTGTGAGAGGATGCAGAACCTGACAGGTTGAGGCCTTTTTCCCCTACTTTCACTTAATTAGTTCCATGCAATGGGTGACAGAAGCCTGACTTATTTATAGCCACATATAGAGTCTACAGACTCACCATATGGAAGTATGGCATACATTACTCATCCCATGCACTCAGGCTAATGTTAGACTGTCAAAAAAGAGGTTACCTTAAATATATTTAAACATTTTAAAACAACTTCACATAAACATATTAGTAAGGACTGAACACATGGATATTCTCGATTCCAGTAGAGCTGTGCAAGATTAATGTCATATTTTGAATCCCTGCAATTTGACATTATCAAAGCATATTAGTACAAGCAGATCTAGGTTAGAATTTGTGCGCTTCATGTGCTCGGTTAGGCAGATTTTTAGCATGTGCATTCGTCTTGGAGAGCCTTTAAAATAAACATCAAGGCAAGCAGAGGATTTAGGAGGGAGTCAGCACACAGCGAACCACGATCGAAACCCACCATCCGGTCTTTAAGGCCTAAAGGGTCGTAATTCCCATGGACGGCTCCCACTCAGGACAAGTGGCTGCAGGCCTGACCTCGGCCAGGCAGATTCTACAAACAAAATAAACCTTTAGAGTGACTGTCACACAGATGGGACTGAAGGCATTTGATGCCTCATAAAAACAAATGAATATTCAGCAACATTAGCTCTCATTTCATCCAGGAAGAACAAACAGGAATTATTTTTTCTGTGTAGAACTTGTAATACAGAATTTGAACGTTATGCAGCTTGCTGTGTTAAACAGAATCCTGTGGTTAGAAAGAAAAATAATGAAATAAAGTCGTGGCTTCAGTAGCAACATTTTCTCAACACAAAGACACAGTAATGACTGGGTTGGGCACGAAAGAGACGAGTCCTAACACACGCTACACACACACACACAGAATACACTCTCATAAAGAAACTGTTCTGCAGTAAACGCAGGGTGTACTTAACAATAATTTTAAAATAATTACATAATGCGTTTACCTCAACATATAAAAACACTCATATAAAAAAATCTCTTAATCTCTTTAAAGAGTTCATCCTTGAGGTAAACAGACAGAACTGTAAATGTCTTCCTAAAGAAATAGTTATGACATTTTTGACATGCATTTGATCTAAAATGTTTAGCCTAGTTGCTTTGTTCACTAAAATTATATAGAAAAAAACTGTTCAACAGATTGTCTCATGAGGAAGGTTACTATAGATGTAAATAGTACAAAAGGGCATTAAACCGCCAAGGTCATGGCATAACCGAACAGTTTTTCATAATTGATTTGGAATGGCTTCAAACTGACTTAAAAAGAAGCAAATGTGCTGGTAATAACAGACACTGTCTTTCAGCAAAAGAATTTTCCTTTTCTTCATACAGAAAGGAGATTTCATGTCTTCACCAGTACAGTAAAGAAGAGAGGCAGGCATGAGAAAACATACCATTCTTTAAGTATACAATGTGCCTGCAGATCCCACACTGGCTGACAGCATGCCATTACTATGAAAAACTCACATACCAATCCTATATGGAACACATGCTCAAATATGTCAAGGAGATCCCTTAATTTTAGCATTTACAGTACGGCTGCTGTATGTCAGCAATCCCACAACCCAATATTATCAGTAGAGACAGACAGAGTGTGATTTATGCATATTCATGTACATATTTCTTTACTGTTAGAGCACCGCACAAATGTAAAAATTCATTTCAACCTCCTAGAAAGAGCAAAGACCACTCATCATTGGGCTCAGCAGTCCACTCAGACTGCTCCCTCTAAATAAGCCAAAGCCACGAGGAGACGACCTGCATCTTAAACGCCTCAATATGGGTCATGGGTGAGGGAGAAAATTTCTCTCGCTATTTGCATGTAATTATTTACCCAGACATCTGAACCGAACATAACTATAAAGCTTTCTCACAGGCTGGCATTTGTCTGTTTAGTTGCGTGGTCCAGCAGGCAACCGTGCCGTCCAACAAAACCGCCGCCGCCGGGCCATGGCTTTGATCACATTGATTACGAATGTCATGTTATTTACGCTGCCGAATACCTTATCAATTGAGTGGAAAAAGTGTCGGTGCAGATGTTGCGCAGGCTTTAGTACAGGATCAGCCAGCTACTACACTGCATTTCCCACAGAGCCACATCAAGCAGAGCTGAGTTTATTATTCAGAAATGAAGAGATGAAATGAGCGATTCCGTTGTTTCAAGCCACTAAAACCTGTTTTGAGGTCTGAAATCTTTCGGCAGTGCTGTGTTTTTATAATAAACTGAAAAAAACCCAGCTTGGCCAAGTTCGTTATAGCAGCTTGCCTGTATAAGTCTGTTCATGATGCCTTAAGATGAGTTTTGGACTCCTTCAAAATAGTTTTGCTGTTACCAGGTTGGCAACCACACATAAGGGTTGTCTGAACACCTATACAATCAGCAATAACCATCACTGATCAAACAGACCAGCTTAAAAATGATCCCAGGTCTGTGCTGCCTTTTCTCTGCATTTGGTAAACTATAAACAGAAGTAAAGCATGATTAAAGCACAGCCATCAGTGAATAATATAAAAATTCTGCACAACACATTTAAATGTATTGACCAAAGCAAAGTTTGACGTGTTATATTTATAAATAAGTTCCGCGTACTTTGTAATGTTCTGGGGTGGCCACAGCATACAGTACACATAAAAAGAAATCACACTCTCAGTTCATGTCTGACTTGCTGTAGGATTGCTGAAAGTTTGTCTGTATATGATAGTCTCGTAAAAAAAACGCCAGCGGCGGCAGCGTAGCAGAATGTTCGTCACTGCAAAAAGAGTCGCTGCTGGAGAGAAGTCTAAGCCATTAAACACAGCTGATGCCTGGTGTTTCAACTTATCCCAATTCCAATAAATTCTCAATACACGTGTAAGACACACGATTAAAACAGTATAAGTAACAGTATCAGTATCAGAATGCAAATCTCAACACATAAAAAAGTCATCCTGCTTTTTTCAAGGTCAAAATCTGCAGTGAGAGAAAGCTGTTCTTACTCGGCAGAGGTCTTGGGTAGCGTGTCACACGAGCTGTAGCTGACTCCGCTGAAGGCCTCTTTACACGGCAGCGTCCTCACGCTCTCCAGCCAGTCGCCCATGGTGCTGAACGAGGTGATGTCAGTGCTGGTTCGGTCCAGCAGCAGATTCACCGGCCTGCGGGAGGCAAATATAACAGAGGCACAAACTCAATCGATGCTTCTGCAAACATGCCGTTCTCAAAAAAAGCTAAACCCGAAAGGAAGAAAACTGGTTGCACAACTGTAGCTGGAATTTTCCCCTCAATGAAGCAGACAACATGTTACACCAAGGTTTTCCAGCAGTTGATATACTAGTTGACCCCGAGGTCAGGTTACTGATAGATGTCCTGAGGTCTGCAACTCACATCAGGGCTAAACAAGGGGATTATTGAGGAAAAGCTGTTCATAAAACTGCATGCAGCAGAGGGCGAACGCAAAGGGCTAAACCCTGTCTTACGTGCTGCCCTGCGGAGTCTCTATAAGGGAAATACCTGCAGAGAGGCAACGCTGTTCTCCTCCAACAATGTTATTGCAAGCATTAAGAGATGAAACTCAATATACACAGGAATGTTTGTTTTACTCTGTAGCTGGCTCTGACTGTTTGTCACTGTGATTGTTTCAACTGTACATTTATAAGAGATGATTTATTTGCAATTAAAGAAAAAAAATCAATCACATTTTTTAAGCATTTAACATAAAAAAATAAGTGCAATAGCTATAGCTCTTACAGACTTCATGGGTGGTAAACTGCTAACAAATTTACTGTCTAAATTAAACTTAACATCACTAAAATTATATTTAACTGCACTTTTTCAGTACATACATTTTGCATTCCCTGTGTTCTCTTTAATTGAACAAAAATCACAGTTTACAGCCCTAGACACAGCCTCTGGTTTCAGCATTTCAGCTATTCATTTATAATCGTTCATACTCCATCAACACAGCTTTTATCGCAGTGCATGTGACAACATAATGAGTTGTTGACTAAGTTTTTGGTCTGGAAAAAAAAAGTTGTTGCAAAATAGAACTCTGCGTTTTTCTTAAACAAAGGTCTGCGTTTCAGACCAGCTCAAGTTAGGCCTCTCCGGCTCCAAGGGAACAATGATGGGTGTGTTAACAGTTCATCCACTGTTATAAATACAGGGACTCGGGGAAAACTGCATGTGCAAATGCACAGCCCAGGGATGAGAACACCTGATCAAAACCAGGGGAACGGAGTGTGGGAAATGAGATTATGGTCCCTCCGGAGACGACTATTAATAGTAAGGCAAATAAACAAATTATAATACCAGGAAGTCCACTCTGCCACCACATGGTTGCAATGGTAAAACTTCAGATGATGACAAAACAGCCTAAGCAGGGCTGCCTGTTCTCGGAGATTAAAAGGGAATTTCAATGCTTGAGGAGGGCGAGTTTTCCAGAGATCTAAGGATAAAGAAAGCAGTGGAGGGGGATCACAAATTACAGATGGTTTATGGAAACTAACTGGCATACAGCTGAACACTCCGCCGCACAGAACGCTGAAGCTTTTAATGAATGGCTGCTGCGAAAAAAGTGTGGTTAATTTGTATTTCAGTGAGGCAGGGTTGAGGGGTCTCAATAGGCTTCTCAGGTGACATCTCCATTATAAAACAAGGTTTAAAATAGAAGCAGAGTATTATAGCAGACAGCAGGTTATCAAAGGACACGAGCTCACGGAGCCTGAAGGCTCACAGGTAGAGGTTTTGTGTGAGGAACAGATGATTTCACTTTTACCTCCGTAGGCCAAAACTAGAATAGAACAAGCTTGCAACTCACAATCCACTGAGATTATTGATCCGAATGCATCACTCAAAGCTCTGCTCTTACCCTTCAGAGTATACTGGTAAACTGTGGATGACCTCTATCCTTCTTCTTTTTTTGTTTTCTAGATGCAGTGGTTTATTTTCAGACGCTGTGCTGAATCCTCACCAAAACACATAAGGCACAGGGGGAAAGCCGAACATGAAAAGAAACATCTTTGTTGTTTGGAATGGAAGTGATAGCCTGAAACCCCCGGCTCCCAAAAACGGCTGGCTCTTCCACCATAAACGTTCTTTCTCTCTCTCTCTGTCTCTGCATGACCACAAAGACGTGCTGGAGAGGAAGAAGAGTGAACTTTCTCCCTCTCTTTTCCCCCCGGTTCCCTTTTCTCTCCCCTTCTTATTTTTTCCTCTCCCCCCACCGGCATAGTGACCTCTAAATAACTGAGGCGATGTAGTATCTTGTTTTTTAATGCTCTCGGGGGAGAGAGGAGAGGAGAGGAGGGAAGACTCTTCCCTCTTCATCACAAGGAGGGACATCTGGGCTGTTCCGTCACAGGCAAGAATGCACCTCTCGCTGTGAGGAGAAAAAAAAGGGGGGGGGCCTTCTGTGATGTCTCAGAGCAGGGCACAGCCTACATTTTGCTTCCTAGCAGCATGCTCGGACCTCGCCGATCACCCTCATCCCTCCAACTGAGGGTCAGGCCTCTGGGTTACGGGTTCTGGTTCCGGAGCCGGCTGCACTGCTGCTCCATTAGCATGTACAGCATGTAGATGAATGAGGTGCATGGGAGCAAGCACAGCTGCGGCGGCTGCAGTCCGGCAGCATCGGCACCTCGGAGCGCGTCTCGCCTAGGGAACCATAAATCACCCAGGCCCGAGGCTCCCTGGCCGGCCGCGTTAAAAGCCGATCAGGAAAATTACATGCCAACTCCCAGGGACCTATTTGCACTTTCTTAAGAAATCATTAGTCTCTGTTATGCACTCGGCCGTCATCATAATAAAATGGCTACTTGTTACATTGCATGCATTGACGTCAGGTGACTGCGCCGAGCTCTTTAGTGAGCTCTGACACATAATTTTACTAGAACATCTAAAACTATTCTATTTTACATTTTGTATTCAATTAATATTTTGATCATTCAATGTTTTTTGAGAACAAAAAGTAATCGATTAGCAAAATGTACTTACTGCACTGATCTTATTTGATCACTGATCTAGGAAGAAAATAGCTAGAATTTTGGAGACTTTCAGAACCTCTAGGTAAAGTAATCTGTGCCAAGATGGTTATTTCCAATTTAAAAAAATTCTGTTAATACTAAAAAAGAGAAATATGTTAGTGCTTTCTCCAGCATGTGCATGTACTGTCACTTTAAATAATATACACTTCGTCACTTGACTCCGCACAGTTTTACCCCTCATAATTACTGTTTACGTTGTTTTTCCCCCTAAAAAAACAACAACAACCCACTAACATGCATGTTTGTCAGTGAACTCTCATTTTCTCTAACACGTTTTTGTTAAAGTATATAACTTAGTCGGCGGTAACTTAGTTTAATGACAGTTGTTGATTTTAAACATAGCTTTACAGATCAAAGAGCAGTCGTGGACTACAAAGCACTGTTGTAAGTCGCTCTGGATAAGAGCGTCTGCTAAATGCTGTAAATGTAAATGTCCAGTCTGTCACAATATCTGTGTTTCCTTTAATTATTTTAAAATCACAAAATATGGACTCTTTCATTAGAAAAATGTTGAGTGAAGTCATCAGTGTTGTCAGTGAATTATGGAGTCAAAAACGAACAAAAAATCCCCCAAACAAAATAACTGCATTAATTCTAACTGAGGTAAAATGCTTAAGAAATCATTATATTGATTTGAGGTCCTTTTGCCCAGCCATGCCTTAAATAGCACTTAATTGTCTGTCAGAAGAGAAATTCTATATTCACTTGACATGGCTGTTTACAATAAACATAAAATGTCTAGAAATAAATATTTTAGACTAATAATTTAAGACATTTTTAAAAGAATTTTTAATAATATTTCTAATAGAAGAGAAAATGTGAGGGAAGAATTCTAGGCCATTTCCTGGAAGGACAGGAAGTGTAAAGGTGAATGTCATCCGTGGTCATGTTACCATAAAAACAATTACAACGCAAACAGAGTAGCCCAAAAAACAATACAGATCCTGGATCCTGGAGAAGCAGGAAGGCGCAGTCTGTTTATTGCTCATGCTGTCTGCCTGCAAATCTCCGAAAACAAATTCTTTCTTTTTTATTCTATTTTTGCAAACCTGTGTATGACAATGCGCTATATAAATAAACCTGCCTTGCCTTGCTAATATTGTCCAATGTCCAAAGAAAGCTCTGCACTGATGAACAGGATGCGACATGCTGCAAAAGTAGAGTGAGCAGTCTTCTGAAAGTGTGCAAGAGACCTGAGCTCAACCTTGAGCCGATTTCACCCAGGTCCGAGAAGAAGAAAGAACTCTCCCTTACCTGGAGGCGGTGTTGGCCGTGATCTTCAGACTGCCAGGGTTACGGATCAGCTTGTCAAGGATGCTGACGATCTCCTCAAACTTGGGCCGGTTGTTCCTGTCCTTCTGCCAGCAGTCCAACATGAGCTGGTACAGCGCCGCCGGGCAGTCCATGGGCGGGGGGAGACGGTAGCCCTCGTCCACCGCCTTGATCACCTGACACAAAAGTGAACACGAGGGAATATTCGTCATTGTGAACACACCACACCACAGCACGCAATAGACCACAACAAAATGAGAATTCTTCAACTTGCAGAAGTTCAACTCAGATGTATTATGCCCATTTGGCCTTTCATAGTCATAAATTTTGATAAATATGGCCATAGCTTCCATTTTCCCAATCAGAAACATCTGGAAGTTTAGAACACCTATATTGTAAAGAGAGAAAAAGTATTGGTATTTTTTGTAACAATGAAGCATTTGTTAAAAATGGTCACTGGTAAATCTACAGTATTTTAAAAGTAACCTAATCACTGATAAGTAAAGTAAAAAGTAAAGCTAGTGCAATGAACTGTAACCTCTGCAATCGTGAAGGAGCAGTTTGCACCTGACAAGAGCAGTGCTTGGAGCACCTTGCTCACAAGGACTTTCCAGTCATAGTAGCAACTCCCAACTGTTACAATATAACTGTACTGACACAACAAAGACACAGCAAAGACTACTGTCAAGCAGAGATCCAATTTTGAAAGGCAACATTTTTTTCTCAGATGAGGAGATATGCAATTTTGTTGAGCTATTTTAGCAATTTCCTGTCTTATCTTCTTTTTCTACTTTGCCACGATGGATTTCTGCTTGGACTGTAAGCTGTGTGAGTGGAACTAGATGAAAGCTAAAAAAGATTTGCTTTTGTCTTAACAACAACATGAAATCAAATGATGCTAGCGTGCACCTAAACTGTCTAGCAATATTCTCTTAGCTTTTACTGCTTGCACGTCATTGCTGCAGTAAATGGCCTCATTTTTGCAGTTTTAAGACAGTAGACCACAAAACTGATACCGCTGTCCTGGCTCGGTTTAGCTCTACAAACAGCAATCTTCACTGATAATTAACTCGTTATCAGAAAGCTCTGCGTTTTCTCTGATGTTTTTCCAGTGTTACAGAAACTCCTTTTAAAGTTGGCTTTTCAAGCTACAAGGTACTTATGATTATTTTTTAGTTTGTAGTAGCTAAGCTAAAGTTATAGTTAGCCAGCTACACGAGAAGCTACAGAGAAAAAGTAGCTAACTACATCAAAGCTATTTCATCCAGTAAAACCTAATATTTGTGAGGTACTCTTAAAACAAATTAATTAAACAATGTAAAAGATGAAATTGATGCTTTAACAGTGTAAAGTCCAATCACAATAAGCTTTCAATGAAGTTTTAGAGGCAGACAGCGTTTTCATTTGCGGCTTGTGTACAGGATACACTTGTCAAGTACCTAGGTTTGTCAATGTCGCCTTGCCTTTGAACCTTGTCAGTGTCATAAATTTTGCGACTCTATTTTCCAACTCCATCTTATAGTTTCCCAGAGCATTCTATGATACAATGCCCACGTTAAGCTATCAATACCACGTCTGCAAATTCAACTCCAATCAGAAATACCTTCTACCCTTCTTTTTCAAGAGAGAAAAATATTAGTTTTTTAAACAATGTAGTGTTTTGCCATGCTATGTCTATATGTAGAAAAACGTTACTGGAAAGTTACTACAGTGCATTAATTATAACTACCCTACCGATAAGCTACTGAAATTTGTATCTAATCTACTCCTCAACACTGGTTTTCGTCAAAACTGTCCTCAATCTCTTCTCCCTGCATCCCTGATAGAGGTTAGACGTCAGCCTGGGTGGAACCAGCCATTACTAACAGGTTTCGTTTTGCCACCTGTCCCTTGCATGCACGGCTTCCTCTCACAGCAGCGAGCTCATAAGGTTGCTGTGCCGACCCCGCTCTACTCACATCCTGATTGGACATCTCCCAATAAGGCCTCTCTCCGTAGGACATGACCTCCCAGAGCACGATGCCGTAGCTCCACACGTCACTGGCCGAAGTGAATTTGCGATAGGTGATGGCCTCCGGCGCTGTCCACCTGATCGGGATCTTGCCGCCCTGCGAAAAGAAGTTGCAAGAATGGAGCCTTGGTTAGAAGTTAAAATGTTTTGTTTTTGGTCTGTAGAGAGATGGTTAGCATAACATCCAAATGTCTTGAGAACTTGAACCGAAGGTAACTGGACTGCTTTTAGGTTCTTGAAGATGTTTCATCTCTGATCAAAAAGGCTTCTTCTGTTCTAAAAATCAACCCCTTGCCTTGCGTGACCCTAATAATGCATTGGGCAGCAGAGTGAGGTTCACCTTCAAGATGACAACCTATGATAAATACTTTGTTAACCGAAGAAGCCTTTCGAGTCAGAGGTGAAACGTGTTTAAAAATCTAAAAGAAGCCCAGCTCCTTTGATTCAAGCTCTCAAGACTACCAAATCCTGGATGATGGAGAACATATCCAGACATCCAAAAGCGGGCTCATGCTGAAGTAATGGGGGGCGCTTATTCCAAATTAGGGTGCTAAATCTGTGTAATCTGTATGCAGTTGCATGTTTAAAACGGGCCACGTGCATTGTGTCAGAGACCTTGCAGGTGGAAGTGTGTGCGGAGAGATGTGTCAGAAGCGTTATGCATGTAATGAATAAAATTATGGCACTGACGTAATATCTGTGGCGGCGGCATTAACATTCGTTTGCATTTCGAATCGGACGCAGAAAGCCGGGCGTGTTGGGAGAGCGTGGCCGAGACGCTGGACTCCAGCTAGCTAGCTCTGTTGATCCCGGTCTGGGCTCTTAAAGCTGCCCGGCCTTCTTTCATCTGCAGAGAGGCCTCCCAGAGGAGCCGCTCTGTATTTACTCAGCTCTGCCTGAGCTCGCAGGCAGGCAAGCAGGCAAGCAGGCAGGCTGCTGGAGTTACTCTGGGCGCAGCCCTCAACTGCTGCAGCAAGGGCTGGAAAGAAAAGAGAGAGAGAGAGAGAGAGAGAGCATGCTGGTGGAGCCAAAGGCAACTGGCTACCCGGCCAAGGCACACAACTCCTGCCCGGCTTTCTCCAAACACAAGGTCCTTGAAAAATAAACCCACTTGCGCGCAGGTCTCCCTGGTGAGCTCACGCAAACAGGCCGGCCTCTCCGAGCCCCAAGATGAACGCTAATGAATGTAAAATTTGACATGGCCCCCCATCCGCACTCCTCTGGGCTTAATAGAGGGAGTAGGTGGTGGAGGTGTTCAGCATCCTTATAGATTTTGGAAGCTCTTGTAGCCAAGCAATGAGGCAAGACCTGAGGAAAGAGTAGTGGTGGTGGTGGTGGTGGTGGTGGAGTCTCTATTAATGCAGAGACTTAAAATTTTAAGTGGACGCTGGAGTATCCTTGGCTATAAGTAAATTAGGGGGAACACCTTCGCTTTCCTCCAAGTAAAAATGATTGAAACTCCTTCTCCTCATTCCCGCGTTGTATATCAGCATGGTGTGGGGTGAAACCGGCCCTATAAATTAGGAACCAGAGTTTTGGATTTATGCGAGCTTTATCGGACGGGGGAATTTATTTTTACGGTGGCTATCAGCTCCGCAGAGAGTGACATATATGATCATTAATTCACTGAGATATCCAGAGGGAGTCTGGCAGGGAGGAGATAATGTGGCTAAACGTACTTCAGTCCCAAAGCTACTAGCTCCAAGAAAAGAACTCAGGCAGGTAGTGGATTTGGTTGGTTTTATGTTCCCCTATTGACTCACAAACAAACAAGTCTAGGTTACAACATCAGATGCAGTCTCTAGTTATGTTTCGTTAACTCAAATCGGTCAATTTCTATTGTTATGTGCCCAGCTTTGCCATAATATCCACAGCTATCCCATAATATGCATATGTATAGTTGCTGTTGTATAATATAAATGTCTATTTTAGGAAAATGTTTTTCTATGTATTTTCTATATATTTTTCTTGTACTGTTACTTTAAATTAACTAAGTTAACTATGCATCCGACAAAGAAAGACTTGAATTTTGGTGACTGGGGTTTTGAGAGCTAAGACTGAATAAAGGGACGGTTTCAGGATTGATGAGTAAAGAAGAAAAAGAGTAAGACTCAGCTCAGTGGTTTTCAGCTGGCGTATGAAGTTGCTGTAAATTAACACTCACTCGTGTCGTGTAGGCAGCTTCTGGGTCGTCCTCAAGGATTCTGGACAGGCCAAAGTCGGACACTTTGCACACCAGGTTGCTGTTGACCAAGATGTTGCGAGCTGCGAGGTCTCTGTGCACGTAGCCCATGTCTGAGAGGTATTTCATCCCCGATGCTATTCCGCGTAGCATACCGACCAGCTGGATTACGGTGAACTGCGCATCGTGTTTCTGATATGGAGAGAGAGCGAGAGAGAGACAGAGGACGAGCGAGAGAAAAATGAGAATTTGAGAGAAAAGTGCGCAAGACAGAGTGAGGGAAAGAAAAAGAGAGTTAGAGAGAGTTCATACATCAGAACGATTTCATACATCAAAACATGTCTGAATGACACATTACATGAGCTTATTGGAGCTGAAGTCTCACTGGGCTGAACAGACAGAAAGCTGTGAGAGTACACCATCGACCCAATAAAACTGGAATCAGATATATATTCCATGCCGAACCGGCTGGCGAGTTGTTACAATTTAAAAATACAAATAAGAAAGATGAGCAAAAACACAAAACAAAAAAAAACAGATCGGCAATCACGCTTCTGAAGCGTTTTCCTGGCAGCCGACTGCTGTTTACTTTGGCATGTGTGAAAAGGGCTTTTATATGCAGAGGGCTTTGCTCAGTCAGGACTGGGAGATAAACAGCGGAGAGGAAGCTCTTCAGGAGGAGAGCAGAGACAGACCGGATGAGGACGATAGCACTGATTTGTCAGCAGGGCTTTGGAGAAAGAGCCTCCTTCACTAAAAACTCCTCTCTCTCTGCACAGAGGGCCAGTGTGAGATCTGTCCATTCCCTCTCGATCTCTCTCTCACTGCATTCATCCTTCGTGCCTCTCTTCCCCTCCCCATACCTCTGCAAAAGAGAACGCAGGGTGCTGTGTTTATGTACTGCATACAAAATAAGTTTGGATGAAAATACATCCTGGACCACCTGGAACCGACTGGAGCTCGGAGAGGTTCAAAGGCTTGCTAATAATAGTGACATGAGCAGTGGCAAGGAAACGCATTCAGGGGAGGATGACAGTCTTCTTTGATAGAGTGCAGGCCACGCTGAAATGCGCAGGAAATTGCTGCAGAACACTGCGACTGTTCACTTTTTTTTTGGGAGTGGTGGGGGAGAGGAGGAGGAGGAGAAGGAGGAGGAGCGGGATACTGTGCAGGCGCATATGGAATACAGTTCAGAACGGCCTTGCTAAATCCAGCCTGTCCCTGCTCAATGACGGTTTAATGCTATGCTAATTTCAGTCATCCAGAGCCTGTATTTAACTGGAACGGCACTGCGTAACTCCAGTGCTCTCCGCTGCCCCGTCCAGACGCAGACGTTTTTCATCAAGCCTCCTCAGCGCTGTGCAAAACGGACAAGGTTGCATGTAGAATAAAATCAATCTGTGTATCATATCGTTTTTGAAATTCAAAGCAAAAACCAAAAACCCCAAAACACGTTGTTTTTTGCTTCCAAAACCAAAATGAAAAAAGAGTGAGTCACTTTCCGATATTTGATTGTACATTCAAATCAAAAGTGGAAAAAATGAAAACACACTCATCCATTTTGGTTTTTCTGACTGACATTTTCGGCATATGAGGACACCTAACTGCTGCAGCGTGGTGGAAATCTCGCATGCGTTTTCCCCGTCTCAAATAGCACTCTCACTATGTCCATGTTGTTCTCTAATCTGACCACGACGCTGAAGCTTCATTTGGGTTTTCAGGCTTTATTACTGTCTACTGTGTGCAACGGTCATTTCCGGGTCACGCTACTTACATTCATAAAAAGTAAGAAGAGAATACAAGCATGTTTTTTAGTTTTCTCATTTTTTTTTTATTTGCGTGCAAAAAAGGAATTGGAAAATTATTTGTTATTCACTTTTCATTTTGGTTTTGGAAACAAATATTTTAAAAATGTGTTTTGGCATTTGGGTTTTAGTTTTAACTTGGAAAATGAAGGAATGAACGATACCTGGATATAAATACTAATTGTTTTATTTTTTGCTTCTCCAGAACAATGACCTGGAGAGTAAAAATGCATTGTTTTAATCATGAGGCCAGACGTCTTGTTCTACAAATAGCAGTGCTTCAGGCCGGGCACCGGTGGTGGTGGTAAACGGGTTGAAATATGACAGAAAAGCTGTGAAATTCATATGTCGGGGGGTATCGCTGCCAAGGCCGGACTGTGCTGGCCAAAGGTTAAGCTGACCCGTTTAATGAGCTCATTAGTGCGTTTATCAGCACTTTTCAGATGGGCCGCGGCGTACATGCGCGCTACACGGCCTGTTGTTTGCTTGTTTGTTTTTCGGGAGTGCTTGCGCAGCCGTAATGGGAAGTCACTTGAAGGACGCTGCATGCCCGGTCTGTGTAATTGGCATGACTGGACGTCCAGGCAGAAGGCCAGTCACCCTGTGCTCTTACCGCCTGCATATTTGCAAAAATCCACGTCCACTCTATCTGTTTTCGTTTCCATGCAGAAGCCCAGCTTGCTTTCAGTGAGAGAATGGGGTCATTGTGAAGACGAGTCTGAATAAATCGTTGACACTTGAAAGCTTTTGAAGTGCAATCTATTTAAAGAAGCCTTTATAGAAAGCCTGATCGTTTTGCATCGTAACCACCAAAGGAGAGGGAAAAAAATCCTTCACAATCAAGCTGAACAGCAAATAAAGACAGAGGTGAAGTGGTGGGTGCAATTTGTGTCTATTTGTGTAAGTGAAGGTAAAACGTTCCTAGAAATGGAGAGAATGTTGAGCTTAAAGGAAGAGGAATCGAAAGAGAGAGAGAGAGCGAGCGCCCAGACGATGGTGACAGGTATTTAAATCAGCTGAAGACGAGACCTCGTGCCGTTTCTGTGATCATACATAATGGAGGCTCATTACGCTCTCTCGCTGTGCCATACTCACTCGCAAGAAGCTGTCCAAAGAGCCGTTTTCCATGTACTCCGTCACTATCATCACTGGTTTACCTGGAGAGAGGGAGAGAAAGATGATGAGCGAAAACCCAACACAGGTTTTTTGAAGCTGTGTAGTATGATGACTAGAAGTGAGTCGGACTTGCTAATCTGAAAATTAATGAGTTTATTCGTGACAACTGATGAAAAAATCCCATGTGCTTGGCTTAGAGGAAAATATGACTTGTTATTTCCAGATACATGCCAGTCATTACGCAGTAACTTTGCAAAGTTATTCCAAATGACAAGGTTGGAGAAAAGATGAGATTTACTGCCTTCAGCGTGGTTCCATATGTGTAGTATTAAAAAAGGCCAGCTTCAACAGCTGCATTTTTTATGGATCAGATCGGGTAAGAGCTGCGAAATGAGCCAGTTCCGGAGCTTTCAACACATCTCGGTCATTGCTCGCACCCCCTCTGACAATAGCAAGGTCCACAGCGCTCCACACGACGCCTCCGGTCAGCGTTAAGGGGTCAGCGGTGGTAAGCTTGACTTACCGTGGCCTTGGGTTCAAGAGCGCTTCCTGGAGGATGAAAAGAGCCTCAGCCTGAATTTAGAGGGCCCACAAGGTCACCTGTCACCGTCTGACAGCTTTACTCCCTCTCCCCGCTGCTCATAAATTACCGCTTTTATCATCTGCACCTTATTCCTATTGCTATTGAAGGTTCATGTACCCCAAAAAATAGTCTTTAAATCAGAGATGGCCCAACGAACAGAGCTGTTGTCACAATAGCGCCGCCCTGACAGACGGCCTCGCTTTCTCCCCTTACTCTTTCGAACATGTGCATGTAACAATGTGAAAACCACACATCTGGACGCGGCTCAAAAGCTGACAGAACGCGGCGGTGATAAACGGTGTTTATAAAATGTACACAACCAACACGGGAGGAAAGCAGACCTATGCGGGCAATTAATGAAATATGCTGAGTTGTGCGCTGCTTGCTATCTCAGCAGGAGCTGTTTATATCGTACGGTTTACTCCAAAGTACTCTGTAGAGCACAACCTGTTACTTTCTCCAAACACCAGGGCCATTCCTACTGCAAACAGTCGGCAGCACGATTAAACACACTCTCCCGTTTCACCGAGGCGCGATGGAACGCTATTTTAATGTCAGGCGACAGCTTTTATGGTTTCTGAATAATAATAATAAAAGTGAGAGGGGAAAAAAGTTTCTTAACCTGGCCCTGCCCATAAACTTTTGATCTTAAAACTCTGCTTGTAATCAGCCTCGCAGCCTCTGTGTCCCCGCATGAAGCACCAATTGCGGCTCGGCAAATATTTTACCGAACGCGGGGCCAAAAGCAGCAGGTTAAATGGGGTGTGAAAGTCTCTGGATTATTAAGAATTAACAGGGCCGAGTTAATAAATCACGCCACGTCACGGCCAGCGGAAGACACATGCCAGCCTCCTACTGTTGCCCCACTGCCAAAAGCTGCAGGCCAGAGCTGCTCTCACTCAAATCTACAGACCTCCCTTCCTCTCCCCCTCAATCACTCTCTTTCCCTCCCTCTCTGTCTCTCTTAACCTCCATGACTCTCTCTTTTTCTGTCTCCCTGTCTCCCACTTTCTCTTTTTCTCCTCACTCTCTGTCTCTCTTTTTCTCTCTCTCTCCCTCAGTCCCTCTCATTCCCTCCCTCTTTGTCTCTCTTTTTCTCCCTCCCTCTCTTTACCTCCCTTAGTCTCTCTTTTTCTGTCTCCCTGTCTCCGTCCCTCACTCTCTGTCTGTGCCTCGCTCCCTCTTTATCTCTCGCCTTTTCTCTCTCCACCTCTTTCTGTCTTTTACCCTCCCACCCTTGTCTCTCTTTACCTCCCTCCTCGTCTGTCTCTCTTTCTCTCCCTCTCCCCCTTTTTGTCTCTCTTTTTCTCCCTCCCTCCCTCTCTGTCTTTTTCCATCCCTTCGTCTTTTTCTCTCTCTCTGTCACTCTCTTTCCCTTCCTCTTTCTGTCTGTCCCCCATTCCGACTCTCTCTCACTCTTTCTTCCTCTCTCTCTCTCTCTTTCCATGTCTCCTTCATCACTAATTGGGATGATGGCAGACATTTGTACAAATATCAATGTCCAAGAACAATAATCTACAGTTATTTGCCAGGGATTTCTTATAATTTACAGTAAAATGTCTAATACAGAGTACTATAAGATTTATTAGACAAACATAATCCTCGTTTTATGAAGTTTTATAGACATAAAAGGAAAAATGTACATTCCTTTTTGGCTACTATGAGGCAGAATACATCAAAAACTTTGCTTAAGTATAAATCATTTTTTCTATTAGCCTTTGCAGTGTAATAAGACTGAATTGGTCAACTTCTTTGTACACAACATATTTGGGAGCTTCTTCTCGTCTGCCTAAGTTCCAAACTGGCACCTGAACACTGGATTTAGTTATTACTTCATTTAAAAGCTGGCAAGGCTATTTAACAAGACAAAGCAAGTCAAGGTTAAGAAGAAGTTTAATTGAAGACCAGAGTTCAGACCAATTATTTCTGCATTCCACCTGACCGTAACATCCACTCCATTAGAGGAAAAAAGGTCTAATCTGTAAAAACCATCCCATTAAGGAGCCTCCTGAGAGGGATTGTGGTATGGATTAGAGACACAGGCTTTGATCATGCCATATAATGGAGATTGATCTGCAGAGATTTATACCACCAGGTGAAATCTGTCTCTTTGGAAACCGGCCTAAGATTACAAGAAACCGGTCAATAAAACAGTGGCTTTCCTGAGGAGGGAATTTGCCAACTTCATGACATTTACTCTAATGTATAACTGGAAACAGCTAATGCTTAATGCTTAATACGGACCCTCCCAGAAGGAGCTTTCATATTACCTACAGCGTGAAACCAAAACTCAAAAATGTAAAGATGATAAATGACTCCTATGCATGGATTAAACACACCATTCCACACCAGAGAGTCATTATAAGCTTCCAGGCTTAGTGAAAGTAAAACATTCATCTCACTCCCTTTAGCATGAGAGTGAAAAATTGCATTAAGTCACAGTAAAACATATCCAGTGCCTTAGACAAGCGGCGCGTAATAGAAACGAGAAACTTACTGCGAGTGACTACACCCTCAAGCCTGATGATATTGGGGTGGTCAAACTGTCCCATGATGCTGGCCTCGCTCAGGAAGTCCCGTCTCTGCTTTTCTGTATATCCAGCTTTTAGTGTCTTGATGGCCACACAGATCTCCTTCTTAGAGGGTAATTTCAGGCGGCCACTGCACACTTCCCCGAATTCACCTACAAACATACAGTTTTGCACAAAAAATATTTATACTGTATTTTACTCTTTGGTAAATGACATCATAAGTGATTCATAATTAAAAACTACAGTAATTAGCCACGTTTTCCTTCTCAGGAAATAAGAGCTTGTGTTTACAGTTCTTTTCTCCCTAGTTGTACACATGATTTTTTTTGTTTGTTTAGGTTTTGTGTATATTTGCCCAGTTTCTCTGTGTTAGTGAATGGATGAGCATCTGGACACCAAGACTCATAAATAAACATAAATGAAATGCTAAATCCATGGATTCACCCATAAGACTTTTTTTTTTAACTGTCTAACCATGACTTCACTTGAGTAACAAATAAGTTATAAAAGGCTAATGTTCATATGCAATAGTGTTTTAAAAAAAAAAAATTGGGCCATTTTGCCATGCAGGTGTAAGATTTTCATTAGTCCACTTCAAAGCTTCCTGCAGGAGGCAGTGCTGTGAAGGATGGCGACAGATATTTGGCTGGACTTTTAGATAAAAAAATGATGTCATCACACCACCATCCAGGCAAAGATCATGTTCTGCTTACGTCAGTCAATGTGCAATTATTTCCTATGCAGGTTTGGAGAAAAGGGTGAATTCCTGGGTTGATATCTGGAAAAGCTTATCCCCAATATTCACAAGCTGTCTAAACAGCCGCTCCGCTAGACTTGGCGGGTGTACAGACAATGCTGACCATCCTAAAGTTTGGCCTTGTTTAATCCTCGGCAGCAGTCAGGCTGATAAACTATGCAGATAAATGCAGCCCCACCATTCTATGCTCACCACAGCCCTATGTGAACATTAACAGATCATTTTTCTAGTAATACACTGTAAATAAATCCCTCTTCGCTTTTTTGATCCCGATTTAGCAAAAAAAATCCCACAATTTCAACATTTTAGGTACAGTACACAGATTTAAAACCGCTTCTGAAGGAAATGGCACTCGTCTGTAAGTCATAAAGCCTTGTGTTTGTGTAATGGCTTTACAGTGGCATCTTAAGAGCAAACCAGCGGTGTATTTTCCCATTATTTGTCGAGATCTCCAGTGCCGGCCTGTACCGTTATAAATCACGAGGCATTATCTTGATGTGTGCTCTACTGTTTAAGACATCAGGAACATGGAGTACCTAGGAGAGAAGGAGCTATGGGGGGTGGAAAATAATATCCCAGCTGGAGGTGCGCCGCAATTACCCAGAGTCCCCTGCTCCGGCAGCAGGCACTCTATTAAAGGCAGTGAGGCAGTGAGGATGAGCACTGGGAGGGACGCTCTCCTCATCTCACCACTCACACTCAGAAGTACACACTTCCAGCTGAGGTGCTAAATGATTCTCATTTACATCACCTGCCACATCTGTTACAAATGCATTGTCCTTTTTGCAGGTAATGTTACACGCTCCAGAGATTTGCAGGTTGGCAGGCAGGATGTGTTTGTATGGGCATGAAAGTGAGGATAGATTATGGTAGGGAAATTAATCAAAAAATTATCAAAACCGACATCACCTTTAATCTGATCTTGTCAATACCAATTCTATTATTTAGGAAATTCTGTTAATACTTTCTCCAGTGTGTGTTCATATACTAGCTGTGTGTGTTCTCTTCAATAATGTTTATCTTTCATTAGAAAAAAATATACCAGCTTGTCAGAGAATTAAAATGGCAAAAAACACCAAAATAACAAAAACTAAATTCATTAATCATAATCAAGGTAAAAAGTCCAATTACTCATGATATTGCGGTCATATCCCCCAGCCCTAGGTTTGGACCCTACGTACCTGCACCCACGACTTTGTCAATAGCAATGCAGGACGCGTCGAGCTCTTTGGCGAATTCGTGCACGGCCTGACTGGGGTCCTCATAAGTATGTGGATCCACATAAGTCCTAATGCCAGGCAGCCGCACTGAAAAGACATTTAAACATAAAACAGTGTTACGAATGCACTTGCGGAGCTCAAGTACCGTGCAAACACAAAGTTCCTCTGTATTAATTACATGGTTGTTAGCTTTAACAACCGTCTTTGATTTTACTCAGCAGTAAAGAACTGTTGCAACTGTTTTTTAGAAAAACCTTGAGCCTCAGCCATGGGAAATAACACACCACGGTGATATACACTTACAGTGACCGTTGCCAAAGTGAAGTCTCTTCTCATCTGGGTGTTTGGATTTGCTGTATCCACAAAACCTGCCAATCAGAGTGTTGAAAGGCAGTAATTAATGTCAAAGACGTTTGTGTGAGTCCCGCCGTTTGACGCTGTCCTGGAGAACATCTAATGACTGAACAGACAAAAGTCAGAGCCAGGAAGGGACTTGAATGTTTTGCTTTGCTATGAGGCAGAACAGTATTTTGGGGTCTTATAATAAGCCCGAGATTTATGCACTCTTTCAACAGCGCAGTCTGCCAAGATCAGCCCCTCTGCATGAGTTGACACTCTAGCTCTCACTGTGCCCGCTGCTCTAAGTAAAGCAAAGGCAGGAAAAATAATACAGCTTCTGCCAAGTGAATGGTCCGGAACTATATATAGGCAGCAGACATGCAGGGGCACAATCTTCTGTGAGCACATCTTCATCTAGCACATGAGAGTGAGAGAGAGAAGCGAGAGACACACAGAGAGAGTGTCGGGGAATGGGGAGGGTGGGGGGGTGGTGGCGTTCTGGGGAGGGACATGTATAATGGGGAAGTGACAGATTCAAGATGGCCACACTTAAGACCCTGTGAAGGTGCTGTCTGAGTGACAGACGGACCTGCCAATCACAATGTAGAGCACCACGGTGAGGAGGATGATGGCCACGGCCGAAGAGACGGCAATCAGCACCACCTGACTGTTCTCGCTGGAGATTGAGAAAGCTGTAAGGGGGAGAAGGAGAGAGAGAGTGAAATTTAGTGTGGTCAAAATATTCTGAGAAAAAGTGTAGAAGAATTGGCTATTTGCCAAATTTCTCCAAGTAAAGTCTTCTATGAAGGAGATTTGTCTCATAAAAATGCATTACAAAAGCACCAACAATGTTGTTCAAAGTAATTCACAGCAGGTTTGCTAACAGTAAATCTCTGGCAAAAAAGTGTAAGAATATCTAACAGATTTTTCACCATCAATCATCAATCACCCATGTTCTTGTTCCTCGCAAATGACGATAATTGATGATAATTTGGCGTAATTATTACATCATATTTACTCCACAGACATAATAATTCCTTTAAATAACCCGAGACTCTTGACAGACCACCAGACTGTGAACTAAAGAGCAAGCAAAACGTGACGACTGAACCTCAGGATACCAAATTTAGAGCTCTTTTTGCACAGATTAACAGATGAATAATGGGAGCTATCATCTCAGAGGGGCTGCGCCATCATTTTCCATTTGCAATGCATCTGGAGGTCTATGGAGGCATGACCAGCTCAGTAACCTGGAGAGAAGAAAGCACTTGACGCCTGCATTGTATCATTCCGTTCCATGACTGTGCATTGATTTCCCATGAATGTTTCATTACAAAGAAGGGCATGGAGAAAAGATCGGTTCTGCTCTGAAAACAGGATATACGGTATATCAAATGCACACAAAACCTTTATGTCAAGAGATTTTACATTCCTGGCATCAACAGTGACAGTCTGGAAGGTATACAAAATATCTTGTAACTGGATACACCCAGTATTTATGGATTCAAAATCCGAAAATGAAATATCATTCTGTTATAAATGTTAAGTAAAAGATACTTTATATTGTTCAACTTTATTCAATACCAAATAGATTGCAAAAAAGAGATACCAAATGTGACTGACATGTTGGGGCTGAAGAAAAGGAACAACAACTTTCTCTGCATTCCAAAATATCAATGCTTTATTGCAAACAAATGGCTGAAAACCAAAGACTGCACCTAAGTTAGTGGTTATCTATATGAACTAAATTGAACGAAGTCTGTTCCATGCAGAAATCAAGAAAGTTTATCAGAAAAGTATTTCATGGACAAAGTGAAACATAACAGAAAGTCAGCAAAGAGATGAACAATGAGCATTCATCTCATTCACCATTTCTTCAGTCCATTTAAATTTTCAAAGGGGAATAATGCATGTTAAAAATGTATTATAAAAATTAATTACTAAGCAATAAATGTTCTTTCATTGCCCCAGCGTAACCCGGAATTTTGTGAGAGTGACTTAATTTGATTTATAGAGTATTCAAACTTTATAAATGCAGTCACTAGGGCTAGGCAATAAGACCTCAAATCAATATCACAATTAATTGAATATTTCACCTCAATTACAATTAATGAACAATCATTTAGTTTTGGATTTTTTGGTTTGTTCTTGCCCTCATAGTTCACAGACAAGGTTTGTACAGTAAACATGCTCAACTATTAAAGCTAGGATATTTTTCTGATGAAAGAATGCATATCTTTGTGACTTAATATAACTGAAGAAAACACAGACATACACACAAAGAGGTATGTTTTTAGGGGGACAGTCCAGGAACGTGCACACTGGGTAAAGTATTAACAGAATTCAGTTTTTAAGTATTAACAGAATTTTCAAAATAATTGAAATGATCGTCATGGGCAAGATTATATCAATTAGTGGTTCTGAAAGATTCAATTTTGATTCATTGCCGAGCCCTAGAAACAGCTGATGCTTGCGCTCTGTAACAGTGTTGGCTGGATGGGCTTGTACTTACAGTCTGGGCTGGTCTCAAACTCAAATTTGCGACTGCTGCTTCCGTAGCCTGCAGCCGTCCGAGCTCTGATCTGCAACAGGTACGTCGTATCAGGTTTCAGTCCATTCAAAGTTACGTTGGTACCCTTGGACCTCAGGATGGTATAGCTGGTCTCTTGTTCCTGCTTCAAGGTAGAAAGCAGAGAGAGGAGAACAGAAAGAGAGAAGCAGAGAGTGAGAGAAAGAGAGAGAGATGTTAACACAATGGAGACAGCCGACCGGACAGCTGAGACAGGCAAATCTGAAATAATTCGGATCTAATTAAAGCTGACTTTCCACATACAAAGCAAGACGGCTACAGACGACATTTGTGTGGGCGATATGGGGCCAGTCAGTGTCAGATTGGGTCAGTCCCCTGGGCCAAAAAAAAGGCATGCTTGTAATCATCATGCTTGAATGTCCAAGACTGCTTGGGACAGTTCCAACTCCACTTGAAAAATTGCCACCTCTATTTTTATGGGTTTTCTAAGGATCTCTGTGGTGCAATGATCCAGTCTACCAGGCAGAAAAAAAACTACAACAGATTTATGGGGCATCTTTGCTTTCTATCCATTGTTTCCAGATGTGCCTCTGATGGGGTAAAGTGAGAGCAGTGGAGTGAACAGGGTGTGGAGTTTAAGCCATTTACTGTAGGGGTTTCAGCAAAGGATTTCCTGCTCACTCAACCTTCATCCTCCATAGTTATCCACATCACCTATCAGCCTTCAGAGACGGGGAGTGCCAGGATAGATTAGGAGTCAGTCAAAAGGCCCTTTGCATGCCGGGCCATTTTTGGTCCTGTGGATCTTGCTCCTCTAATTCACACTCTACTGTACTTATATTACCCCATGCTGCAGTAATTAACAACAAATGAGGTTTGCAAAAAACGGTTTTGAAGATTCTGCAAACACATAACAACGTGGCCGTATTGAGTTTCATGGCTAGACGAAACATACTAATCGATAGGAGCTGGTACTCATACATGATCAGGAAGTGTTACCAGATGAGATGAGTGATCTTGGGTTTCATTCACCAGCGAATTTAAATAAAGATGTTTTGATCATTCAAACTCATAATGTATGTCGACTTGAGAAAATGGCCCTGTATGGAAATTAAGAAAATTAAGTTCCAAAGCCTGATCTGAATACTTTTATGCGGTTTGCATAAAAGGCACAATGCAGTAGCAAGGATTCCTTTAACTAACATTGGCTACACATGCTCCCAAGCAAGAGTCTGCATGTGTAGTAGAACTTAGCAAAGTCCTCAAATTGAACCAAACATCATGCCTGTGATTTGACTCCATCCCTATTCCTTACTTCTGACAAGGAAAGGCCTTTTCAAATCACCAGACTTTACACAGAAAAACACTGTGCATTAAAGCCCAGCAAATCTGCAAAGGGAATGCATCAGGTTTTATGGTTTGAGGAGCACTTAAAAATAAATTCACTCTTGATGTCTGGGAAGATGAAACCAATACCCAGCGTCGTATTGTATGTGTCTACGGTTAAGTCATAAATCTTTTCACAGGTTGTCACTGTTCACTGCTCACGACACCACGCGATCCCCTGGAAATCATACACAGGTGTGTCCAAACTTTTTTTTCTTTCCCTCTCCCCACTGCTGGATGTATTCTTACCATATGTCTCGGTTCTATGTCAGCCACCTCTAGACGCTGGGCTTTGACAAGGCATGCAATTGTTACTTTCGGCATGTGCGCTATTGGTGGAATTTAATATGCTTGTCATGTTCTGCTCTGACAATCTAAATACTGCAAGCTAGGGTTACTGCCGTAGTCTACATAAAAAAAAAACTGTGTAAATAAAAAGTGCATTTCAACAAGCATTCCTTCCCTTCACGCTTCAGGAGAAATAAACACTCCCAAATGAGAGAAAACTCCACTGTTTCTTTTACTCTCCAAGATTAATACGATAAAACAGAAAAAATAATCACAAATGTGTATTCCCACCATCCTTGCTTTCATTAAGGGTCCTAAAAACCTTATCTCCTATTTAGGCTACGGTTGCAGCCGTTTTACTGGAAGCACAGGAAAAATGTCTAGATGTCGCAAAACTACATTAGTGCAAGCCCCCATGTTTACAGACATATGGATTGTGAGCCATCTGGCACTAAAAATCTCATAACATTTTATATATGGTGTATACACAAAGCGCAATTTCCTCCCCTCCATGCCTTTTAGCATATAGAGATTGTTGTAACCCGAAGCAGTATGGACACATTTCGGGGGCATCGCGTGAGGGTCCCTCACAGGAGCCGCATCATTTCACTTACCACGCAGCTCTAATGCCTTTTAGAGAGCCATTTAGCACCGTTTGTTTAATTTTTTGATATACAGCATTATATCATGTAAACATCTTCTTGTTTTGAACTGAAGCCTTTGACGCCATTGCTTCCACGGAAAAAAGTCAGTTAGTGAATTTGGAGCTCTTTTGTGAGGTTAATGTTTTGGAGTCTTGGTGTTCCTGTGGTCAGTGTGAGTCAGTGAGCCTTGTGAACAGATTTTGGGGGCCCCTTTCTCTCTCAGTGGGTGTGTTTGTGTACTTTTTCGGGGGCTGGGGGGCACTCTGTTATCCTCTGCCAGGCGGGATCAAGGAGCACTGTAGGGTCTACACCAGGGCATCCCTGGCTTTTCCACATGGCAGGCCCGGTTGTGTAGGATTTGGGCGACTCCATCCCAAGCTTGCTTAGGCAACGGCTCACAAGGACGTATAATTAACAGGAATCAATGGGGAGACAGACTAGATTTGATTGTGAAAGGAGGATACTGTGCCACCCAGGGTCAAACGAGACACAGCGGATTTCGGAGGTCCCAGCATGTACCTTTGGCAGGCCACAGATGAGCTGCTTCTGCCTGCAAATAAGGCGATTATGGCCAAACCACAGCATTTCACACGGCTAAGATTTGGAGCCTGACTGACCATACTGAAAGACATCTTACAAAGGGCATCTGTAACAAACACATGGGTCGGCCACACTTCACTAGTCCACTCTTCCCCAAAAGAATTAAACAGTGGTGCTAATATATCTGACAGCAACATTCCTGCAGCAACTCGTCTGGGTAGCTACAAAAATGCCTGGAACTTTCTGGAGGAGTTTGTAGCTGTTGGACTGATATATTAACATCACCTACATACTAAATTATACTTAGTTTGAAAACTATGTTACTGATTCTAATCATTTAATGGTTTGCTTTAATGAATCTGGGTGTATCTTTACTGTTACAGGGCTCATTCAGACTGTCTGAAAACGATATATCAACTGTGAAACGAAATCCCATTCTAAGTCTAACCATACTCTCAGGCTACTTAAGGAGCAATTTTCTTCACTTAACTGAATAATTCATTGTTGGTAAACATTGTTAAAAGTTTTTGGCAAAGCCAACCAGGCAAGATCCAAGCAAGAGTGTTTTTTCCCCTTACAATGATAAACACTTTCCATGCTGGAGACAAAGCAAGACTACAAGAAGTGTGGTGCATATTTTATATGTGTGCGAATGCGTGTGTGTGGTCAAAGAGTCAAGTCATTTACCCACAAGACTATGGAATGTTTTTTCTATGGGGAGATTTCTGGCTGCTCTCCATTGGAGACTAGGGGCTTTCTTTCACGCCCTCAGATCCCCTGCCAGTTTGGGAAGGGAGGCTCCCACAATGTTAGGGCCCACTTAAGCGCCAAACTCGGGGCCTAACTTCCTTCAGGCGGCCCGGCCTGAGGGAGACATTACCCACTTCATGTTGGAGTCGACAACATCACAGCGCCTGACAGCATGAAAGAGCTGCTCTGAAAACTGACCCATAGAAGCTCTCACGGAGGGCCCAAAAGAGCAGCGCTGATGTGGGGCAACAATGCTCACCCTGCTATTCAGCATATTAAGTCAATCAGGGCTGAATCCCCGTATGCTTCATTAATCATATGACAGCTGCAGCAGACCTGGAGAGAGGCTGCATGAATTGGGGCATGACAGGAGAGCAGAGCTTGTGATTAAGCTTTTTCTGTTTTTTTTTTAGACGAAAACGTCTGGGCTTCTTGCACACAGGGTTTAATAGGCAGGTGGTGTTTAGATCACTTGTTCTCCTGATGCCATGCCATTATTAGCCTCAAACAGAGATGATTTAACACGTCCACTGAGTGGGTGGAAAGGCATCAAATAGGCTGGGCTATGGTCGCTAGGGAAGAAAATTCCAGATCTAAAAACAGCATTAATTCCAGTCAAAACACCACATATTGCAGACAGAAATGTCCATTATGTTGTTAAACTAAGTCTCTCTAGATGTGTCCTTTAGAAACTGCATGAACTAATGACCTAAAACATGGCCTGAGTCGTGTGTATTTGTACTTTCGATTAAGCCCCCTAATGAGGCCATCGAGAGGAATGGAAACCCAGTTTAAATGCTAATAGCGTTGAATGTCCAGGGTGAGTAGAGATTAAACTGCCCCCACCTTCTCATAGTACTTGACCTCGTAGTCCAGGATGATACCATTGGGCCTTTCTGGCTCCAGCCAGGATAGAGAGACACTGTTTCTGGATGTTCTGTCCTTCCTGATGACCGTGACCGGGGATGGAGCTGCAGAGATAGACAGAAAGAGAAAAAGAAAAAGACAGGGAAGGGGGGAGAGAGAGGGAGAGGAGTGAGAGAGCGAAAAAGAGGATTAGCTTCTTCCACTCTGCCTGTGACTGCATTACATGCACACAGAGCCGAAGTTCACAGGAAGTTCAGCCGACATTTTGATTCAACTATTTGCGTCCTTTGAATTGGCTCCTGTTGACCTAATTGAGTTTCCTCACCACTGGGGGCCATTTTCAAAGTTGGGAAAATTAAGGATATAAAGACTCAGTGATTCAGTTTTCAGTAATTTGCTTTATCAGTCGATGGCTAGTGCGGCTTTGTCGCCCGGAAAAGAGGCCACAGCCTGTCTGAGTCTGGACTGCAGGCGAAAAGAAGTCTTCCGTGCTTTTAGTCTTTAAGGGCCATGTGCTCAAACATCAGTCTCTCATATGGCTCTCTGTTCTGGCACTTCACATGGTCCCAATCTGCGATCATAATTCAAGGCAGAGGTTTGTCTCTCCCTCCTCCCGTCCGACTGGCTTGCTTTCTTTTTCCTCCCCAATTTTACAGCTCTCTAATTGCAAGGCAGCGTGGAGGCCATGAAGGCATCTGACTGGCTCATGTTTTAATTTTATTAGACCACAGGAAAAAAAACATGTTGTTCTTTGAAATGTTCAAGCTTTTCTTGATTGTGATTATACAGTTTTGAAATGCCTTTCCCCCCCTTGGAAATCCTTTTCTTCCTGTTAATGAATCCAGCTGGACTCAGTCTGTTCCTGAGTTGCACTCCTAACATGGCATTCTCATAAGGTGATACTGAACTTTTATAGTGACCACAGTTTATAGTATGTGAAATTTACAGTGTATGGACTTTGGTATCTTTCTTTAGTCTCAGTCTGACACTGAGAACCACACTAAAATGCACAAAAAACACATGCACTAAAATGGGCAACACCTTAAAAAAATCCTTCATGAGTTGAGTTGAGAATATTGAGTTACAAAATTACAGAGGGGAGGTCACCTCACCCAACTTTCAACTAGAATCCACAACCTGCTGCAGATTAAAACCAGAGTACAAATCACTGGCATTTACAGGTGTGGCCGGCAACATTGCTATACCACTTTGTTGCGAGCGAGCTCCAGACATAAACATTTGTAAACGATCTTGGTGAAATGCAGGCAAGGTAATGACAATCTGCAGATCGCTCGGTCACCAAATGTCCTCCACATGGTCTGTTTGAGAGAAGCTCTCAGTACGGAGAGTATAACTGGGACTTTATACACAGACCCTCCTCCCTCTTTTCCCCCATTCCTTTCACCTCTTCCTTTCAGAAAAAGGCCCCACGGCAATAAGGGAGAGGATCTGGCAATCGGTGCAACACAGCGTCTGCCGAAGACCACGTCTCCTCACCTTACATTCTGCCTCAACTTATTTTCTCAGGCTGCACGGTCCAGCAAGACTAAATAAATGTTAAAAGGACATCACCCTCAGTTCTAGATCTCCTATTGTCATCAGCTTTGTTGAAAATCCCCATCCTGTCCTGGCGGCTACGAGCGGGAAGCAGCGTCTCGTCTGACAACACCCTGTCGAAACGGCGGAACGCAAACGTTTCAAGGCTGTTGGAAGCGGAATGGGGAGCAATGGGACAAGTTAGCCTGTGCAGTCTCTCCCGAGGCTGTGAGGCACAAGCTGGCCATGTTTAGACGGACTGGGCTGCGCCGACATCCCTCCGAGCTGCTTGTAAATGTGCTTTCTGACAAACAGTGCAGCTGCAGGTCGAGGGAGAGTCGGATTTGCCGTTCGCACATCTATCTCCCGCTTACATTTGTGTTTTAACAGGATGTTAAAGGTAGCAGCATTATTTGTCCGAGGCCGAGGGAGTACAGCTGCGACGAAAGAGGGCTGTGATCTCCCTAGTTTCAGGCTCTCTGAAAGAGATCCAATGATGAAATGAAATACTCATTTAGCCCCACTGTTTACACAGAGAAGAGAGAAGCCATAAAAGAGAGAGCAGCCAAACACTGTCTCTGTGCTCCAGAGCTAAATGTAATCGCATTGGAATGGAATGGATGAGAGCTTTATAGTGTGAGGAAATAAAGTGCATGCATGCAGAGTGAGAGTGCCAGTGTGTATGCGTGTGTGTGTGTGTGTGTGTGTGTGTGTGTAAAACAAATACACCACTCACAGTAAACGCTAGACGCTGCCCCATGCTTCTCTGGAATGAGTGAGCATTTATTAAACAAACTGACCATCTCGCCTAAAAACTATTTCGGAATGCAAATCTGTTTAGGTCAAACTCAGTGTCCCCTCCGTTCTCCGTTCTTTACCACACAATTTAAGGAGTGGGAGTATATTTACGGCTGATCCTGTTGAAGGTTGAAAACCTTCCTCAAAGCATCAGGCTCTGGCAGTGACTCCTTTAATAGATCACAGCTGTAACAACACATGGAAAGCTAAAACCGCACAAAAAATTGACCGGAACATGCAGAGCTTCGTCAAGAAACTGTCATCGTAGTCACAAGGCCAGTTCCAAATTCCAAGTGAGTAACACTTAATCACACAGGATGCAATGTTTGTTCAAAAACATTGATTTATGTGGAAAGTGGAGATACACAAAGCCAACAATCAGCGTATTCAGATTTTTTTTTCATTTCATAATTGCGCGACCACATGCCACAGGCATGCCCTCATTATTCTTAAAAGCACATTGCCATGGAGCTGGAGCAGGAGCAGCATAGATAAAAGATTAGCTAAGCATATCTCCAGTCTTCTCTCCATGACAGTAGGGATTTTATGAGGTTTAGAGCAAAGTCAACTGCTCCCTGTAGTAAAAGGGTGCAAAACTATCAATCCTCAGCCTTTGATCTGCAGTAGCCTACTGCTGACTATTTTATGACACCAAACTCCGGAGCCTATAAGCTCGGCTCTAAAGCCCTGCATTAAATCACCCACCAGGTTCTGCACCCACCAGGTTCCACACTTAAAAGACAGAGCAGAACTGACAGACAAGACACAAGCCTCGGCCCCGCAAGACCTGAAAACACAACTGCTCATCTCCATGAAGGAAACGCCTTGTGGAATCGGAGGCAGACGGCCCTGAGCTCTGGTTTTACAGTAACCTGAGGAGTCGTGACCTTCAGCCTGGACACTGGCACCTGCGGATAGACATGTGCACAGACAGCTCTGATGGCACAGGATGGATCACAGAGAAGAGAGAGGATCAACAATAGGCTCGAAGAGATATTAAATGCCTTTTTGCCTCTCTTCAAATGGAATTTTGAGCTTTGTTGCACATCACTGCCAGGAAATTGAATTGGCGAATACATTGCAGATATTCCTACAGGAATATCGAGGCATGGCACTGATGCTCAGAAAAGAATCCTGAATGTTCAGCTGCTACTAACAACTATTTTTTATCTATCTGTGATAAAATCTGCAATTTCCTTAAAATCTAACTGAACCTTTAATTTATGTTCATTTACATCTTCAAGAATGTTATAATTATGGAACTTTTAATAACCTAAAAAGTAATATTTACTATATTCCTTTCAATTTTATATCCTCACTTCTTTAAAAATAATGTGTTCTATTAGTATTAAATCAGAAACTCCATCATCTGGAACCAGTTGGACCTCTTTCACTTTATTGACTTTTATGGAATCCAAATTTAAAACTGAACTAATTTTAGCTTAATATTGCTGAGTGGATCTTAGCAAGCGGCCCAGGTAATGTCTTGGGATTCCAAAGCGTCCTTTGAACTATTTTTATATCTTCACTTCTTTCAAAATGATTAAGTAATGATTAATCTTGAACTAATGTTTACTTGTGTATTAAATGTTTATGCACCCCAGTCGCCCAGAGGAGGATGAGGTCCCCTTCCAAGTCTTCGTTCCTCCCAAGGTTACTTCCTGTAGAGGGAGTTTTTTCCTGCCTCTGTCGCCTCAGCCTTGCTTGTTGGGAGTTTGTGACAATGACTGTTGTGAAGAGCACTTTATAAATAAAATTGAAATAAAATTAAATTAAAAAAACTGAACTGAATTTAAATATATCGACTGCAAATATGCATTTAAATGCTGTCTATTGTATTCATGGCATTTCCTGCATAAGTAAATGGCCTTTGAATAAAGGAAGAATTGAAATAATTAGATGGGGTACATGTCTCAACAAGCCCAACACACAAGGACACGCACACCCACACACAGTCATCAGTAATCAGTGTAGATTCTAGTCTAAATTGTTTCTTAAAAACTCATTCAGTGGAAATGTAAGAAAGCAGATAAACAACTTCCACAAGGACAAACTACAAGTTACAAGGACAAACAATATCGAAAATCTCTCCTTATTATGGTAATTTAGAGAGGTTCTGCCTTGTAGTTAGCGTCTGTGTGCTTTCTCTTTAAGAGCCTGTGTAAAGCGCTGCTGCTGCTGTGGCCATCAGAACTTTCCACAGTAAACAAAGCACTTTTTTGTTTTCCAATCATCTGAAGTACTGTCATGATATCGAAGCCTGGGGTCTAAGAATCTTTTACAGTGAACCTTTTTACAGAGTCGGACTCGCCATGATTTTTTGCAAACTCAAGCTGACCAGAGCCAAAATGGACAGGTGAGATTCAAGCCACGTTTACATAGGGATACTGAAGAAATGATATTTGTTATAAATATCTGGTGTATTAGATATCAATGCAATAAATCCATAGGTTCAACATTGATATTATTGATTAAGTCGCTTCAGTCCTTCCTGCCTGACTTCTAATACTGAAAAAGTCTTTTTCAAAAACCTGTTTTGTTAGTACAAGGTTACTGACTATAAGCCAGCGGTTTCCTATTAAATTAGTTTTTTTGTGGAGGAGCCAAAGTAACAAGAGGCACTGCGAAGCCTCACCTGCTTGGTTGGTAGTTATAGTGACGGCGGCATATTGGCGCAGGGCGGGGGCCAGAGAGGAAACTCCGTTCTGCGCCTCGATCTCAAAGGTGTAGTTGGTGTGCGCCAGCAGGTCGGCCACAGTCACGGTGGTGTTGGTGAGGCCCGAAGCACGGGGCAGGAAGCGCACCACCCCTCTGCAGGGCTCGCACTGTTTGGAAGCGGCCGTGCAGCGCTTACACACCACGTTAAACGTCACGTCCTTCCTGCCGCCCGCGTCTGCAGGCCAACTCCAGTCCAGGATCACTGAAGTCTCGTTAATGACCGAGATCACGTTCCGAGGGGCCGAGGGAGGACCTGATGGGAAAAGGACACAGGTGTGGGAAATATATGGATGCTGTCCAGCGGAAAAGCTAGAGAAATGCTATTTGTCAAAAGCATTTTATGTTGCTGACATCTTATGAGTTTCTCATCAGGAGATGCAATTTTGAAAGTAGGGAGCTTGTCCTTCATCTCTCATGCCGTATTACCGAGAGAGACTTTAGAACTGCACATGATTTTTCTTATTAAATTCTTGGCAGGACTTTTTAAAGCTTCATTATTGCTTCAGATTTGGTTGGGGTGGTGGGAGGGGGTGACTCTCATAGGATTGCTAGGTTAACTTTAAAGAATGTTGTTATAAAAAGGAAGTGGGAATAAGATGCATCCAGAAGGCTTTCTCTTGATCGCAAAAGCAGGTTGAGCTTCAGACTGAGTGACACTGCTCTTTCCCCTATGGTCATGAGATTGTTTTGGAGTGAAACTTCAGGATAAAGCACAGAGTAGGACACTGATTTCACCAAACACTAGCTTGACATATGAAAATGATTTTTTTTTAAACCTTTGCAATGACCATATTTTTAAATTCCCCCTCTATTTAGAATCAGGCCTTAGGGGATAATTACACCAAACTTAAATTGTTCTGGAAATGTGTATGAGTGCATAGAGGCTTAAGAAGCCTGTATATGGTTGTGTGATTTAACACAGGACTGGGGATCTGTTGTTCTGGGTCGTGTCATCTTAACTACTTGACTAAACTTTCTTAAAGAGTCTCAGACTATGAATACAGAGAGGAACTGATACTGCATTAAGGAATAGTCGCCCTCAGACAAATGTGCCTCAGGACGATTCTATCATTGTCTACGAAGTTTCTCTGTGTTGTCCCTGCCTTAACCCAGAACTAAAGCTGGGCCAAGTACAGGAGGAAGACTGGCCACTAAAAAATTACATAATTAAAATGGGCTTCTTTTGGCTTTTCCTATGACAAAATTTAAACGCAACGCCAACATATTTGAAAGCGAGTTTCATTTCAGAGCGTACCACTGCAAATCCACTTACAATTTTCATCTGAAATGAACAAGAATCATAAAAATGGTGAAGTCATTTTCAACAACGGAACGGTAACAAAGACAAAAATGGCGATCCGGTCCACAGAAGCAAAGCCATAAACCATTCTGTCTGCTTAGGAGTCATGGGGAAAAAAGTGGAAATGTGTTGAGGGTTAAGATCTTTGCCAGAGCACAGCATCCTTTGATCCGGACTTATAATAGAAATCACAGTGTGCCAGTTAACGCTAACAGACTGGCTGGCCTGCCAGCGGGAGGACGTGAGGTGCACCGGAATAAGCCATCCATTACACACAGCCCCTTCTGACAGCTCGCTGCCTGTGGAGGTGTGAAAGCAGCATTCAGGACCACTGTGGGCTAAAATTACCACTGCCGACACAACATCGGATCCACAACACACTCTGGGCCAGTGACTTTCAGAATATGACATACGACTACTGTTTGCATGTTGTTATTGATAAATGGACCAGATATTTAACGCATTCGCTACTGTCCACTTCTGGCGTTTTCCTCGCATTGGGGATTTCTGAATACACAGAATTTACGGGGCCATAAAAAAAGGAGACAGGCGGAAATAAACAGGTCTATTTATACATACTAAAAGCAGGCATAAATATGGGTGCTTTAGAGATGTTTGACAGTGACTGAACACAGGACCTCATTGACGATGCTTTACTAAACCCAGCATAGACCGTAAATATTCCCCCGGGACAATTAATGAAATAAGAACGCTGTGAAGTTAGAACGTTGTGTCTGACATGGCAAATTATATGGAACAGTTCAACTCGAAAATCTCAGAAGAACTCGGGATGACCTTCACAATTAAGACAGATAAAATCATTGAAAAGTCTCGCTTTAATTGCAGCGCCCCTCTCAGAGCTGTGCTAACAGCTAATCTCTTCTACTCAGGGTAGCATCCGTGCATCTTGGGAGATTTTCATCTAGATAAACGTCTCCGCTCAAGGGCTATGACGACGCAAGGTGCCAGAATTAAACACACGCAGGCTGCTTCAGCGCTTTTGCTGCATTACTTCAGCGTTTTTTCCAACGGTGGCGTAAGAGGGAGCGTGATAAAGTCACACTTTGCCTATCAAAGTCAGACGGTGGAATTGCCGTAAGTGCCTAGCTGGAAACGAAGGACCGGAATAGCTTTTGACAGCACAAATAAATGCAACACGTATGAGCGCTGCGTGACCTAACGCACCGACCACTTTGGACGTCACGTAAGACACAGTCTATTAAACGTGTCTGCCCAATTCAACACCCTGGCTGCGGTTTTTACGTGATCTGAATCAGCACTGATAGCGCCGGCCATGATTTATGGATAATGTGTTTTGGAATGCTTGGCGGTGGCTGTGTGCATCTGTGTACCATCTGCATCCTCGTCTATAAAAGAGAATGAGTTAGCTCGCTCCACGGCGCAGACCCTGGAAGACCCACTGGATACAATGGTTAAAAAATAAACAAACAGAGTCTTCTCTCAGCAGACTGAGGCCGAGTCGAAGAAGATCAGAAGCCTTGTCAGATGGAGCCAATACAAATGTATCAATCCCAGAGCAAACAGTATAAACCACAGCACTTAAGAGAGCAGCTTTCGGATTACTCCAGCGCGGCGGCGTTTGAACTAATGCAAATAGTTATCTGTAGAATTACACGAGACATGCATAAGAATGTTGGGAACGGCTGCGATCATTTAAGCCCTGCTCTACGCTGGAAATATATGGCTCACTTGAGAAAACCCATGCTAAAACTGGGTTGATGTAAATCAGTTTGTGGCTCTGGTTGCACAGTAAGAGTGGAGCAAAGAATACGTACGGCTGCAGGCCATCGAAACGGGGTCTCCCTCGGAGCGGAAGTAGTTCTTTTCGCAGCTGCAGTGCACAGCGCCCTCCTGGTGCGCAAAGCTGTGCGGAGGACACTTGGAACACTTGCCGTTCCCAGAGGAGGCCTTGTAGAAGCCAGGCCGGCAGGCTGCGGAAACAAACACGAGGCGTAAGACAAATTAGAATGCTGGGAGCCTTCAGCCAACAGAGTCATCCATTACCCCATTACCACACTGCCACCTTTAATGGACTGAATCATTTCACATGACAATATGCATCAGCGGACACACTGGAGAGACTTTTAATCATCTGACTTAAACCCACCAATGCAGCGTCTGCGATCGTCTGTGCGAACGTCCATGCGGAACATGTGAGGGGAATGTGGAGAGGGAGTTGAGAAAGAGCAAAGGAAGGAGGGAGGAAGGTGGGATGTGAGGAACCGGGTGCCAAGCCGAAGCCCGGCGATAAAACACATTTAAAAATGAGGCGCTACTCTCTCCCTTTAGCGACACGTCCAGGGGATGTTGCATGAATTATGCAAATACACCTCTTAAAATGGAAAAAAGCCCCTCTTTAAATATCTCTGGTATTAAATTGTACTCAGCGGCTCATCCGCTCCTATTCATGAGGATCCCATTCCATTACCCATAATGAGGGGGGAAAAATCACGACGAGCCGGCTAATTACAGGGGCTCGCGCAAATCTGTATTCCGCTCCTCTCCTTTTTGCAGGTTCAATACTTGTCACTTGATATAGTCGGCGAACCAAAGCATTGAAGTCAGCAAGAAGATTTTTCTATACCCAATTCAATTGCGCTTCATGGCCTGACATGTGTGGGATGCAAGCTGCTCTTACCGCTGTCTGCCAGCAGAATTGCACTGTGCTGCAACCGTACTGAAATAAAATACTTGGAATAGTACCTCACCAACTTAAATGTGTTCACTCCACTTCTGACTCATTTTCCACAGCTTAAGTGATGTTTTGGAGCAATTTAGGGGTGCGTTTCCCAAAAAAACTAACATAGTGTACATTAGCAACTAACACAGTGTTAGCAACTATGCTTTTGGGAAATGCACCCCAGGTTGGTTTTGGTGCCTAACCAGTGATTTTTTAAATGATCATCTAAATACTAAAAATCTTATTTTAAAATTTGTTCTTAAGAAAGTTTAAACGTTTAAATAGTATAATATTATGCAACCATAGTATTTGGAAAACACAAAAAGAATGATCTTGTGCAGCTATGCAATAAAATTTGCATAGGAGTGCCCTTCACAGTTTGTAGATTCTGTTCTTGGCTAAGAACAAATATCACATAAGAAAACATTGGTGAATGTCGGAATCTTTATAAAAACTGCATAAGTGGATTTTAAGTACAAATTTCTTCTTAAGAACAGCTGGTGAACGAGGCCCTTTTCTCTACAACTACACACACACTTATGTGCCCACTTCAAATGCATGAGCTCGATCCTGGCTTGCCCCCGCTTTGTGCTGGTTCCTCTCAAGATTTTGTCCCACAGAGGGACTCTTTTCTTGCCACTGCTGGCCTAGGCTGCCCATTAGATGATTATAAAGCTCCTGTGCCTTATGTACCAAAACTCTATACTAGAGGTTGACCGATATCGTTTTTTTCAGGGCCAATATCAATACTGATTAGTGCTAGTTGACGGGGCCGTTAACCAATATTTGGAAGCGATATGCAAAAAAAGAGAAAATATGTCAAAATTTTGAATTTTACAAACAACAAGCTCAGCTGAAATTCTCCTTTTCACATCCTCTGAGCTTCACGCTGCACTCGTGTGTTGTGTGAGTGACAACAAGACCTCAGAGTTGACTGGCTACTGTTCATGTGACATATAGCCAATCAGAGACTGTTGTGGGCGGGACATTAAGTGAAGCAACGAGTCGAGGGCAAACAGCACAGAGAGAAGAGACGGCAGTGGAGCCACAGTAGCCCACCCTGTAATTACTCAATATCGGTGACGGTCAAAATTACACACTGATAACAATAATCAACAAAATGCCTAATGTCGTCGCCTGATAATCTGGCCTGCCCATAATCGGTCGACCCTTACACTATACAAATAAAAATGAATTAAATAACCAGCTCAATAACCAATTTAAACCAGCATTAAGCCAGCAATAATCAACAAAGGTCATCATTAACCATTCAATCTATGCTGGTCTTCATTAGTAGTGGTAGAGTGGTATTCCACTAACCCAGAAACACACAAAAGCGTCTGAATGGATAACACACGGCTCTCTTGGGTACGTCTGGCTGTCTCCAGTAGACCCGTGACGACTATTACACACTGTCCAACACTCACAGCTCTTCACATGCCACCTACTTCTGAGCATCAGAAGTGCCGTCATGTACCGGTCTTGGCCGTGAGCAAAGCAAGAAAGCAGGAGGCCGTGTGATATATGAGAAATCAGGTTTATGTTAACCTCCTGCTCCTGGGAGACTCCACTGCCCCCTCCACCTCAGCAACAGCCACTGCAGAACGAGAGGCTGACAAAAAAATCCGAGGCCGAGTTCTAGGAAATCAAATGTGACGCAGCATTTCCCCGGCAAATCTGCAAATGCCGAGTCCCAAATGAGATAAACATGTGGGGCTCATAGAAAGAAGACATTTCAGCACAAATTTCAGTAAATAACAAACGTGAAGGCAGATTTATTTGGTGCTCGGCTTCGACCGTATTCTAAGAGTCATCTCATGAGGTGCCGACTGTTTGCAAAATCCCAGAGTATTTACACGTGAAGGAATACACTGCACCAAAATCAAATAAATAGCCCCGAGCACTAAACAAGGAGACACTTCGTTTACACTCACGAGGCCACAGGAGTTACCGGTCATGGAAAGTGAGGCGCTTCGCCTCAATCATGCTAGAGTGCTTGTCCTGGACAGCTCTTTAATGGAAGCCTGAGAGGCAATCATTCCTGCTGACGTCTACCTCTCATCTCTCACCGCCTTTTCTATGTACTGTAGTGATAGGCTATGAATGACATTAACCAGAAGCCGGCCTCCGCTTCCTCTACATCACACAAACGTGTCAGCTGGGCCGGGGATCCCTGTCTTAGCGCTGTGCAATGATACATAAGCGAATGTGTGTCTAACAGGTCACGGCAGACAGGAAGTACTTCAGTCTCCTTTCGTGGCATTGCGTATATATGTAAATGAGTATTGGTGTGTGTAAATGTGCATGTGTAAGGGGTGAGAGTGTGAGAGGGAGTGTGAGAGAGGTTGGTTGCTGTTATTGATTGCACATGTGCTGCGAGGAGACAGTGGCGCTGACTCCCAGGCTAACAGGCGGGGGGAGGGAGAGAGGCGGCGGTGGAGAGCAACAGAGGTGATTTCTCATCCAGGCCTTTCCCAGCACACTCTACATACACACTCGGTCTTAATACGGACACACAGACGCTCCCCCAAGAGCAGCGCTTAATCAGGATATGACAGATGATCTTATTATTTTGTCGATCTTTGTTGTCTCGAAGGTGCTTGATGGTGGGGCGGGGAAAGACCACCAGCACTCTGAGGAGGGAATAGCACACTGGGTTTTGTTGTACTCATTGTGTTTCAGTGTACACCATCAGTAGGGTGAGTGGTCACATTATATATACATATGGGAAATTACTGTACAATTATTGTACATCTAGGCGTAGGCCTATATAGATTTTTTAATGGTTCATTATGTTCCTTTGCTGGTTACTGCAGGTTTGGCGCTGATGAAGCAGATCAAGAGTTCAAAACACAGCCTCAAGATTTTTTATTTTTGATAAAGACAGTTATACAAGTACAACATACTATGTTAGTGACATACGGACTGCAAGCAAATGTAAATAGAGGTTAATACATTGATTAAATGAAAAAAGAAATTTAAGTCTAAGTTTAAAGGTCCCATATTATGAAAAAATCACTTTTTCTGTTCTTAAGACATCTATTTGGGTCTGTACTGCCTCTACACACACTGTAAGTTTGATTGAAAAATTGTGTTAGTATTAATGTACTAATTTATGTCAGAAATCGTGTGCTTAAACAAGCCGTTAGATTTCTCCCCTAACTCTATGTCACATTAGGGGACATTTAAATAACTCCATCCTTCTATCTGAGAAGCTCCGCCCACCAGGTAGAACTGCTAGCGCTTCCTGATCCGCCATGTTTTCTTGCAAGTGCCAGTGTAGGAATCACAGTGAAGAAGTCTACCGGCGGAGTGTTGTGTTGAACATGTATGGCTGTATGGATGGTCTGTTAGCAGCAACTATGTGGATTATTGTCACATGAGGCAAACCCTCGCCGTGCTGTCTACACCACAGTTCCGGGCTGCAGCGGGTAGTTTGCTTTTAGGAATATTAATGAGAAGCAGCCTGTTCTGAAAGGAAGTGACACATAGGGGTAAAAAGCAGACAAAAATGCCTAATCTGAGAGGTAGTTTCAGCAAACTATTTCAGAGACATATTTAGTGGAGCCCATAGACCTATTTTAACTTGTTGAAATTTTTTAAAATATGGAACCTTTAAGAATTCTAAGTAACCAAACATATATTAAAATAGAAATTCAATAGCTTGGCCAAATTACTTACTGGTACCAAAACCTAATCTGAGGAGGCGTATAACTCACTTTAAGATAATAAATGTGTCTATATAGATTCAATTTCACCGACTGACGTCTGAAAGCAGTTTGTCAATATGTTTCAGGCCTTTTGTGTTGGACATAATAAAATTTCCAAATTCTGAATGTACCAGATGCACATTTGACATAACCCTTAAAAGCATGTTAAAAAAAGACTGAACACCATCCACTATTATCAGCAAACTGCTGATGTGACAAGAGACAACTCCCGGCAGATTGCTGCTGCACATCCCCAAATCAATCGATACCAGTACGTTGCGGACATGGCAGAAAGTGCCAGGCGTATTCATTTACTGTTAACGTTCTTACAGTAGCTTGCAATAAGTGAGAGGCTGCATGGAACAAATGCATTCATTCAGCAGCTCCTGTTCAGACTAATTGCCTGTGAAACTGAATCCGAGTGTCTCTCTCAGAGGAGAGGCAGCCCTGTAGACACTCCACCTTGGGGAACAAAGGCCAGGTCAGGATCCCACTCCAAGTGCTGCCCACAGAGAGCAACTGTCTGCCATATAATACAGCAGGTGACGCAAAAGAGGTTTCTTCCTGCAAGATGGTTTCAGCTCGACAAGGCACAAAATGAGAAATCAAGGCATTCATTTGATAAATCAATATGTTCCAGTCACAAAATACCTTCATCTATAATTAAAGTGTCAACTGATTGTCTCCTTCACTGTAGGGGAGGATTCTGGGCAGATATTTTGGGCCTCGCTATTTGGAGAGGTGAGAAAAGCTAAAAGAGTATATAAAAGTGCACACACACCCCTCCTAATTTTGCAAGGTGAAACCACTTTTAGAGGATATTTATGAAAAGTAGCTGAAAGTGAAGGTCACAGTTACAGACTGTGGTGTGCCTGACTGTGGGTTAGCGTAATGGAGGAAAAGCCTCAAACCCAATTAAAGCGCATGCATGGGTTTCATCTCCACTCTTAATCACATCACAACCGGCACTAACACCTCCAGAGCTCTCTGCTCCAACGACCTCTGACCCTGATCAATGACTGGCTGGCTAATAGAACATTCACTCAGTTTTTTTAAAGCAGATTTGAATTTCACATCAAATTGGCTTTGAGCTTCAAGATTTTTGAACTGAACTCCACTGAAACTTTTTGGACTAAATCACAAAGTTCCACTGGTTCTTGAGAAAATAAGTAGACATCTTGTAAACATGCGAACAAGCCAAGAGGGATTCACATTGGTAAACAAACTGAGAAACTCACACACACACAGACACAAACAAGAGAAACACAAGCCGGAAAAAAATGTGCTTTCTAAAATCGTAATCAGTCACGAACTCATGCACCCCTATGCACACACACACATTAATCACAGATCCAAATGCTTAGGCTTGCGTTCACATGAGCTATCTCCCACTCAGTGGTCCATTTGTAACCGCGGGCACTTAGGAGAGCCCAGCTGTAGCGCAGAGAGAGGGCTGAAATGTGATCAGAGCTCCTCAGCGAGCGTCTGTTTGTCCTGGAGCCTGTACAATGGCGCTCTCAGAGGAGAATGAGGCTACCTCACCCTGAATCAATACGCCCTGCCTTGTAAACAACTCCAATGACACCCCCCCATCCCCCCCACGCCCCCCCGTGACAGGGTCCATTTTGGATGGAAAACTTCTCCCCCCGCTAAGAACACAATCGCTGTGCTTTAAAAACCCTTAAAGTTCCTAAATCATATTATCTTCTATATGTGGGCTCTGTTCTTGAACTAAAAAAAACCCCGGAAAAGTTGGAATAATACCCCTTACATGACTGGACTCGGAGGGAGGCGCAAAGAAACTGAAGACTCTCGGTTGGAGAGCGCACTGGAGAGCGAGAGTGGAGCTCTCCATCAGTTCTTGTATGATGAAAGGCGAGGTCAGCGAGGTTTCGCTCAGCTGCAGCCTTGCCAGCAGTAAACAGAGCGAGCCGACCAGTGTGTTCACTAAACAAATGGTTTCCTGGTTCCAGAAAGAGGCTCCCTCCACTTCTATTCCACAAGGTCAGGGGGACTTTCACCCCCTCCTCCCCTGTCCTCTCTCCTCTTTCCATTTTCCCTCTCTGCTCCTTGCTTTTCCTCCTGCAGGACAGTCATGCTTCAGCATTAGGAATGGCAGGCAGAGCCGTGAGCAGCCGTGGGTCCCTGCAGTGCTGGAGATGGATATTAGCATTGTAATCTGCGCCATGCTTCAGGGGCTGTTTACAGCTCCAAACACGTGTTTCCACACGGCTTTCTCCCGCCCGGTACAATGCCACTACTGTGCTCGCACCTTTTTTCGAGCTGCTCATCGAACGCCTATTCTCATTCAAATCAGGGCCGGATCAGATCGCTTAATTAGGCCGTCCAGGACACGTCGTGCCAATTTTCCAGAGCGAAGCTCCAAATGTGAAGAGGCTCTTTCAGGCCCCTTTTTGAAATGAATGAGCTTCCACTCCAGCGCCATTACCTTGCAGTTACCGGCACAAACACCAATCTGGCCTGAAGAGGCTCGTATGAATTAGCAGTGCCGAAAGCAGCCCGTTACGACAGCTCCCTCATTCATCTGCTGGCACGCCAACAGAGCGCATGTGTAATATGGTTTTGGGTGTTTAGTTTGATTAGCTTTGGCAGCGGTGAATGCTCTGCATCAAGGGCGACAATAAACATTTTGATCCACCAACAAGGCGTCAGTGGGATGTGGGGCACCGGCGATGGATCCAAATGTTACTGATGAGTCTGAACGTCTCTTCTGTGATCGCTTACAAACGCCCTCCGTCACTAATGAATAACTAAGCGGCCATACTGTTCGGAATGAGCAACATTGGCGCCATTTTAATACAATTATCACACGCAAGTGACTGTATCCCTTGAACTATTTGCCTTTAAAGATCCCTGTAAATGAATTGCAGGCCTTTGTGGTCTGTCCTGCTTAGTAAATCTGTCAAAGTGAGACATAATATTGTGCCTGCGCCCTAATTAAGATTCAGTAATAACACAGTCTGGAAGAGTGCCTCAGACAATGCAAAAAGCATATTTCATAATTAGAGATGCAGCTTGAGAGATTTAAAAGTAGTGCACAGAAATCGGGAGGAGAAGCTATACGTAGCTCTGAAGTAAAGCTCTGTTACGCTTTCCTGCAATTAAAGTAATATTGAACTCCCATTAACCAGCAGGCTCATATTCCCATGGGCAAGAATGTTCCAAAGGCCAAAAATGATGATGCAGAAGGGCGTCCATACTAATCAAGACTCTTTGGCATCTGCCTTCCAAATTTGTTAGCATTAGCTTTTAGCATCTATGGAGTTAGTGTCCCTCTGTTCTGTGACCGGTGATTCCCTCCTCTCTATTTCTCTTTATATACTTTGACATCTCACTTCCCATTTATGTACTGTCTCAGCAGCCGATGGCCTTGCCACAGGATAGACAGACACACACACACGAATACACACTCACATTCACATCCTGCTATTTTCGGGAGAGACTTCCACTTCCATATTGGTTTCTTCATGATGACCGGATGACCTACAAAAACCTGACTGATCTTTTATGGCCGCAATCCAGTCCTAACATCCACCTAAAAACTTTATCTTCCAAACACACACAGACACCCCCCCCCAAGTCTGTTTTGCCATAGCCCTTAATGTAGTTTCACAAATACAGAAAACCAAAAAATAATTCGAATGCTAATTAAACCCTGTTTAAATAACACACATTATAACCTGAAGAGTATATAAAGAAATCTGCTGTCTGTAACTGTGATGACTATGTAAGTACAGACAATGTTGCTGGCTGCTGGTGAAGGTGTAAGTCACCCTCATCACAACATGATATTATATTGAGGCAACGCCCAATAACTCAATGCCTGTCGATATCACAAAGTTTGCTATGGTATGATTTCAATTTGATTCAATTCAGGAGGCAGTCATCGATATGAGACAAAATCATAATCACTTGCATTAAAATCACAAAAAGCAAATAAACTATCATTTGATATTTCTATTCCTATTTATTAGAAATAGACTCCTGTTCAATGTAAATTACATTACAATATGTGTGATGTCTGCTTGATGTTTTCATTTTGGTCTGATTTTATGGGCTTGTTGATCACTAAATTCAGGTTTACAGTGCTGCAGCTACACTGTATATCTCCCCAGAAGTGGCCCAAAAGGCTTAAAGGTCACTAAGAGCTTGGATGTTTGGGAATGGGCCAAACCTGCACACAGTTACCAAGGCTTAGCTTGCCTTCAGTGCCATTGTCAGCAGTTAAGGTCAAGACGGTATGCTGTGTGTGTGTGTGTGTAAAGCTTAGCACTGTGTTCACAGCTGGCTGTGTGTGTACGGACTATAAACTAACTGGGGGGGAAGCAGCTGGACGTCCGGCTGGCAAACTGCACTTGGCAGCACGTGTGTACATGCCGGAACCATCAGAACGGGACCCACACGCAGACAGACGAACAAGCGCAGAAACAATAGACAGAGAGACACACATATGCAAGTACATGAGTGAACACACACACTCACACACGGCTTATGATGGAAAAATAAAGAGTCCTACAACCGTTTTCTCCCCAAGCTGCCGGATGTGACTGGGTCAATCAGTAATTTTAGGACACCATTTCACTGAAATCCCTCGACACGTCTCAATAAGCCAGCATGATGCCTGCAGCAAATTGAGCAGATGAGGGGTGGTGGTGTTGGGGGGGGGGTTGCAGAGCTGGGGGGGAGAAGGCAAAGAAAGAGAGAAAGTAGCTTTGAAACAACTAAGCCTATTAGCATAATTTTCAAAGCCTCTTGGAATGTGGATCCCCCTGCCTGGTCCGCTTCTCCTCCTCCTCCTCGCCTCTATTGTACAGCATGTACAGCTCTCAGACAGAAGGGAGCACAATAGGAGCCCTGCATTGGCCACCACCTAATCCTCTATTGTGGCAGCTTTATAGCCGCTCCTTTTTCTGCGCTGCTCAGGTCCCTCCATTCCTCTGGAGGTGCCGGACCACACGGAATCGGCTGCCACCGATAAATCTCTCCCGCGGACAAAGGGAGATCAGGGTCAGCCAAGGGTTCAGGGATTGTATCGGCCACTTTTAATGTACGCCGACTGTCAGCCGTGGCCGTGACTGATAACGGAGGTATTATTTTCAGCGAGGAGCCTTACCCAAACACCGACCATAAAACTTCCTATTCGAATCCAAACGACCCGCTTCTGGCTATTGTGGCGCTGCCTGTGTCGAGTCCAACAAGATAACCAGGCCCAATGCGGCCGTGTGCAGGGGACGGATCCATCAGCGTGTGAATTAATGCCTATCTCTCCCTCTATTGTGTCCTTACGCAGGAACAATGGGTGCCAACAGCAACGGGAGGTACGCCATATGTCCATTACCACAATGATGAGGGAACATAAAAATTCAGGCAGCAGATTTCTAGCTCTGTCTCCATTGCCCATCCACAACTCTCTCCGGGGTAAGGCGTAAAGGAGGGGAAAAAAAGAGGGGATGATGAAAGACGGCTGAAAATGCAGAGGGGAAGAAGTAATTATTCAAATTCTTTATGCCTCACTCAGCTCCACGCATTTTATAAGTGGATGTATGCATGTGAGATGAGCGTCTGTGTGGATATGTGCAAGAGTGTGTGACTGTGTGTGTGTGTGTGGTAGAGAGCAGAGGAAAAAGCACCCTGAACAAAGGCCTGCCTGAATGACCGGTGCTGGAGAGTTGGACGTGTCCTCCTTTCAGTGCTGAAATAGGTCAGCTAGAATACTCCACAGAAACAACACGAGTCCTCACTGAGGATGGCCCACTTCCCCCCAGTCCCGGCACCTCCCCACTCATCTCCTCACACTTCACAACATCATCACTGTCATACACACACATATATATGAAATACACCCTCTCCCTCCTTTCCATTAAGTTGGGAAATATTTTGATAACAGAATATTTTCAGCAAATACATGGGGAAGAAGTTCTCAGAAAAAACAGAAGATTAATTTCTGCAAAATTTACCTGGCCCCAAAATACGCACACAGCTTTCTAATCTATCTATATCTAAAATAATCTAAAATACTTTCTGCTGTACCTCTCTATTTCATAGTTTCAGAAGTACCCATGCTGTTGTTAGTCGTCATACAAATTTCTCCCAGGAAAATATACTTCCCACAACACACACACACACACAATCATGCAAATACACAATGAATAATGTACTAAAGCTTCCGCATCAATACTGAACTCTATTTAGACATGTGTTGCTAAACGTCTTCACACCGTTCACCAATTTTTCACCCTTTTGACTTTGATGAATACATGCTTTTTTGGAGGGTGACAAGAAATAAAATTTCCATGATTTATTTGTACAGCTGAATCCTTACTTGGACAATGTGGGTCCAGTAAAACTATCGAGAGAATTACAGCTATGCACCACAAGGGGATACAAAGCTGCATTTAAGAACCTGCAGAAATTTCCAGGATCTAATTTCGAAACCACGACTTTTCATTGCAACCATATGGCCTGTCCCCGAGGTCACCTTGTTCCTCCCTTCTCACCTGAAGCGGTTCTGTTTCAGTCCAGCAGGTATTCAAATCCAATCTCCCCACTACAGATGTGAGAGAAATGATTATCATCACTCCACTTACCCCGTCATTTATTTGCAAGAAAGGCCAGTAACACCTCCAGATGGAAGCAACCCTCACCGAGTGACAAAGCCATCAGTGGGAACCATTATATTAATAATTAGAGACGATCCCTACGCTTGTTTGTTCGTTGTACACGACATGTGTTTACTCCGTTCAGCAGCACGCTGGCATCTAGTCTCATATGTCGTCATGACAGTTCATGCCTTGGCCCTAATGAAGCCGTAAACACGCAGGGCCTCGGCAGGAGCAACGCGAGCCTGCCGGCTGCTGCTGTTGGCGAATAAAACAGCCCAGGAAAAGATCAGCTTGGTCAGCGATTAGCAGCTCGGTAGCAGGGTCAGTGAGTCGAGCTGCGTCCTCGCCATTACAGGGGCCGAGCAAGAGCGAGGTGCTATTTAGATTCCTCCGGCAGGTGCCCCCCGCGCCAGCCTGGGCAGAAGGCCCCGCAAATCAATCTTTCATGTCGGGCCACTCGGCAGGGTGTCCACACATTTGTTAAGGCCCGCCAGCCCAGCCGGGCCCCATTCGTCTCCGTTCAGGAAAGGGGGAGCCACCCCAGGAGGGGGGTATGGTGGGGGAGGAGGGTTCGGGTGGATAGAAAAAGCCGCCTCACTCGGGGACTGCGAGGAGAGAGGGCCCTGGCGCTATAAATCAGCGGCCCTGAGCGCAGAGGCTGTCAGGGCCGTGGAAGACACGGCACCGCAGGTGATCCCCAGATGCCCGGGCAGGGCAGCAGCACTGCACATCAAGAGTTTCGTGTTACCTACACTGTGAAGCCTAAATGACAGAATTAAGTTAACATTACTTAATGCTTTAAAAAATTGAGATCACTCATTCTCATGAATTGAATTCCTGAAGTAATAGCATAATTTTAAATGTACATCATTTCATGCACATGCAATATATCATTTATTTGCACTGACTCACTTTAAAAATAAGTCTATAAAAATATACATATACTGTACATTTTACCATGCATTACACCACCGCTACAATTCACATCTGAGCTAGCTCATACAGATTAACTGCGTGTTCTCATGCATTCGCTAATCATTTGGAGTTCTTTACAACAGATTAAACATACACATGTCTTATTTTACAGTTTAAGACAACACAAAATAGGTAAACCAACACTTGGTGGTTCAACTGCAGCCGCTGGCGTGGAAGGAATGGAGATATTAGGAACCGCGTCGGACTTAGCATATGACAGACTCTCTTAGGGAACTTGCCCAGACTAGCAGTTAGGCAACGGATGCAGGTGGGCAGTAGATCTGGGCAGAGCGAAGCTAAACTTAGCCTCTCCACGTATGCAGGCTACGTTTTAGTCCCACCCTACTTAGACCTACCGTGAAATGCTGTGAAAAACTGTTAAACCGTATGACTCCACAATGTAGTAAAACTGACCTCAGGGGTTTTCCGCATCTTTTCAGACACACCTTTCTGACATATTTCACATGTTACCAAACCAAGCACAGTTTTCACCTTACTGGGTCTTAACAATTATTTCAGTTAGTAAACTTAAATGATTTAATGCACTATGTTTCCTCTCAGGCTTTACTGTTTAACCCAGTAGCAGCTGCTGAGACTATCTCTCCTTTCCTACCTGTGCTCACACAAATATCTATACACATCAATTACAAACGAGCACAACACACCAAGCTTTCCCTGTTTGTTAACTCTGTTACGTAAAACACCCTGCTACCGGCGTTCTGTGTTTTCTGATGACACAGCAAGAGAGGGCGAATTGGTGAGAGGAGAATAAAGCTTTTATGAAAAACACAAGTGCGGCACAACATCCTCGGGACACGGGCGAGATGAAAAGTGAATGCGGGTGGCTTTTTTTTTTGCTTCCTCTCCATGCAGATAATAACGCTCTGAAAAACCGACGGCATATCATGGGAGCAGGCAGGAACAGACAGAGCGAGCTCCTCTGGGTCTCTCCTTAGATATCCTGAATACAGCAAGAGAGGGAACGTTGAGGAGGGCCTGACATTTTACACAAAACCCCCCAGTCGCTCCTGTCCTCTTAGAGGGAGTGTGGCAATTATCACCGTGTTTTGCAGCAGTCAGGGGGGCAATTACCTCAGGGGAAGGTCAGAGGCGCTGTTCCACTCCAGCAGCTCACCGTGGGATCGATCGCTCACCTGGGCCTCAGCGATACGCTTGGCCTCACCTGAAACTGTCCTCTCCGAGACACGCCGGGACCCAGATGCTTGGCCCCTTACAGACAGTTCTGAAGCTTTAACAGAACCTAACAGGGTCTGGCTGGAAAAAGGCTCATAATTATATATCCAGGTTGGGGACCAGACAGAGGAAAGCAGTGTCAAGGCCCATTTTGTCAATGGGTGAGAAAAACTGAAAAAAAGTCTCCAGGAGAACAAATAGAGTGTGACAAGGCGTGCGCTTAAAATGAACCTTTGAAGGTGGATATTCACATATTGCTTTAAGCTTTAAGCTCTCAGTCAAAACAGAAAAAACACCCACTACATGATTTTCAGTTAGCTTTAGGCTGCATCGAACGTGAGTTTCTCACTCACTACTGTCTCACTTGAATATCTAAATAGGCTACAGTTTAGAATAGATGCTTAGGGTTGAATTACAGGAAACTTTTCATTCCTCTCATCCTTCATTGAACAAAGAGTGTTACACGGTTTACAGAGGATTTCAGCTTAGATCCTAATAATAATCCTAATAAGAAGCTTAATCATATGCTTAACCCATCAGACAACATTAAATCCATGATACAATTTATATTTAGATTCAGGCTTCGTGATACACCACAAAATGAAAATTTATTTTTTTTAAATTCACAGGTGTCATTGTCTGTGGACTTGAGGAAGAGAGGCTTTATTTAACAAATAATCTGAAGGGACAGTCCAACATGGACAAGTCAACTCTATCTGTTACTCTGAGGCAGGCATGCAGACAGGCAGGTAGGCAAGCAAACACACACAGACGTCAAGAAAACAAACAACGGACAACTACGGGATGGGTTTCCAATGTTTAAATAAAGGGAAACACCGTTGACAGCGATTAACTAATAATTACGGACAAACAGAATTTCTCGCCTCTGTACTTGAGGGATCAGGAGCATTGTTAAGACTGTCTGGTGGGTGGAGACGTGACAACAGTTTAAATTAATTAAACTCAAATATTTTTTAAAGTAATAGTTTTTATTCCTTTTAATACATTTAAACACTGACATATCAGTGTACATATACAAGATATTAAATATTAACATAAATCATTGTGCCAAATTTTACCCTGACATTTGCTACACGAGATGCAGCGAAACTGTGTCTCATGCATAACTGTCTCTCTTCTCCCCAGCTTCAACTGCTGTTTTATTGATCATATGAAAATGCGACTTCACAAACGAAAACATGTACGAATGTATGTATGCAAACAGAATTCAGATCATCTCTCAGATTTAGAAACTGCACTGATTAACCAAAGTATCTCACTGTTATTTCACCCTTTAATGACACTCAGTTCATCTTCACTCATTCTTCAAATCTTCTGCTTCGCAGCTTATTCTGGAGGTTGATGAGAATATCTCTCCCCACCTCTCTCTTTCTCTCTCTCTCTCTCTCTCTGACATAGACACAAAAAACATCATTTTTGTTACTCGCTTATCTCCCAGATTCAATCTCAGAACTAGAGCTTGCTTAGACTAACTTTTTTTCTCCCTCCTTTTTCTTTTTCTCTGCGGCTGTGTCCTCGAGGCTTCGCGCTCGCACAGAAGTGCTCACACAGCAGAACTTTACACGCACACGGGAGAATCAGCTCAAGAAGTTTGCAGACCTTGGCAGTGTTTTGCGATGGGTTCAAAATAATGACCAATTCCATATTCCCGACGTTGTGCGCCCGTATCTGTATCTGGGCTTGCGTGCCTGCGCCGGCGCTTGCTGTGGCCCGAGAGCAGAACAAACTCATTAAAGCTCACCTTGCACACTGCCTCACGGAATCATTGAAAATTCCACCTTGGAGCTCAATAATACCTCCCAAGCCCTATGCATTAATGACAAAGGCAAAAGCCAGTTTTTTCCCTCAGCTCCAACCAGCACATACATCAACAGCAAGTTTCACACCAATACAGCAGCAATCAATAAACGCCTCTGTCTGTCTGCCCGACATAATTTCTCCATCTGATAAGGAGACGGGAGGCTTGTAAAGAGATATTAGAGTTTTCGCCGTAGAAGGACATGACAGTGCTCCCACAGAGAAGGACGATTCTTAATGGCAACTGAGGAGATCAGCCTTTGTCCTCGGCCTGCAGAGACTCACTATTAGTTACACTGATGGATCTCTTAAGACATCAGAAGAGAGATTAGAGCACACTTGACTGTGAAAAACAATCCCAGCAGTGGGCCTCTCTCTCCCCCAGCCTGATCGATGCCCACTCAAACAGGACTTGTCAGGACTGGGCCGCTTTGATTGGCCGGCACCCGAGGAACAGACAGTAGACAAGTTGACAGACCCCCACCCCCAAGCCTTCATCGATCTTTTAAAGGCTCCACACACCCACACATACACACAGTTCCACAGTGAATGTCGGTCCAACGTGACACGTACACGTCAACACACGCTCACGTACACTCCTGCAGACACATTCTCACTTGCAGTCATGCGGAAAAGATCACACGCACCGAGCACGTTCGCACAATCACGCACATGTCCAGGAGTTTTGAAGTTTAAAAAAAAAACAGTGAAAGAAGAGCTTTGTGTAGGGTGTGAATGTTTACAGAGAAGTCAGAGAAAGTTCTCAGCACAGAAAAAACATAAGTGGAATGAATTCATTTACACCGACAGCTCAGAAGCAGCGCCGTTCAAAGAGATCTTTGTGTAATAGATTGCTGCACTTACGCGCTCGTCCACAATATCTCATTAATCACAGACAACCGGCCTCTCCAGCTCGACAAAGATTGGGCAGACACTCAGGAATGAACAATCAGGGGCCTCGCTGATCGCGCCTGAGCCCCATTAGAGGAGGGTTTGTTTGTGCTGAACTTGCCGCTGCAGAAACTGACAGCTGCCCGTAAGTACTTCATGCAAGCTCACAGATAAACTAAGGAGAACCATTAGAAAAATCACTGCATAAGCCATAATGAGATTACAGGCAATAAATAAATTTATTTGCCTTAAATAAAGTTATTTTTAAGTTATTTCTCTACGTTTGACCCATTCGTGAAGGAGCAGTGGGAAGCCTTTTTGCAACTCCCAGGGAGCGGTGCTTGGGGACGGTACCTTGCTCATGAGTACCTCAGTGGTACCTTTACTGGTCCAGGACTTAAACCGGCAAACATCCGATTGCAGGGGCAAATCCCTAACCATTACACTACCACTGCCCCACATCCATTTATCTGTCCGTCTGTCTGTCTATCTGTCTATCTATCTATGTTGCGTACAAAGGTGGGTGGAGTAGCCAAAAATCTTACTCAAGTAAGAGTATTGTTACTTCAGAACAATATTACTCAAGTAAAAGTAAAAAGTAGTAATCCAAAAAATTACTCAAGTAAGAGAAAAAAGTACTCGGTGAAAAAACTACTCCAGTAGTAACTGAGTAACTTCTGAGTAAATTAAAGATTTATTGGTTAATCATATAATCGAATATGCAAAAATATAAAATAACAATGTACAATGTGTTTGGATATAACCAAACAATATTACATTAACAATAGAAAATAATAAATTTAATCTATACAAAGTAACAGAAATTAAGGCTAATTCAGCCACAATAAACAGTACAATAATCTGTAATAACTTAATAACTTTTTTAGTTTGAACAAGGCTCAGCAGGCGGAGATTACACAGTAAAACAAGAACAGGGCAGTCTGTGCATAAACTGTCCAGTGTGTGTGTCTGTCTGTGTATGTGTGTGGGTGTGTGTCTGTCTGTCCGTCTGTCTGTCTGTGTGTGTTTGTGCATGTGTGTATGTAAGTGTGTCTGTGTGTGGGGGGGGGGGGGTCTGTGTATGTATGTGTGTGTGTGTCTGTGTATGTCTGTGCATGTGTGTCTGTCTGTCTGTGTTCGTGCGTGTGTGTGTGCGTATGTGTACGTGTGTGTGTTTGTGCGTGTCTATGCCTGTGTGCACGTGTGTGTGTGTATGTGTGTGTGTATGCATCTGTGTGTGTGTCAGTGTCTGTGTCCGCGCATGTTTTGTGTGTGGTCATGTGACTGCCTAGCTCCGTTTGATTGGTGGAACAGTCATTTAGGAGGAAGTTTCTGACAAAACAAACAGGTCGTGCATCGGATAACAGGTGAATAAAAATAAAAGTAGCGAGCGAAATGTCGCTCAATGTAACAGAGTAAAAGTAGTGTTATTCCTTCACAAATATACTCAAGTAAAAAGTATGTTGTATAAAAACTACTCAGTTTATCCAAAAAGTTACTCAAGTAAATGTAACGGAGTAAATGTAGCGCGTTACTACCCACCTCTGGTTGTGTAACAAAACATGCATTGTATCCTAATATTTATCATCAATCTCTCATTGTGTTTTGTTAATACAAATATACAAAAGTTTTCAAATCAACAGCATTCTCTAAATGAAAGGATGAACAAATAGTTTTCCTAAAATGAATAATGAATGGTCCTGAAAGACAAAGTAGTTCTCAAGCAGTTGTTTTGTTCTGTCTGAAGTAGTTATTTTTCTGTCTTTATCTAAAAAATCAGGACTTCATAATTTCTACACTAAATCAATCATGTGGTGAAAAAAAGACTTGTTTTACCCTTTAAGTAAAAAAGATGGCTAAAGTTGCATTGGAGTCATTTAATATTTCATGCATGGAGTGAGATAAAAGTAAAAAAAACAAATCTGAACCTGTAACAGTGCTGCTCTTTTCTCCACCTGATAGGAGGTGACACGCTGCTGATGGCGGGGATCGGCGGGGAGTTAAGGCCGAGCACAATGCGATTACAGTGGGGCTTCCACTGGATGACTGTGCTGAATGTGCTGAGGAAATCACAGGGCTATAGGAATGTCCCCCTACTGGGTGCACACATGGTATTTCGCTCGGCTTCTCCACATCCCTGCTGGAGCTGCGGCCTGGACAATGAACCCAGCAAAGCCCATGAGCGCTCTCTTATTGGGGCCGGATCACAAAGCCGTGTCATAGAGCACTGGGCCTTGTAACCGCGCCTAGTGAGCTGGTGTGCCATGCAGCTATTCGCTCCCCACATGCTCTCCTCCATGCAAAAACAATATAGGCCTTTTCAAACAAAATGGTGCTTATATTTAAACATGAATAATGAACAAGTATTTAAATCGGTTTTATGGTGCCATAAATAAAAGCTGGAGTAGATTCAGCGACCCAGTGCGTCAAATGGCGTGAGAACAGGCGATGATGATAAATGCCATCTATTTATTGCCATGGATCTCACTTAGTAAAAATGTTGGATTTGGATGAACTCCCCTCTGCTCTTCTGATGTATTTCTGGACCTCCTCTGGCATTGATTCCTCTTAAATGCAGGCTAAACAGCAGCAATCATAATTATTCCAATTAAAATGATGAGTAATAAGGGTGCCAATTCTTCATACACCTGGAGACAATTTTCTGATGCTTCTTACACTATAGTGCAATAATTACCATTGATACCAGGCATGTAATTTCCATTTGTGCATTGTTCTTTAAATCGCATCTGCAATTTCCACTGAACAAACAATTACAAATTAGAACATGTGGTTGTATTCCCTTAAAATCGATTGAAAAGACACAGACATTATGCATGATGCAGGGACAAAACAACATCCCACCCACATACCTGCGCTCCCACAGGATATTTTAAAACATTCATATTTTTATGATAAAAGATATAAATACAATTTTTGAATACATTTTAAATATCTTTCACATAGCAATCAGAGATGTGGGAGTGCATGTTTAATTTATGATGTGTTGATTAACACACTTTTATTATAATAATATGCAGCTCGTTCTGATATATCTGTTAGACAAGAATTTGCATGGTAACGACATGTAAATGACAGTGAGTGGCAACCTTTCCCCACCTATTTAAATGTAAATCAATCTATTAATTAGTTTGTCCTCATTAACCATGGCAAGTCATCAATGCCACTCCAGTAATAACTCACACAGAATTGCATTTTAAAATGAATTAGAATTACGGCCTTATAGAAATTGTGTAGATGTATGACTTTGTAGGTACACACTGCCTAAAAGGCGTTTCTGCAATTTCTCTTTTAAAGATATAATGCTGTGCTACTTTAACTCCCATCCACCTATAAGTCAGCACTGATATTAAAAAAAGAAGCACAAATGCACACACATTTAGAGACTAAAACATCCATATGCAGAACAATTAAACAGGTCTATTACTTGATTTAAAGTCATTTATATCCATAATGTGGGCTGGTTTCAGCTGTGTAAACGGAGGAAGGATTTTCAAGGAAATTAAGAGCGCCTGATGTCATTGTTTTACTGCTGTGAGCTGGAAGCAATGTCTTTTCTTTGGCATTCTAATCTCTGAACATAACAAAAAATGTGCACGGTGTTTAAGCATTAATTGTGTGGAGCGAAGTCTGAGAGAGTGGCCCTTGGCAGACAATCAGCATTCTTTGGGTGAGCTCTGAGAACAAGAATAGGGTGATGATGGACAAATAATTACATATTGGATCTCATCAATTCCATTTACCGCACTTCTATGGGGATGGAGATTGCAGGCTCAGATCTATCTTGTCAATCAGAACAGAAAGGATGCATCATGACCCAAAGTCTCCAGCCATGAGGATCAAATGGCTTTCTTTAATAAGGAAGGCTTTGTATAAGTATAGGGTCCGCAACTTGGATACCGTACTCGTCCATATAATACTTAACCAAAACAGCTAGAAGGAATCCAAGAATCTGAAAAAGGAGATCAGTATCTCTTTAAACCCAGTTTTTGAATTCTCTGTGGATTCAATCCCACACCCTTTCGATAAATGCCTCTATGGTGTATTTGTACTGTGGGGAAAAATGTTGAGAGATTAATAAGAAAAGGGAGGGTGAAAAACGTCCTCCACTCAATTTCTCCTGATGAGTATATTAATCTTAGTGGACTGTCCTCTGTGGCATTTCAAGTCTCCACGGTCCCTTGCCCTGGCTATATGTGTTTAAAGACACATCTCCCAGACAGTGGCTTCCTGAAAGGTCAGCGCTCATCTCAAAGGCATCCCACAACCTTTAAAGGTCTCTTCTTTTGTCCCCTCTTTAAGTGGCAGGCACTTCAAAGAGCTCCTGTTTGGAGTTTCTCACCACAGCTAGATTACAAGTTCTGATCTGCTGCCTGAATTAAAGCGCAATGATGCCTCGGGGTCCGGCCTTCATAGGGCCGCCTGATAGCATCACCCAGAACATCTTCCACAAAAAAGTGACTCTGTTGAGTCTCGGCTGTGGTTCAGGGCTCCTGGCTTTCATCATCGTAAGCCCCAGAGCGCAGCGTTTTCCGGGTAGCCATTGTAGCCTCCACGCACTGCTGCTCTGGAAGATCCAGTGTTATGCTTGGCATTCAAGGTGGAGAGCCTGCTAAAAGGTTGGGGAGCTGTGCAAGTGCACTGGAGCCTGAAATGCTTTAATAAGCTGAGGGTGCAGAAATCTTAGTCTCCCTGGAGTGACGTGTAGACTCACCAGACTGATCAACACTACACTGTGGAGGAATGGTCTCTCGCTGAAAGGTACCAAAGCAGCAAGACTTCCTTGAACTCCTGGACCTGGCTTTTCCCTGGCGTTTCCTGTGACTGGGTTTTTTCTCCTGTGAATGCCACGTTTGCACTGACAGTCCTACTCAAGGGGACAGGGATATTTGACAAGTCTGTCACGAGACGTAGTGTTCCATCCTTGCCCCAGAGAGGATGCTGTCACTGGACATATTCAAGCAACATCCTGCTTATGAACTCACAGATGGTTTGGAGAAGTTGAAATGACCATCTGGGTACATGTAACCGAAGTCTAGTTCTGTCTTAACAGCATAACAATTGGTGTCAGCACTTGTTAGTCAAACACAAAGAGGAAGGAATTTCCTGAATGTCACACAGTTATGAACGCCACTTCCAAATGTCAAACACTGTCTGCTTAACATCACTGAGCGGTGATTTTAACAGCATGTAATATGATGCAACCTTCAACTAATTCTGAACATATTCATCTAATTCTCCAAGTATAACATTTGATTTTTAGAACAGTTGTATGATTAAAGCTAGAAAGTTCCAGAACACTGCAAAACTTTAGATATATTAAATCAACTTTACTGGATATATCAATTCATTTGACATTCATTGGAGACAAAAGAACAGAATGTTTTTGTTATCTGATCAAAAGAGCAGCCTTGCAGAAACTCTGCAGGTATTTTGTGCAGCTCACAATTGTTGGTAGGAGCACAGCATGTCTACTTAATCACGTGGACACTGGGAGCCCTCCCTGGGGCTTAGCAAGGAGCAGGCATAGAAAAAATTACATGTTGGGGCCCCATGGGACACCACCACACAAACACACAGTGTACTCATTTATAAAAGAATAAACAAACACTTGCAAGACAATACACTAAAGCAATTAAACACTTTTCTCACACAACACATAGAATAAATAACAAATGCACCATGATTACTCTGCAAGATCATGTACCAACAATATTTCATGGTAAATTATAAGTATTGTGTTTGTGTTGTGTGCAGTAGATGCTCGATGCAGCCTTTCAAATACTTATTTATTCTTAATAGGAGCACAAATGATGTTAATGAGAGATATATGTGATCATGAACATTTTTACTGTTATTCTCTACACTCCGTCTTGAATAAGCAGAATAATTAGACCTCAATCTTATTCCTTTTTGCTGTAAAAAATTAAAAAAAACTTTTATTAAAGGCTAGCTGCCAAAACAAACTGCAAAACTTAAAGCTTCTTAGGAACGTAATTAGATGTTAACTGGTAATACATTTATATGTTAAAATTGATTCTTCAGGTAAATGTATGTATAATAAATGGAACGTGGCATTATTTGATTCACCACGTGCATCACACTGAGCTCTGTATGCAGTGATACTATTCTATACTTCACACTGTAACTCCATATTGTCTACAGAGCACCAGAAACAAATCCCAGTGGAGATCTTACAGTCGAACCACCTACCGCCATGAAGAAGATGAAACGGAGAAGTCAAACAGCACAACCCCGGCACCGGCTTCAAAGCAAAAGGTCAAGGACTCCAGCTCTGCAAAGCGTGTGTCCCACAGCAGGGCCAGGGGAATCCAGGCAGGCCAAATGACAGAGTGGACGGTCTAAGAGTGGAAGGTCTAACACACAAATACCAGTTTGGTCTCATATTGTTTTAAAATAGCTTCCCACTGTAGAAGAGGTGTCACAGAAGGGTTACGATGGTGAGTGCACTGAGTGAAAGAAGGACTTTTATTTGCCCTCCCACAAAAATGTGCATTTCACCATCAGATGGGAACACAACAGAAACACAGGTTTGCTGTGTGAATTTTTTCAAAGAACAGGCGTTCATTTACCATTCCCGGCGTACCAAGTGTGAGAACAACAGAGGTGTAAACCAGCGTAAGCAAAGTGTTAATTAATAACACTCTTGACAGGACTGAAATAGGATTTGTCAAAAACATGGTGCCAAAAGAGACGGCCATTGTGTCAGCCACTGCTGAATGGACCACTTCCCTCTGAGCAGAGTGAGCTAAAGCCCGGTCCGAAGCAGGCTCCCAACGCTGGCTGTCAAGAAGGCCTTTTCCCGCTGTCAGGCCAGCACAACGCTCATCGATCACAGTCACGCCCCCTCCCAACCCACGTCCCATCCACCACCGGGTGTCCATCCCAAATAAACAACTCTATCCATTGCTTGCATCTGCAGCCTGGGGCTCACATTCCTGGGCCTGTGGTTACCATCTCTGAACTGAAAAACATAGGATCTTGCAGAAGAAGGAGCAAGAGTTCTGTCCCGACCCCTTCCTCCTGTAAAACTCGCTCTGGAGCCGTGGAAGGTATGGCGATAAATGATCATATGGAAAAACAAACACATTTTGACGATGAGAAGAGCGGTGACAGTCCAGGGAGCCATGCTGAGGCCCAGAAGCTCAGCCCATTTTCCCCACATTTAATGGCTGGGTCTCAATTTGAGAATGGCGTCTTTAATGAAACGGCAGTGTTTGTGAACTCACACTATTATTTAGCCTCCTCCTTTCCCGCAAGATTATGTGTGGAAACAGCATTACTGCTGTGGGGGTTTCTCAAATTTAATTAGTTTTTGTTACTGAAAGTAGAATGATGAGATTTTCACAAGTCAAATATCTCCTGAGGTGTTTACTGAGAGGCATCAAGAAATAAAAGAGGAGGAAAACAGCAGAGGGCCACAAAGACTGGGGGAGAAATAAAATAACCAACCACTGAATTGATTTATTTCTGGGGATTAAATTGAACTTTTCACACCATAACAAGAATCTTTCGGTTCTGTAAATGGGTTACAGCAAAAACACTACTGACCTAAATAAACAAAATATATTTCCTTGATATTTTTCTTGCTTTTGATTGTCTGTGAAAACTGTTGTCAACAGAATTAAAAATGTATTCTCACTTTGAATTGGTCTTCTACAGTTCTTATTTTATAAGTCCATCCTGAGCCCATCTCACTTCAATTTGTCCATGGAAAATGTCAAGCCTTTCGTCTTTATGGTGGAAAAAGCCTTGGGGTCTGTGGGGGGAAAAAGGCAGCTAGAAAAACAGTTGGAGAGTGAGTGTCCCCTAACTTCAAATTGATAGAAAAACCAAATGCAATGAGTCAGAGGTACAATAATGGTTTCCATGTGGGACGTGACCTCAGTTTATGAAGGATAATTCCAGCATAAAAGGCCCAAAGCAAACCTGGCAATGGCTGTGCTCTGAAGAACAAAGTCATGTGTCTGATGTATGAGTAGGCAGTTTGTCCTGCAAAGGTGTCAAACAATTACCATATGAGGTAAGGACACAAATAAAGTGCCCCACAGTCCAAGGCCATGAATCAATGCCTGACTAATACAGTTTGAGTCTAGTGGGGCAGAAAGAGCCTGAGGAGGCACTGTGATCGTGAGGTGAGTAAACTCTCAGTTCGAGCCATTGCTCTCTCCAGTACACACTCTCTCAGCAACCCTACATCTCCACCCTGACTCCAGCTAATGCCAGCCAACTCAACACTTACGGGTCAGGGGAGATTGAATCAGTTGAGTCCATATGACAAAGTGGAGGCAATAAACCGACACAGCATTCCTAAGCAAGCCAGCTCAGCAAACAAACTGAAATCGAGGAGACTTGTTTCTGCAACCATTTTTCCTTTAGTCCTTTTTTAGTGGGTCACTGCAAATGACAGCACTCGGCAAAACTCTGGCCTCTTATTCCAAAAGGGGAGGAGATCAAGGACACAACTCTGAAAGCTGTTATTGAAGAGTATGCACAATATAAACAAGTTCCAGAGACGCTGGTGTCTTATCACAGAGTCCGGACGTTGTGCTTATTCCAACACTGCTACGGCACTCACAAGTACACACATATAATCTTTCAGTCCAAAGATGATTTAGTGTGAGGTTGCAACTGAGTGCTATAGCAACCAACAAAGTCTGAACAAGAAAACAAACCAGTCCTTAGAAAACAGAGAGTAGCCAAAATAAGACTCCGCTGTTTGACGTGTAACGTGTTTTCACAGATTGCAATCAGATGCACACTCAAACACAGCTTCCTATTTATTCTCTCTATCGATGGGCGTTAATCACAAAAGAAGAAGGAGATTTGCCTGGCTTTGTCTGTATGAGAGTCTCCTGACTGGAAAGAGACAGAAAACAGTGCATTCTCTAATAAGCTAAGTGATTTTTTGTCTCTCAAGTCTGAGCAAAGGCAGGCCTGTTCAGAAGCCTGTTTGGTCTTCTCATTATTGCAAATGGCCCCATTGCAGTCCTGGACACAGATGAAGCCGGAAAATGCTGAAACCCCAAGGTGCAGAACATCTCGCGTTCTGTTTTCCTTCCATGTGAGAGCACTTTGGCTGCTCCGAGGCTCCGCCATTGTTTTGCGAGGGCTGATGTGGACCATCGGAGGCGGAGTGACACGCGGCGATGTCTTGACGATGTACATGAGCCCCGCGAATTTGTCCGAGGAAGAACAGAGGGGAAAGCGTTTAGAAAGAGAGGGTGGGGAGTGATCGAAAACACGTGGCATGCAATGGATGCTCAGGCACGCAAAGACGGACTTTGATCCGCCAGCCAATAGCACGAGCCACTGGGGCAGAGCACTGCTGCTCCAACCACCTCACAGAGCATTGAGCATCGGCCGGGACCCAAAGATGGAAAAAACGACGGCCCCTCTGGCCTGCTCTTCTGAGGAGACTCTCTTCAGCAGATCTCTGGGCCTGTTCTACCGTGGCTCTTGCTGATGTCTCTACTGGTTAAGCTTTACGATGGCTGCCCATTAACTGGGAAAACGAGAATATGTCTAAATTAATATCAATCAAACCCAAAGGTCACGCGCACGACTGTGGGAGTGCATCCTCTTTATGGTGGAGCCAATGTTTTACTTTGCTTTGGTGCGTTGTTAATTGTGTCCGCTGCGGTTAAGCATAAAACTAGTCAAGCTGAGCGCTGGGACAAGTTTGGACCTTAACAGTCGGCATGCGAGAATTAATGAGCTCCTCTAATGAGAAACAAACCAAAGCAAGCAAACAGGACCCCCTCCCAAGCATGCTCTGGTTATTTCTAAAGCTCAACATCATTATCACCGACATCCATCCATCCCTAAAGCAGAACGCTTGTGGAGGAATCAATAAAAATACACAACTGAAGAAACTCATTTGACTTAATTAAAAAGGAGGATCTAAAACAGACTTGCTTCTGATTAATGACCACACTTAGATGTGTACACAATTAGTTGGTTTGTCATATGTCAAAATTTCTCATCACAGACATCTTAGAGGCAAACGGTAGAACTAAACCAGGACAGAACTGTGGCTTGAAGCCTGGGACAGAGCATCACACAAACAAGATCAGTGCTCAAACCTGCCCAAAATAGTAAGAATAGTGTCAGTCTGCAGTCCCTTTCATCCAGTGAGGCCTTAAGGGCTTGTTAAAATAACCCATTGCGCTTTCTTCAGCAGCATTAATAAGATCTGATAACTAATCAGGGATCGCAGGCGTGGGGATTGTATATCCCGGTAAATCCATAAGGAATGTAAACCATTGCGACTCTCAAAGGAGCCCTGTGGCAGCTGCGAACATGGGAAGCCTAGCAAGCAGACCAGACATCCGGATCATTTACTCATTGTGTTTGCTGTTTTAAGATCAAATTATGGTTCAAAAAATTTCACACAGATTTTAGACAGTTCATGCACCCTGTTTGATTGCGATAACAGGTCATGATTTCAGAGTGTTCTGAAGTTCTTGCAATTAAACTTACTCAGATAGAAAGTAAATGAACAAGGGCTTTAAGCTTTTTTATAGCTAATGTTTTTCTAGTAGAACTTCCCTCTAGTAGATAATGAACATCTGAAAATCCACTTAAGGCTCACATCCTCCAGGTTCAATTCTCTACTGATGCAAAAATTAAACACAGCATCTCTGTGAGTATTTCTCTCTCTCTCTTTCGCACACACACAATTTCCCCATAGCTAGTGCATAATAAAACATTGCTAACTTAAACCATTGCAAGTGTTTGTATATGTTTGAGAGCTTACTTTGTACACACTGCTTTTCATTTGCTTTCACACACAGCAACATACAAAATACTCTGGAGAGCCAGTTCTTCAGTGCAGTGTCATCCCACAAAAAAAGGCCATCCTATGACTCAGATCCACTGTCAATGTGTTGAAATAGAGGCCTGCACACCTCAAAATACCCGTGTTAGTGCGACACTTAGGCTCCCTGCAGTAATCAATCCGTTAACACGGCGGGCCTGCAGAGAGATCTCTGAGTTAGGCCCCTTTCCCTACACATGTGGCTATGAGTGCGCTGGTGCAGCTGTCACCCTCTGGTAATATAAGCCCTTATTAGTGTCCATTAGTCTGGCCCGAAACTAATAAGAGATTGTCAAATACATCCAAACACTCACACAAACTCTACACATAAAGGAGGGCATTGCAAAGGGTGACATTAAGGCAAAACCTGAGGAGGTTTGTTGTAATGTGCCACGATCAGTTTCTCTGTAGAAAGATGACGCAGAGAAACGAAATGCTTAACTCACTGCAGCATCTCAGACAAAAGTCACTGCTGTTGTTTTTTTTAATGGAGGATTGATTAGGAGTTCCTGACATTCACTCATTCATTCATTAATTCAAATATACACCCTCACCTTTTCAACACATCACTCACCTTTTCAACACATCACTCACCAAAATTCTCTCACATAATTTTCCCCCAATATAATAACTCACTAATCACAGATTTACTTTCATACTCATCATTCCCTCACCATCTCATCTTTGACTCACACTCGCCATTCCCTCATTCATTCATCATTCCCGCACTTACTCATTGGTACCTAACACTCCCCAGTCGCTCATCATTCTCTCAATTACTATTCTTTTAATAACTCACTCACCTATCCACTCATTCACTCACTAGCATCTCTCATTCATCCCTTCACTCACTCACCACTCACCCGTCATCCAATCCACCCGTTTACTCACTCACTCACTCACTCACTCACTCAGACACTCCCTCCTGCACACTGTCCTGTCATTATCATTCACCTCAAAACAGCACAAAGAATCACTTGTCAGGCGCCTGCTTCTACACACCACAAATGTGTGTTGGGATTGATAAATAGTTTGGAGCAGTCACCTTCACAGTCGTCAGTCTCCTGCCAAACCACAGGCTAGAAAACTGGCCAGTAAAAATGCATGACCACGCACAACTGCTTGAAATGTATGGTCAGGCTCCAGACATCAGCATTTGTATTTGGTTTCACTGGAAGACCTTGTATGTTTCATTCCACTTGTGGGACAAAATGAAAAAAAGGAATCATCCATTTTATATTTGCATGTAATGAATAAAAGATCGGGGGAAGAGCTCCAACAAAAAATTGGTCAGAGAGACTTTACAAACAACGTATAGCTGTTTTATAGAAAATTTGACCCGAGCTATTTCATTTTTAGCACTTACACATCTAAAGACAATTTTGGAAATTTACTAAAATTGAATTTATTTGTATTTAAGTTGACTGGCACCTAAGCAAAAGCAACATATCAGGTTGTTAAAATGAGAGCCTTATTTTGAAAGCGTATTACTTTTGTGGCAGCAAGATCCACGGACTGCACTCGCACTAAGAGTAAAAACAAAACTCGGTTAAAGCCAAGCATTAGGGTCAACTTCCTCACTGCACTGATGAGAAAAACCCTTCGATGTTCCATCCTTTTCACAACATCCATGCAAAGTCGAGCGGTACAACATTTTCTAGGATAGATGATGTGAAATTGGAGCCCAAAAGCTTCACGCTTTCTTATCACATATGGGAGTTAGCATGTTTCGGTGCTTGATCAAAACCTCTCAGCAGCTGTTCTGCATATACTCTTCCATATCTCTGTTCAAAGCAGAAAGCAGACACGTACATGTACACATGCTCTTCAAACTGAATGGCTGCCAATCATCGATACTCTCACATCCATGAGCATGGCAGAGTAGAAAACAACATACCAAAATTCCCAAACATCCCAGACCCCAGTTGGAGAGCAGAGGACGGGACACAGAGCACTTTATGAGCTGCAGGGATTTCTCTCGGGAGCAGGCTTAACTCAAATAATACCACAGACAGGGCCGAGTCTCTCTACGAGCCAGCTGCCAGCCAATTTATTATCAGCCCTCTCAACCACAGCTCTACTCACAATTATACACGCCAGCCAAAATATAGGTCTTAGTAGGCACACTTTGAGGCAGCTCCCCCCTGTAATGAACTTATCCATCCAAACACTCACATTTTCCTTTTGATATACAGAATCTAAAGCAATGTATAAAATATAATCCACATGCTAGATTACAACCGGATTCTAGAATATTCTACTGCAATGATGTTTATTGTACATAAAGTAATACATATGAATAAACACATACTCACACACCCTGCAATCTTTGTGAGGCACTTCCATTGACTCCCATAATCACTAGTTCTAAATAATAATAATACACCCAAGACTAACCCCAACCTTAACCTCAGTGACCAAACCATGTATTGACATTTATATCTAGTTAAGTTTGGAATTTTTCTCTAAAAGTATTTTTCTCCATAAGAGCTCATCATGATATTCAAAAATATCCTCACTAAATTGCAAAAACTGGACAAATCTCAAATTTTTCCATCTTTTACACATCAATCAGGTCTTCACAAATCCCTAAAAAAATCCCTGCCCTACTCCCCACACACGATCAAATGCATCCCACTCTTCTGTCCAAAACGCCAAACACACATCCATTCTGTGTGCTTCCTGACGAGGTGATATAGAGGAGCGTTTCACAAGCTTAACTGCTTCAAGCTGCTCTTGGTCGAAGTCTGCACCACAGATCTATCTCCTCCTCTGTTGGACCGACTGCTCGCTTCGCTCTCTCCCAGGCACACACCCCGGCACGGCTGACAGATCTGAGGTGTGTCTGTGTCTTTGCGTGGAATGAAAAAGAACTTTTCTTTTGCTCTCCAAGCAGAGGACAAATTCAACTGTCCCAGGAGTTTAGGAATATTTACAATCCCAGCTAATCAGCGAGCCTCAGTTTGAGATTGCAGACAATGAATAAATGAGCAGAATATACAAATGAGTGGAAATCCAGCAATAGATTCTGCCGTCCCATTTAGAGTTTTTGTCCACAAAATTGGCACTAGTACATTACGCTGATGAAAGGAAGAAAATGGACCGTGAAATGGAAAGCACTGCAAGGGGGGAAAAAACAAGAGTGAAAGGGACAAAAGAGAGAAAGACTGTACCTTGGCAGGTGACTCCTCGTTCCTCGTAACCGATGTTACACAGGCATTTCCCAATAGGCACCAGCCACTCGCCCTCAGTGCTGCAGTACATTTTGGGCGGATCCTCTTCCTTGGAATTGTTGACGCAGGACCCCCTAACCTCTACTAACGACTGAGTGTCCATGGGCACCGTGTCGGGGAACATGGCCAGGTTCCTCACGGTGAAGGGGCATTTTTTGAAGTAGACCCTCACTGACACCAGGGCCACACAGGCACCCACATCCTGGAAGGCCAAGTAAAAGCCTTTCTTAGTGACGGGACCCACCTCCCGCACTTCAGTGTTAAGTTTGAGGATGCGATCCCCCAAGTCCATCTGAGTAAAGCTCTCATCGGCCGCGATGGTGTCTATTTTGGAGAACTGGTGCTCACGGAACCTGCTGCCCTGGTCCTCGTCGGTCTCCAGGTAGTGCAAGTTGAACGTCTCTTTGCATGTCCCCAGCACCAGAGGGATACTGTTGCAGTCTCTCAGTGTGAACTTGAGCTCCACGTAAATCTTCTGGGCCGAATTGCGAGGAATCCAGTTGGTTCTCAGCCAGTTGTTCTGGCTATATTCCATCACATTGCACACCTGGAAGGTCCGGATGGGTGTGTAGTGCTCGTCCACCCCGCTGATCTCCTCCCACTGGGGAAAGAAAAAAGGGAACACATTCGTGGTCTATTTTTACATTTAAGCCATTTATTAGATGCTCTTATCCAGGGTGACATCCACTTCCTAATTACAGGGACACTCTTTCCTGGAGCAACTTGGGTTTAAGGGTCTTGCACAAGGGCCCAATGGTAGTAATGCTGGAAGAAGCATAAAGCCAAGCTTGAAACCAGAGCCTCTTGGTTCCCTGAGTATGTATCCTACCACTACACCATCACCACCATCACTAGGTTTAACATTAAGACTACGAATATGGAAACTTTTCGATGATATATAGAAACCTTTCAACACAACCAAGACAAATGTAAATCACTTGAGAGGCAGGGTCATTTAATTCTAAAATACAGTGACATTAGGAATAATGAGCGGTCTCAAATGAATATTTTCCCCCCTTTTGCATAATAAACGTGTTAGATAATGAATAGCCCCACTCCAGCACCCGGATCGGTCCCTGCTGCAAAAGGAGCCTGAATCTGAACCTCTTCATCACATGAGTGTTTTGTCATATATGGTGTCCAAAGTCACACTGCGGCCAGGATCATGAGAACTTCAGGCTTAACGTACACAAAGCATAAATGATGAACTGAGAAGCTGTGTTTCCTATTACTATAATATAGCAGTGTCTGGCTTTAGTTCAGGCTGCAGTTTATAAAAGTGCTCAGTGGAGTTTGGCCGGCCCTCTTGCGCTGCCACGAGTTGTTCATTACCAGGCAGAACAAGTGTGCCCTCAGACTGAAGAACTGCCCATTTGTGTTTCATCTGTGGGAACGGTTAATGAAACACCCAAGAAAGAGTTTGAGGACAGTTTTATTTTAACAACTGCTTGAAGCTTACAGCGACAAAATTAAGCTTGGGAATTTTTATAAACAATGTTTCATCATAAGCTTTCCATGGAGGGTCATACAGAAAGTTTACCAAAAGTGGCCATTGAAAATACCCACATATGGACTAACAAAGAATATTTTTTGAAGTCAAAAGAAACCTTTTTTGTTGATTAAAACAACAAACATTCACAGTTACACTGCTATATGCAAAATTAAAGAGTAATGGTTCCTCTTTTCAGAGTATGACTTTAATAACACAGGCTGAACTTTTCTAATGTTCATAATTTACTACCTGATCAGCATTTGGCTAGCATGAATACACAAACACGCTCATACCACTGAGGGTGAGGTGCTGGAACTTTCTGAGACTTTTCAGAATTTATGGTATTCTTTCAACAATGTAGGCTGGTTCACACGTACAAATTATACCCAACGTCTTAATAAAGGGAACTTTAAACTGGCTGCAGTTTCCAAAGAACACTTCACTAATTATGTCAGTTTATTTCAGATGTTCTTTCCTTTCTATACAAAGCAACATTTATAGCTATTCTGGCAAACAAGGTACAAGTGCATTTCTTTCAAACTGGAAACGCCAGTGAGATATTATAGCCACAGCTGAACTGCTTTTGATGTTATGTGTTTATAATTTTTCAAGTGAGAAATTGTGATGCAAAGTGGAATATTTCACTGGAAAGTTCAGGTGGTAATTTGTCTAAGTTACTTTCATAGCATGAAATGTGTGTGTGTGTGTGTTTTTTTTGTCTTTTCAATTGCCAACTTGTGTTTGCCAGCACAGCCAACGTCCCAAATGAAATCCAGGTGTTTGGGCTGCACCACATTATCATATTGCTGTGAATAACTGTGCCTCGACCATGACTGCCAAAGTAAATGAAATGTCATATATGATGTGTAGATTACACATTCGAGAATAGCTTATTACATGAACTGTCTGTTGCCATGTATGACATCACGATGGCAGAGACCTCAACTAAGGCACAATGCAACTTCATTTAGCGCACAATGCTAACCGTAAGTCACTATAAGACTTATGATTCAATAATTCACTTCATCAGTTACCCACTCCTCAGTTTGCATCAAATATCTCAGAACGCCATGTTACATCTCGACTCTGTCTCTGCATCCTTCTGTCCCGCAGCAGGAGACATCATCTCTGTACTTTGCAACTTAACACTCGACAGACAGACTGAAGACGACTGTAGGTTTTCTGCGACTATCACTTTACAACAGTAATCTCCCACCGTCGAGCGAAGTGATGGGGAACGTTGGAGGCGGCAGTTGGTACATTTGGCAGGGCTGTGGCCCAACTCCCCTTGTGTGTACACTCACTGTGAAGACAGGCCAACTGGTAAATACTTTCGCCTAATAGATTCCCTGGCACTAGTAGACAAAGTGGAGGAGAGCTTATGTTTCAGAGATATGTAATAAAATTATAATCCTCCTCTTTCTCGTATTACAATGGAATTGCATTAGTTAGTGAAGATTGACATTTACGGCTGCCTCCTCCTGGTATCACATGCACATTTCCTGTATATAAACACACACAGGACCGAATTCTCTCTATCAAATCCCACTGTCTTCATTGTAATGCGCGTGGGGACAAAATTAGAGACCGTTTTGCTTCCAAGAACTCCATTACATGGCCGAGTGCTGAGATGCCAGGGAGGACACCGAGGAGTATATAAAAGGGTAGACCGAAATTAGGGTATAATATAGGTCTAGCAGCAGAAGTCAGTCTGGATATGCAATATGGGACAGATGGCAGATTTCACGGTAAAACTGGCATCATGGTCTACAAACCACAAAACTCAATTTAGTTTGTCTCTGTCCTAACTCACACCACCAGACCAGAAGAGATAAAATTCACATGAACTATGATCTATCCATATTAGATATTAGATTAGATAGATATTATTTGAGTTAACAAAAAAATATTATAGTATCATTATAGTATCAGCCACTGTGAAAGAAGTCAAATTGTTTGTTTTCTGTGGACTATTTCTTCACATCAATACAAATTTAGAACTTATATAATTCCCAGACTGAGCCCTGAAATAGTAGAACTGACTGTAAGTGCTTCTCCATCTAAAATTTCCTGCACTAGGCCATCACGCCAAATGTAACCTATCAGTCAGTGCCTTTTCGTCACTGTTTTACGACTGTGGAACCATAACACTGGCCATTTACCTCAGTGTGGCCATATGATGTGCTAATCCCAGTTTATACAATGGCTTTCCTTTGCACTATATACAGCTGGGCACCTTTCGGTTCTCCTTTCAGCGGAAAAAAATCTGTCACGAGCACTCGACCTCCCAAATGAGTTTGAGCATTATGTTGACGCAATTGTTTCTCCAGAACTGTGGGTATTGGCCAATTGAGAAGCACAATTACCAAGTGAGTTTAGTAACAGAATATGAGAATTGCAATTCGTTTGTCTCACCGGCTTAAACTTCAGCACAGCAGACAGGACATTCTGGAGTGGCCAGACTTTGGCTTCCAACAGATTATAGAGTTACTCATTATTTTAGACTCTCTATGAAATGGAAAGGGGATACTGTTTTCTCTGTACACATGCAGCTCTGTGAAGGACTTCTTTTTGGTTTCGAAACAAAGAAGAATCTAATTTGCAAAGATTAGTCTGAGCTTGTGGTGTTGTTATTTTACCAAAATGTCTGCTTATGCACAGCCAAAACTGGGCTACTCAATCCATCCATATTTTTTTGTCCGGCATCCAAGGCGTCCGCTGCTGCTCGACAAAAATTCCACCATTTATTCAACAAACTTGAGTGGAATTAAAAACAGAACTAAAGTCAGGCCACCGCAGCGTTAACTGTCCACTTCTGTCTTCTATCTCACCGGACCCATCCGGAATTAGCATGCCTGACATGCGGCAATGAGGCGTTCCAAATCCCTAATCTACAATAGATAATCAAGCCCTAATCTACATCCCTTCACTGCCCCACACCGACGATTTCCACATCGGCAGAGGCTTGGATCGGCGGCTGTCGGCGGAGCTCTAGGTAATCACAGCACGAGCACGGCGTAATGCTGCCGCCAGTGGTAATGAATCCCAGGCCGAGGCTTGATGCAATTTGGAGAGGCTGTAATAAACAGGGCCGCGTGTATGAAGAGCCGTCTGCACCGAGTCGATTTATATTTAGTGTCCTTATCGGAGCAGGCGGCTAACACGGGGAGCGTCCGATGGGTTTAGCTCTTAATTTGCTTTAACCGGCCCGGTTTGTGCTTACAGCGGCAGAAGGCGGGCGGCCCATCCATCAGTGTCAAGACTCGTGCCGGTACATTATTTGAAATCATTTTTGAGGGCAGAGCTCTCAGGGCAAAATGCTTATCGCTCCAAACTAGGTAAAAGTCACGACTAATTACGGAAAATTCACCTTGAGGACTTGATCCTCTGCCTACTCTTGCCATTCATGGCAACGGAACATGCAAAATAAATCTCACCGCATTGACATTCAACACAATAGCCTGACATTCACCTTCCCATTCACCTTTATGACAGTTATAAAGATCAGTCGTTCTTTTGTCTTGCTGAAAAGATAGCCGTGTTTAGCGACATGGAAATGAGCAATAAATTAGATTTTTTTCCTATTTTCAAATAAATGATTTACATAATAAATTTTAAACCCTGGCACATTTTTAAAGCTCCATATTTTACGGGGCCAACATTAAAAAGAGCAAGAGGAAACTGTTGTTGGCAGCTATATGGAACAAATTACTGGATTACCTTAAGCAACTGCCAACAAGTAATTGTGACACTTAATAAAGTTTTTAAAATGGTTTGGTTTGAGTTACCCATGAGGCCAATCCACAGTAAAACAAATAAACATGGTCATTACTGGACACTGTAACCCTGGGGTTTTGACAACAGTAATAAATTAGAGTGAAGCCTTGCTCCCGGCCTTAAAGCCGTGTTTTTGAGATTTTGTGGAGTTGTGTTTTGGTTGTCCCATATGCTGTCTTTACAGCATAAATTACATTTTGCTTCCTGTTCATAATTACTATAGACAAGATTGCAGCAAACTTCTCGAAATGCTGTTTGAATTTCGTTCCGGTACCTAAAATATCTTCAAGTTTATGCTAAATAATTTGTAATTAATTAAGGTTTAGTTTTACAAATTAAAATTATAAAACATTTACAAACATACACAACACCACCACACTTCTGATGACATGAACTACAAAAAACTCTGGGCGAATGTTGACATACTTACCCCATGTGAAGGATACGATATCCATCCCAGCTCCCCTTGGCTTGCTTTGGAATCCAACAGGTTAACTGCAGGAAAAGAGAAAGAAAGAGAGGGAGGAAAAAAGACAAATGAGCGTCTATCCCTTGTTAGCCTCAATTACCCTCCCACCCGTCCCCCAGGAGACATGTCTGTCCCGACCAACAGAGTATTTATTCAGCTGCACTACTCTCATGGCACGATCAAATTAAACAAACAGTGGAAGCCTCTTCTCTCCGTAGATCCGACTCATCCTCCAAAATGGCTAGGGCAGACGCAGCCTCTGAGGCGACTAGGTGAAATTTGCCACATCAGGAGGCCATTTTGCTCCAATCCCAGTCCTGCTGATGGTACGAGGCTGCCAGTGGGGGGTGTGGGGTGGGGGGTGTGGTGGTGTTGGAGGGTGTATCGTGTCGATATCCACCCCATGGTTTCTTTGTGTGTGTCTGCTGTTTCACTGATAGGCATCTTCAGCAAGGCAAGGAGAGCACAAATGGTTTCCATTATCTGACAAGCATCATCTGAATGAAATCCAATATTTCTGATGTGTTTGTAAGCGGTGAAAAGATTATAACACTGATACTCCTGACGGGCCGTGTGTGGAGCTATCGCTCCTACGCAATGAAGCTCTGCATATATAGGTTTTTTTCTCCAAATTTTAATTTTATGGCACCTGAATTTTCTGAAATGAAGAATTCTTCCTTTTAAAGCAATATGACCTCAAATCCATATCATGATTAATTAAACAGTTCACCTTCCATTATGATTTATGAACAATTACATTGTTTGAGTTTCTTTCCTCATGTTAGTACTGTAAATAAGATCAATGTCAAATCTCAAATAATCTCATTAAAGCTGGGTGTTTGTCACAATAAAAGAGTATATGTCGTTTTGATTTAAAAATAACACACAGATGTAGTTGCAGACTGGATGGGGCAGTGTCACTTGACAATACATGCAGTAGTAGGTTTTTAATTGGACGTTACATGAACACTTTTTTTTTGAGTGTTAACAGAATTTCAAAAATATTTAAAATAACTGCCATAGACAAGATCGCTAATTATAGGTTCTGAATATCAGTTTTGAATAACTGCCCAGTCCTGCTTCTTTATATGATGATCATGTTTGGGGAGAAAAAAGCTTTTTTTAATGGTTCTACTAATTATTAGCACAACATATGCACTGCTTTAAATAATAATAATAATAATAATAATTCTGCTGAATAATAATAATAATAATAATAATAATAATAATAATAACATTTTAAACATAAAGCAAGTAGTTTTAAACCCTAAAAAAGAATCATCTCCTTGAGCTGTCCATCTTAGGTGACCAAAAGGAAAGGGAGGGGCAGAGCAAATTTGGGTGCATGAGGAGGGTGAATCTAGGACAAATGGCTGCTCCCTCATGGATCTATAAATCATGAACGCTATAGCGTGCTATAGGAGAGAGGAGGTGAATGACTACAAAGACACCCTCATTCTCCGACACTGACAGGCCCTTGACATCCCTCTGTCTCTCGCTCTGCTCGGCTCAACTGCCGTTTGACTGAGCGAAGCTCTTGCAGGCACAAAGAGAACAAAGGCCGGCCAATGTACACAAATGCAATCACAGTTGACATGGGGTACACTGTATGGCGCCTATGAGTGGATTAATTGCCAATGCCGCTTCCTCTCAATTTACATGCTGGCCTGTAAACATTCACTACGGACAAAGTACAAACACAAAGACAACAGATTTGGCTAAAAGCAAGTACAACAGCCAAATTGGTTAGTAAAATCTATTTTGCTAAGGACGCACTGATTCAATATTGATACTGGTTATCAGTCCGATACAGAATTTCAACAGTTGACCAGGTATAGAAAGCAACTGTTTGATGGAGCTGAAGTGTTCTATTAAATGTTTTTACTACTTTTATGGATTGTGAGGGAGTTTGTTTTGTTAGTTTGTAACTTATGAATATTAACATTTAGTTGTCACTTCATACCATTGTATCCTTCTATAGTGAAAATTTCATTCTGGTATGGTACATGTATATACACTCCTGAATAGACTACGGACTGGACTGCTGAAAGATCGTGAAATTAAATTTCTTTCTCTCATAAAACACAGTGCATTAAAGTCAAGTGCATTTTAACATTGCACAACAATAGTTATTAATAAAATATTTTATAGTATTATTTGTTTTAGCTTTATGTAGTACAAAAGTTCTGGAACTATAGATGTAACTACTAGAAATAGTAAGAACAGTGTCTGTTTTATTGGCTTGCACAGTTTGTATCATACAGAGACATTCTATGGTTTTTCTAGTACTGTGAAGAAAAATATGGTTAGTGCTAGGCGGAAATACTTCTTTATTAATTTGGTATCTATCCATTTTTCTATATTTATCTTTTCCTGTTGGTTACCCTCTAACATTATAGAAGGGAGAAAAATCTGATCAATTTCAAAGAAAAATACTAAAGTCTTGGGTAACTTTGTGCCAATTTGACTGATTTTGGGCTTTCTGGGAAATAACTACATTTCCCACAATCCCCTGGTGTGCGACGCGGATCTACGTGTTCCCGCCCAAATAAACACTACAAAAAATATCAATAAATGGTTGTATTGTGAGTAGAACACTGGTTGTTTTGTTTTTTCGCTAAATATGATTTTTGGTTCCAATAAAGGGGAAGATCTGGATCATGCTTTCACGAAGAGCCACGTATGCTTAAACTTTCTTGGCATCGTGTTGTTTACACAGCTGACCTGCCAGCTGCATAACAAACATTCTAATAAGAAAGTTATCTATGGGCTATCCAAAATTTCTATACTTGTCACTGATAACATCAGCTCATAGACAGTAAGTTCCTCCATCACAGCTAGATCCAAAGGTACTCAGAAGAACCTGATGGTTTGAAGGCAAAAGGTAGTAACACCCAAATATTGGATTTGATTTTAGATTTTCTTTGTTCGGCCACTTTGCATTTTGTAAATTGGATAAAAAATAAACAATCATTATTTATATTTTTGAAAGCATTCTTTGTTTCTGCAGCATTTTTCACACCTGCCTAAAAACGCTTGGTATACTGTGTATATATATATATATATATATATATGTATATATATATATATTTATATATATATATATATATATATATATATATATATATATATATATATACATATATATATATATATATATGTATACACATAGGTTAGGTTTTTTTTTAATCGTAAATATATGTGTGTGTGCTGGTTGGCGAAGAAAGATAATATACAAAGTTGGTAAGTCCAGCCTGATGATCGCTAATGAAACAGTGCCATCAGATCATTATTCAGTATCAGTATTGGCACTGACACTCAAAAAGTTAGATCTCTTCATCCCTTCTTTCTTGGTAGCAAAATTTTCTTATTGAAATGATATATAAATGCAAAGAAATAAAAAGAAGCCAATTCAATTGTGTCCTTATAGCAGAGAGTGGTGCTGTAGGGTATGGAGTTAAGGGCGAGGAGATTTCCATTATCAGAGATTCCAGCACAGAATCCTGAAATTGAGGCCGCACTCTGAAAGCAGCAGCCAAACAGCTGCCTGTTCTGCATAGTGAGTTTATTCCTATTAGGCCCCACTGCAATATAGATATCTGCTTATGTCAGATAATGGCAGCTCACATCCAGCTCCATTGGTTCCAATTTAAATTTCTCAATGAGCCGAGCCAACATCTCAAATTGGTTGCATCGAGGAACCTGAGAGAACAGAAAATTAGATGTCTACACTGGTGAGGCAAACTCTCCAGCTGTAGGAGCAGGAAATCAGAGCCAACGGCACCCACCCACACGGCTGGCTGGTGACGGGGCTGAATCAAGCAGCTCCTCTCAGCTCTAGAAGACACTGTTCGGTTAGCCTTCTTCCTAATAGCACAATGCCTGACCACAAGGCAAACAAACACGAGGCAAAACAGGTAAATCGACACAGAGAGACAATCTAGATCCTAACCAAAGGCTGCCCACGGCATGCACTGCCCTGATAAATCATTCCTGCAACAATAACTATTGTTTTCCTTTTGTCAGCACAAAACACCTTCATCGAGCTTGTCCACAGCAGGAAGAAAAAGGCAAAGGCCCTGCTCTCTATCCCCTCCAGCTAGTGCTAGATAGAATACAAAACTTACAAGTACCTATACAAAGAAATAGATTTTTAGAGAATTTAAGAAAGGCTTCTACTGACACAAGGCATTTCACTACATGGGTGAAAAAATAAGCTGCTTAAAATTTTTTATACAACAAATAGAGTCATTGTCAAGTTTTATTATATATATATACATCATGGCAAGAAGGATGAGTGACACCTTTCAGCTCTTAACTCTTCCTCCTTCTCAGTAGTTAATTAAATCGTTATTGAATTCAAGACGGGAATTAGTTGCCCCAGGTGGTGCAACACCCTCGCGCCTGCAGTGTGGCCAGGGGGATGAGACGGCTGGAGGCCTGATTTATTAAAAGTTGATTGGGTGAATGTGTGGGGACACATGGTGAGTTGTATTTAGTTTCACAGGGTTGCAGAGAAGGGCAGAGAACAGTCTAGTGTGTGTGTGTGCGTGTGTGAGTGTGGTGTGTGTGTGTGTGTGTTCGTGTACGCCTTCTCTGAGGGTTTCCAATGATTCCATCTCACTCCAGGCCAGTTTAATATTATTATCTGTGCACATAGTTTTTGAAATATCCAAAAAAAAAATCTATTGACTTCTCTACAACTTTAATGGCATCTAACCACTATGGGGTCAGCAAATACATTTATGACTGATGCTACTATGATGATATATATATATACTGCTTTTCACTGCTTTCACTTTTTAAGTTAATTTTTTCACCCAGAGCAGCATTTTAATTACATACTTCCATAAATGACAAGACATAATATTTATCATTTACAGCAGACATCAAACAACGTCTCTCTATATATTAATATGATGTATTTTTTGTTACACATATTAACCAAACTACATTGTCTTGTATTGTCATTTGTATAGAAAAAATAATACAAAACAAGGAGACAACAGCTCATTACACATGGGCACTACACCATCAACATAGGTCTGGTGGCAGGGTGGTGATGAAGCATTAAACCTGAGTATGAATAATCAGCTGTGTCTCGATGTGTTCAAGCATCCTGCCGCTGTGCTGCTTTCCCTTGGTCAGCTCCCTACGCCAAGCACCCAGCCGCCTCTGGCCACACACTGCAGGCCCCGAATGCACTATTTTTACTGGAGCACATGTGTGTAAGCAGATTTCTTACACCTCTCAAAGGTACCATCGCTCACAAAATACTGGCCTTCCTAATGGGGACCTGCACCTCCACAACCTGCCCCACACAAAGTGACACATACTCTAAAAATACAAAGGCCACCATCAAGGCTAATAGTCAGTTTCTGTTACCACAAAGTCACAACAGCACTGGGTTAAATTTTGTTTGTATGCAGAAGTGTGCAGATTATAGTTTTATAATAAAAACTGTACAGCAGCTCTCTGATTCTGCTTAAATGACAAGAATTGGAATCTGGAGTGTTCTGAATCCAGATAGTAATCAGCTACTTTGTTAAGTATTTGAGAATACAAATTACAAATGTTATTTCATATACAAAGCTTAAGAACCAGAGTTTGAACTGGAAAATAAGAATTAAAACTTTCGCCACATTTGTTGGACAAAGTTGGTCTTGACTTACACCGGGGTGGCTAAATGGCAGAAAAATTAATTTGCTTCTTTAAACAGAAGTATGTTTTACTAGGCTTGCTGCCCAGATGAAAGAAAAGATAGGAAAAGGAGACTTTGCTTTTTGTTCCTCTCATGTGTTGTTTATTATATAGGAAAATATCAATCTGACATGAGATCTACACATAGCCCCTGAAAACCACTACGCCAAAAATTTGCAGACATTTATATAATAAACTTCAAACGACGTTGTTTGGGTGGGGAGGAGAAGGAGTCATTATTAATGTCAAGATGAACTAGCTTATCTCTGGCAATATCTCGACATGAAAAAACGTAAAATTTTAAAAAATACAGAGAAATTTATCATGAATAGCCTACATAAATAAAGCAAAAATAAATAAAGCAAACGGATAAAGGACGATGGTTTTATAAACACAGGTAATGAAACCTCTGCACTTGTGCGCCTCCCATCCGAGCAGGGCCTGGGACGTGGCGCTGGCTTCAGATAGACAATTTTGCAAAAATAAAATAAAATAAATAAAAAATAAAACAGCAAAAATACTTATATTTGTATTTTTAAGCAATATAGCTAGTGTTAATTATTTCCAGGTTGACTTCTTATCGCTATTAGAAAAGTGGATTAAGTCTCTCTTGTTAAAAAGTGACATTTAGAGAAAGTAGTATTATAATAACACCAAGGAGGAAAAAGGGCTCTAAAATGTTAGAGTAAATTGATTTAAAATAAAACTATATTATTATTATTATTATTATTATTATTATTATTATTATTATTATTATTATTATTATTATTATTATAGCTACGCAGTTTCTTGTCTTTGGGCTAATGGAGCCGATGGCAAAATATGGCCCCACTTCAGCTCGCCATACAGTCTCGACAGCGAACTTCTATATAAACTTATTTTTAAAGTTTTCTCCGCCAGAAGTTCAAATCATATGATATACTTTTAAATATACAGTCCTACAAACGAAATAAATGTTTATTGGCGCTTTATAAACTGACTTCTTTTTAAGATATGACTAAGGTCTACAAAGTTTCGGCATGAGGTTTATTCGAGTGTTTTTCACTTATTTTTACCATTACCAATCGGCGCGAGAAATTTTGGACCTGAGACCCGAAATGAGGTATATTTAAAAGAAAATGACAAAACAGGCTGATATAAACTACGATATTAATCTTAACCCTATAGAAAATCAGCACAATAGGCCTACTTAGAATATTATGTTCCTGACGGGAAAGTAATCTGTCGACAATGACAGATCAACGATGTATATTCATTAAAATGTTACTCGTCACTGGCAAATAATATTTTATTATTTTATTCCTTAGATTACTATATTATATATCCAATAAAAAATGTCCATATAAACAGCTAAATTAGCTCTTATTCCACAATTATGTCAATGACAGTATTTGTTTGCTTTTTGCTACAATAAGAATACTTATACAACAGAATTATGAATATTTAACGTCTTACATTGGTCTTAAAAAAGCAAAAAAACGCTGTTGGTTTAAGATCTGCCAACCCTGAACTGAGTTTTAAATCTAATGCAGCAAGTACAATCCGCAAACTGAATCGTTAAGCGTTGTAATAGTCTGGATATAAAAGTTAACGAGCGACAGAAACAAGCCCTGTAATAACTGCACACGAACTTCCGCGATGAGTTTAATGGCTATTGGTGCCGGAGAAAGGTGAAGACTTCCTTCAAATCATGTTAAACAAGGCGGGCGGCTCTATACTGACACTCACTGGCGAGACTCTCAAACCTAAAGAAACTGCACGGACATGTAGACATTTAGCTCAAAACAAATAAGACATTCTTAGCTTCTACTATCAGGTCAGTAGTAGTCTTACGGGGTGAGGTATGAGAAAATGACAGAAAATAAAGAATGAAAAGAGAAAAAAGAAAGAAAGAAAGGAAGAAAAAAAGAAAGAAAAACAAGTGAAAAAGTCTCAGGTTATGAGGTTTCAGGACAGACAGCAATTAACTCTAGTCTGAGGTAACACATTTGTTTCAGTCTGCCTACCAGTCTTGTGTGTATTAATAATAATCAGTCAACGTGGACTGTAAACTAGTTTTCAACTTCAAATATCTGCCTTCTTTTAAAATTAATTTTTAAAAAAAACTTTAAAAAAAGGCAATACTTTTAAAATAAGGAATGAACGTAAAATCAGCGAATGAAAGTGACCGAAGCAGGTTTTCAAATTGATTTCTGTGTAAACCTGTAAGAACTATACTGAGATGTTATTCATTAACTCAGACTTAGTGCAGGCCCACAGTTGTTTGGCTGATTAAAGAAAAGTTCGCTCAAACGGCGTAATTAGAACAACTTTATCTTCTTCGCAATTTGTTCAGCACAGGCCCATCTGATTAGACCGATTCTGACTCTTAATGATCTATTGGCAGTGACAAAAAAAATTCAAAAGTAGTCTAGAGTATATATATGTAAGGTGTTTGAAGTGTCGGTCAATAAATGTACTGTATATTGTAAAGTATTATAATTAACACTTTACTTTTTATTATATTTTTCCTACCGGTGCCTTTTAGACTGTTAGTAACATGGTTCATCAGGGAAATGGACTCAAATAGAATAACTTGTGTAACCTTTGACTTTGAATTGAAATTGTTTACGTGAAATGGAGTTTACATATATTAGATATATATCCTAAGATGTGTATAAGAGACAGTATATATATATATATATATATATATATATATATATATATAAACAAGAACTGCGCCTGGTTAAATGGGATACACTAATCTAAATGCAGTTTGCTTTTGACCATTCTGTTTATTGAAAAGTTCTGCAAGTTCTATATGCGGACTCATATTGTAAACACACTGCAAGCCGTAATAAAAGATAAAACAGTAATAACTCAATTTAATGAGAAATAAACTTGTGTAAAGTTTAACATTGTAAAAGAGACGGCGGATCTGATCAACGGAGGTGCGCTCCGCTCGAAAGCGCTCAACTCCGCGCCACTTAGAACGCGGACGACAAATGTGAAGTGTTTCCATGAACAAATATAAATTACTTTCTGTAATTGGCTTGGAATCATAACTGGTCGGCGAAATGAAAGATTTACTTGTGTTTACGGAGGTATAGTATGCAAAAACGATCTGCAAACTACACCGGAAAATATTCACGACGCTATTAACTGTATTAAGCGTTAACATCAAAGATGAATAATCGTTTGCCAATAAAATAAAAAATAGCGGAAAGAAGCAGTGCTGTCATTATAAACCATTATAAATCTTAAGGGTACCAAGTTAAATCAGTCATAATGACAAGCACTGGTAATCAATGAAAAAATCCCACAATGAATAAAGTCAAAATCAGACCGCATTAAAAATCCCCTGCCTATAAAATCCCAGAGCTTTGTAAGTTAAAAAAAAAAAAAAAAAAAAAAAGATCCCCATAAAGAAATATTACACACTGCGCCTCGGGATGTCAAACTGCAACTATTTGCCATGTTTGTAGCCAAATGTCACATGCAATGAATACGCAGAACGACCTTAAGGCGAGTGCCGGGCGAATCTAGAGAGAGGCGCCGCGGCGCTCAAGCCCAGGACGCGCAAGCAACCTGCAAGGAAGCGCAGCCGCAACCGATACCGCTCTTTACGCACTCCTACCTTCATTGGAGGGGTAGACGCTGAGCTGGGCGCGGGAAACGAGCGCGGAGAGGAAGAGAAAAAGTACTAAGGCTTTGCAATCCATGGTAGCAGTTCAGAGGGCAGCAAGAGGTACATAACTCCATGAAGCATGCCACTGATGTGAGGGCTTCGGTTCCGACACAAGTTACCATTCTCGGCTCAGAGGCTGATGTCAAGTTTGACACCGGAGACGAGGAGGAGTCTGCGCGCGCGCGCGCGCGCTCCCTCGCACTCCGTGCGCTCGCGCCGAGGCTTTCCGTTTTCCGCTGGGTCCTAAAAACACGCAGCCAGATTTTTACTGCCCTGACGAGTTCAGCAGAGGTCAGAATGTTTTCACTCAGCTTCAGGAATGACGACGAAAATGCAATAGTGAAGTGTGAAGGGAAGTCATAAGACGTTTGCCATTACACGAGAAGGCATAAAAACGTGAAATTCATGAAACACTGCACGTAAATATTAGGTCTATGCGCAAGCTCCGTCTAGAATATTACAAAGTACATTTTTCCATTACATTGATAACAGTAACATTCAGACATATTTTGCCAGTGACCATAGACGTAAATCTACTTCTATGGCATTTTTCAGATACTGTAATTTTAAATGCATAAAACTGTGATCCTACTTTTAAACATTAGCTTTTCATGCTACAAGCTACTTATGATTGAAAGTAGAGCTAAACTACAGCCAAGCTAGTTTTAATGTAGTAGTTGGCTACACTACAGAGTAAAAGTACCTAACTACATAAGAGCTGTTTCATCAAAAATACTTAATATTTATACTGTAGAATACTTTTAAAACAAATTAATTAAAATGGGAACATAATGATACGAGTAATATGGAAATTTATGATATTTAAACAATGTAACCTCAAATTACAATAAGGTTTCAATGATATTTTGGATGTAGAGAGCATTCTGAATTTTAGCTTGTGTAAGTTACACTCAAAAGTGTAAGTTATGTCTTACATATTTTGTCTTTCAGAGTGATACATTTTGGTAAATATGGCCGGGGATTCTGTCGCCATTTTAATCAAGATGAACTCCATCCTTCCGACCCCATTTCGCAGTTGCCAAGAGCAAAGAACCTGTGCCACGCAGGCATGGTAGCTTGTCAGATATCACTTCTGTGAATTCAACACCAATCTGGTAGGTGAAAATACCTGTCTTTGTAGAGAAAAACATAATAGTTTTTGCAATAATGTATCAGGGCAAAACACTATTTAAAAGTTACTGGAAAAGCTACAACCTTTTAAAAGTATTAGGCTCCTGAAAAAAGTAAAGTTAATAGCGCTACTATTTTTAGTTAGCTACTCTGCAACACTAGACATAAGTCATGGTCCCAGTGTTTTCTAATTTTAATCAATGGACTCTTGATTTTCTAACATGTTTGCTTGCTTATGCATTAATGTAAAGTATTAATTGTTTTGCAAGCAAATGGATGCCTGTTGTAATCAAGGTTACAGCAAAATTGCTCATTCAGGATTAGTTTACTCTAATCTGGTCAAATAGTATCTCGATTTAAAGTCAAATGAACTTGGGATGAGTTTAAACTTTAAAATTATTGTCCAGAGTAATTTCCATTTTCTAATTACAGGGAGGGTCTGCTTGCAGCAACTTGGGGTTAGGGTCTTGCTAAGGGGTGCTGTGATGGGGGTTGGAAAGAACCAGGCTTTTTGCCTGGTTTTAGCCGAGTGGCACAACTCTGTTCAACACAACACTTTGGTCAAAATGTAAAATGATCAGGCCACTTTTCCAACTAAATCAAAATGGCCAATACAGAGGCAGGATGGCTATGATGTAATTTATATATTTAATACAATTCTAAGCAGCTGCTGGGTGGAGTGTTTAGAGTCATTCTGGGAAAAGGGGTTACGATTAATCCACTTTAACATCAAGTTGGAGCAGAAAACATCATGTTGTGCACAACATTACCTTGTCTAGGGAAACTTAGGGAAGATCCCAAAAATAGCATGTACTACATTTTTGCCTGCTAAATATCAAAGTACAGTGAAGTTTAAGTAGTTCAATAAGTCACAAATAACAAATTTATTACTTTTGTGATCATGTCAACTTGGACACACACCCGTACCTACATGGAATATAGCATCAGTTATTTAATATACAACAAAAATCTTACTTGTATAATTCATAATTATCTTTTGTGATTTTATTTTACTTAATTTTTAGAAAAAAGTACAAAGTCTCTATGTATGCTGGCAAAGAATTTTAAATGGTTACACAGAAATAATCCAGATTTAAAAAATTCTCTGACCAAGAAAGCCTGCCTATTACTCTATAAAAATTCATTAAATCATCTATGAGGATACTTAGAAAATTCATTGCATAGAACATGTATACAGTATTTATTTTAGAATATCACTTTTGGTTCAAAATGTTTCTGGTTTATAACAGGCATTTCATGTGATTTCGCAGGCTGCACTTGCTAATGTTGTGCTAATGTTGTCCTTTTTCTATTCTTTAAAATTTGACTGCCAATAAAAGCGAAAAACCCATATCATACACTTTTCTTTTGTGTTTAAATGCAGGCAGGACAGTGATGATGATTTCACTATTATTAGATTATTTATGGTAATTGTTTCAAGAAATTTCCTCTGCTACAAGGAATAAAGTCTGGTTGGGATCCTTCGATGACTTCTCATCCTGGGCAGCAAGCTTCTGGAGCCTGAATCTTGTCTGCAAACCTGGGCAGGAGCCCAGACAGCCTGAGGGGACGTTCCCACACCAGGCAGAGTTCTCTATGAGCACAAAATCAGCTGGTGTCATTTCACATCACATTTTCTTCCCAAAAGTCCTAGCGTCATAGAGCATGAGCCCAAATTTAACAATCTGTTCAACAAGTAAACATGCCTAGAGCGTGATTTAGTAAGGAACAGCTAAGCAAGAAGGCAAACCATCTGAAGCAGCAGTTAAAAGAAGGGAAACAACATTTGGTTCTCTTGATGGCACTGAGGTTTTGTCTGGAGGCAAACATTCCCTCTGACTGCCATGTGCGGTTCTTATTATAGCGTGTGAAAGTTCAATGGAATTTCATTTGTTGCTTATAGTTGGGTAACAGGAGTCTAACAAGCGGAATTTGCTCTCGTAATTCAACACATGACAGATTGATTGCCATCTCACAAGATAAGACTGTTTTTATTTTCTATCAATGAACACAAGTTCTCACCCACTTCCAACAGAGTTGCTTTGGTTTGAAATACCATATGAGCAGGTCTTAAAGGCTAAGTTGCACTAAAACAGTAACTCAAAGACTCTGAGGCTCGTCACTGTATAGCTGTCAGGAAGACCTCTTTCCATCTTGTGCTTCTGTGAATTCACAGTTTTGTAGTGCCACGCGGTTCTGAGGATGCCAGCTTGTTTGGAAGCCATCTCTTCACCATCTGCTCGTCGAGGATGCCAATCAGAGTTTGGAATAGCACCTCTGTCTTGCCAGCCAACATAACAGTCGCATTGCAGTTATTCTGGTATGAAGTCTGCCAAGGGCCACACCCACCTCTTTATTAATAGACAATCATTTTCCTCATTATTCAGTTGACCCATTATTCCATGTATTGGTTTTGTCATGCAGTGGAGACCATACTAGTCAAGATGAGCACTGTGCCACCAGCTGACAATCTAAACAACAGAGCAAGTCCTTTTACATGGTCTAATCACTTTTGTCAATCTACAACTGTACATTCTCTCATAGATTTAATGCAACTTAATCTATGATAAAGTTGACAAACTTAAAGAAAATTATTGTCGTGTGTAAACTGCACAAAAAGATACATTATGATGTTATCTAAGGTACGTAATGAGTGGAAATAAGTAATACTATCATTACCGCTTCAGTTTGACATGTCTATATCTAATATATGGAATTTGCAGCTTTTGGGGTTATTACACTAAAAGGTTTGTTTTTTTCCAACCATGCCGTGATAGGTATTTAACAATCACTGATTAATTATTTATAAACAGTTTTATGACATGTTTGCTTATCCCTGTTTTTAAAACAATACAGAACATTTTTGAAGGGTTGGACATCCTTCAGTCTAGCAAGTAAAACATAAAAAAAATGTCAACTACACATTTTGTTAATCCAGAATTTATATGAAACCTGGCGACCGTGCAACCAGGCAATGCTGAGCAAACCTGTTTTACCCATTGAATACTGTAGTATGCAATATCAAATAAATCCCCCCTTCCTCTAATACTCAAGCTTTAAAAAAGCCTACCTTCCAAAAGTATCATTAACGATTACCCAAGTAAGACCCGACGAAGTACAGGCATCACATCCAGCACACCACATCATACAACAATTCTGCAAGCACCTTGCCTAATAGCGTGCTACTGGACCGTGGCATATTAAGCCTCTGTTCGCTGAGCACATCTGCGTTGCCTAGATTGTAAAGCCAGGGGATGCTTACATAAGCCTGATTCTGTAGAAGTGCACAGTAAATTTGCTATAGTTATAGTCATATGTAAGGGCTGCCTGCATCATATGAGTCACTTGTCTGGAAAGCTTCTGTTCAAAGTCCGAGAATTATCGCTGACCATTTCATTAATCACAGCCCATAATTACAGCTGACTGAGTTACCATCCAAAAACAAGATGTGGGAAAAAGTTATACAAGCCAGTCGTCCAGTCATCTATCATGCATCTCTATGATTAGTCTTTTGACAATTAAGCCTGCAGTACTTTTAGTGCACTTTGGGTAGATGCCAAAATAATAATAATGCCCTTTCAACTCGGTTATATGTATATTTGTTTCAAATAAAAAATGCTGAATGCCACAGTACTTTAGAGTCGAATTATTAAGGAAAAACAGAGACCTCTCAGAAGCAATTAGCTATGTCTATTTCTCATTTACAGCTAAGTGTTATTGCTGCCCAAATTACACGTACAGCCCTGCTAGACATTGCTCTCAGAGACTCAACTGGTGACTAAAGGTTCCTAGACCTTTACAAACCAAATGGCACATGTCTGCTTCTAATGAAGTTACAATAAATGGAAAAAGGTGTAAAGAAAAACACTACACCACACACAGGCATGCACAAACACACCCACACATGCCTAAATGCACAGACAACTGCACATTTTGCAGCATCAGATTGTATTTTATTTACACCAAAATACTTTGCAAAATCTTTGCAAATCTGAGGCCAAATTAATGTAGATAGTTGCTCTCTTAAGCAGAAAGTTTTAAAGTCCCTCCAAAAGCGCTTTATAACATTTGTAGTGTTTTCCGCAAAAATAGCACTTCCTCCCAGCTAAAGTGATTTGCCTACTGAACAGTCATTTGTGCTCAATTGAAAGTAATCTTATCAACTAATAATAAGAAGCTGACAGACGAGGCCCGTGATTATAGGCTGTCTGGTTGATGGCATTTACATTTATCAAGGCTGACTCGTGGGCGACTGCAACATTGCACTGAAGCACTGCTCGAGCTCAGGAGACACCCAAAACTTGCAGTGCTGACAGCAAAGCTCAGCGCTTTCAACCCCCCCCCCCGTCTGTGCTTTTTGGCCAAGAAGCCTCCGAGTTTTCTCTAAATATAGTCGGGCATGCTCTGGCCGATCAGAGGCCGAGGGAAGCTGAGCCCTTGAAAACCTACAAAGCAGAGTTAATTACAACAGAGCTGCATCTGCATATTTAAGGGGACCTCCGCTAAAGATGTGGGTTTCGGGGGGTAATTAAGTGAATACAGCATAATTACAGCTGTCTTGCACCGTTCCCTCGGCTGGCCCGGCCTGCGCAGGAGGTGGTGTGGCAGTGACAGCCCTCTCTCTCCTTCCCCATGCCAGTGACAGTGTTCGCTAATGAGGATCGCCACACCAGTTCTGCCTTCCCACCTCTGCTGGCCCCGTCACACAAGCCTGGGTCAACTCTTCAACAAGAACGATCTCCCTTGTCCTCTGGGGCTGTTTATTTAAAGTTCAATTGCTGGGAGGCAAGGAAACATTATTTCCAAATAGTTGGCTTTCGATTTCACTAGAGTACAGGCATTTGTGAGAAGATGCAGCGAACGACGGGGTTCTGGTTTAAATCAGTCCAAAATACATCATGACATTTTTTTACCTCTGCGATTTGGCAACATGTCAAGGGTAAAGTTGCAGGCCTCAAAAGCTTTGAAAAGACAATGACTGCATGGAACCATGACAAACATACGCTACTTAGCTTACACTGCTTGGCTGAGTGCGGCAGCAAAACTCAGACTGAAGGCAATAATAATCGCACATTGTTTGCCTCGCCTGTGTTTGGGAATGATGGGTCTCAAGGCTGTGTGGATTTGACTCCCTGCAGAGGACAGTTCTGTTGTTGGGCAAACATTAGACCCTGTCTCTGGCCATCCTACAGCTACGCTTTTCGACAGGGAGGAGATTACCAGTGTTTATCTTCATTACCATATTAGCTTACTGGCCCCTCGTCACAACCCATGAGAGGTTACTACTCTGACAGTCTGCAAATTGAACACCACAGGCATACGGAAGGCTCTGGAGCTCCACAGCTTCACCTTGACTTCTGCTCTTCGTAAGAGGTGAAACAGAGGAAAGATTTCAAATCAGAAATGTTGACTATCTATTAGACATTATTGCTTATATCAAATATGGCAATACAGTTCATTTAAGGACACATTTTACAATTGCATTTATGCTTGTTGAAGAATAATAACATAATTAAAGATATATTTGCTGTTTGCAACTCATCAAAAGTATTATACAAAAATCCACCCCTTATGCAGTCAAGGACAGATAGTAACACAAAAACCGCATCAAAGCCCCACTAGTACGTGGAATTCGGCGCGCAAATGTTTTACTGCGGGTTGGAGGTGTCTTCACTACTCATCTACTTCTCATCACTACATGTGGTCTGTATTGCAGCCAACTTGAGTTGTGCAAACATACTAGATGACATACAACCTTACGGTGGAACATAGTGGAATGATTTTGAGTGTCGATATGCCTCGGGTATGACAGAGAAAGCCTTGACCGGCAGCAAATCCACCGTCACACTTCTGAGCTACTTCATTTTCAAGAAGATGGTGAATAAGTTATATATCAAGCTGGAAAGCTGTAACAGAGACTAGAAGTGAAACTTGTCCAAATGATACTGCCTGACAAAGAGACTAGGAAAGACAGTAGTGCGGATCAGAGGCCACAAGGTTTTCTCTCATACCACAACAATGGTTCAGCTAAAGGTTTAATATTGTGTGTGAATCCCAGCGAAACATGTTCAAGTCCAAACATTTACACTTGAGTCTGTTAACTCCCAGAAGCATTCAGTAGAACGGTTAAGACTACTGACCCTTCCAATTACCATCACGACATCAAAATCCCCCACACGGCCTGAAGGAGCTTCTGCCTGTGGTGCGTAATTAAAAGAGGCCGTATGAGTTGAGGAGGAGTTGCGTGACTGGTGTCCCATACTGGGTCTTGAAAGGGAAAACACAGAGCAAATGATGCGTGCGTAGTGTTAGCGGGCCAGTCAAAACTGATGATGTGAGAACTTTGGTTTGTCATCATGTCTGCCAACAAATGACATGGCTCTCTTCATGCCAAACCAACTCTGCCAGCCTTCACAGGAGCCAACCTCATGTCAGCAAATATAGCACAGTGCCCACCATCAGATTCGATTGAGCTCTCCCCTTCTGCTTGTTTTGCTTCTGTCTGTTTGAAGACACCTACCGGTCTGACACACCAAGGAGGCAAGTGAGAAAATCATTTCAGTCTTACACATCACTAACAATTTGTCAGCTATTTTAGACAATTTAAAGACACTTCCTATGGTTATAATAAAAGTGTTTGTTGTATATTCAGGACTTGATGGGAAGGCAGCTGAGCTCAAGCAGCCAAATAGCCCATTAGGGAGTTTCACCTGTGATCAGAAGATGGCTGGTTAAAATCCTGGGCCAATAAAGGTACCACTGAAGTGCCTTTAACCAAGATATTGTATGTGCCATGTTCACAAGAGTAATACTATCACATAATATTTACCTAACAGGTGAGGAACCCAGATTAACTTATTAATGTATTACAAATTTAACTGTTCTGCAATTATTGATCTGAAATTTAAAAAGCAGTTCCACAAGAGATTGGAATGGGGTGCAGTAGCAGAACAGCAGATGTGCCATGTGTCACAGTGCTGAAATGTTAAGCGCTCACCACAAAATGCTCAAACAAATAAGCCTGTCAGACCAAGCCTGCAATCACTGGAAACATCCGCACAACATTCCAGAGTCAGTAATGACTTTGGAACCCTTTTTTGAGGTTCTCAACAAGGAATGTCGGGTTCGATCCATTGAGGGTTTTGATACAATCAGTCGATGTTCCACATGAGCCTTCACTTCTATTGGCCTGTTTTAGACATCACAAAACGAATGTGTTCCATTGTGTTTATAACTGTGGATGTCCTGTAATCTTGTGGCCGCAATGCTCATTTGTCAAAAAAGTATGCTATAAGAATGTGGGTGTTAATGTTTCAGGGATATTTCACAAGGGTGGGGTACACCCACGAGCAATACAGCCCTGAATGGCTGATTTAACTCAGCGCATGCCAATACAATGATGATCGTTCAGAACTTTATTGGGTTACAGATTTATAGACTTCTACACACCATGGGATTATCTTGGATGTACTTTAACCAAATCCTATGTAACGTTCCAAATCCTCAAAAGGCTTAAATGCTTAGTTGAACTTCATTGTTGTCTTGACAAGTTGCTGTGATTAGTTCAAGTCTACCAACTCTGTCAGGCCCTGAATCAGTCTTGTACTTGCTTATAAATGCTTAGGAATGCACAACATCCGACGCTACTGACCACTTTTATATTTGCGCACTGAACAGAAAATCCAAAACCACACTGGGCAGGGCAGGGCAGTGTCTGATCGGACCAGAGGAAGGCAGCATCCATCTGCGATGGCAATCCTTCACCTCTCTTCAGCAGCACTAATGAGAAACACACCCAGCCAGTGCCAGGCCAGACCCTGCGTTCCGCTTTAGACACAGCTGTCTCTACGCTCCCCCGGCTCCTCTCTTCCGCTAGCACTGACAATCCTGGAAAATTAAAGCCCCGCTTATCTCCGAGGCAGATTTCTCACCAGATTGTTCATCAGAATGCTGGAGCGAGAGTTTACCTGTTTTCGCTTTCGCTCGTTCGACTTTGTTTACCGCACAGCGGCCCGCACAGCTTGCGGAGGCCGTGACCCATGCTCTCCGTGAAAACAGATGCAAAACAGGTACGATTTAAAGTTTGATTACTGCAAAACAAACACAGTCCCTGAACATTAATCAGGAACGACAGCACAATATAATGGGCTTATCTTGCACACACGCAGAACACGTTACTTAGTTAGAACAGTGTCCGGCAATGAGCTCGTATTTACATTTTCAGCTTGTGTGTTTAACTGTGTGTGTCATGTGTGTTCGTTTCCTCTGCAGTTTGTGGGTGTATATATACGCCCAAAAAAGGCCAGCGCAAAACACAGATCGGAACAACACGCCATTTGAAGGGTTTGTATTGTATTGTTTGTTTTTTGCTGTCTTTTTGTGTGTTATAACACACCAGCAAGAAAACGGAATGGGGCATGTTTCATTGCATGTGTTCTCAACTGTTGCTCAAACAACAGTGGTAAACATGAATCTTTCCAAAACACTGCTGTCTCCTTGTATTTTCTTTGCAGGATAACATATGCCTTGGCAGTGAATCTGTGGGAGGCCTGAGTTATGCAGCTCCATTTGTAATAACCCCAACTTGCACTCTAAGCCTGAGCGCGTTGGAGATGTGGAGAAGGTGGGGAAAGGCCTCTTTTTCAAAGGGACCTACCCAGGCAGGAGACATGTGGGATTTTATCAACAAGCACCATACAGCTTTGATGCTGCCTCGCTTAAATCTGACCCAACTCAAAGCAGGCCATCAGAGTATGGGCAAAGGACATCTACAACAGACACAGTGACTGTGGAGGTTACGACTGACAAAGTTTTGCAACTCTGGACAGTGTCTCACTGTGGCCTTCTTAGTTGTGTAAATGTTTTTCATTAAAACATGACTGATTATCCAGCATGCAAAAATTAACTGTGTGAGTGAGCGAGTGTGTGTTTGAGACTCCCGTCCATAAGTCATTGCTGATGGGGATAAGCGTTTGATAGAGTGCTAATACAATCTTGACGCATCATCATAGCTCAAAATCAGTTGAAAGAGAGACGGAGATGAAGGCTAGACGGGAAAAGCGTGGCTCAGACCAACAAAACAAGCAGAGAAGACAAAATCGATAGATGAGTCCGATGCTGCCAATATGATTGTTACAAATTTTAGAACTAATGATTAGGTACAAATACCAGTGTAATGAACATTGCCTCGAGTGGGCATTAACGGTTGAATAGAAAAGAATATATAAGTTCTCTCAATGCCTTAAGCAATGTCAAAACAAACAAAAATATGCCAGAAGAATGCTTCAGTCATACTGAGCAAGCTAAGTGGTAAATTGGAGCTGAAGTGAGATCCATTGGAGAAAGGCCGGACCGGCTACGGCAGGTTGTTAGCCTGGGTCATTAGTGAACTAGCCTACATGTTTTCATTTGGCAGTGAACTGCAGGAGGTCAATTGCTTCCAAATTACTCAGCATTGCTGGGAAAACATCGAACAGATAATTAGTTCGCTCGCTCAGTTCAGGCGATTAACTGTGTTCTAAGAAACACTCAAATGACAGGCCTACCAATATTGCAATTAGTCCAATATGTGCACTGAATGGGAGATGCCTTCAAGGCAATTGTGGGACACAATGTTACACTGCAATGGCACCGGCTAAATGCAGTGCTCTAAAACACTAATTCCGCTGTCAAGCTCACTTTGGCGTAGGAAAGAGGATATTCTGAAGTTAATCCTATAGTCCTGACCATGAGGCGAGGGAGGTTAAGCAGAATTGCCATGTTTAATATGATCAGCGCAGCCACTTTGATCAAACGGCCTCTCGGCTGGTTACAAATGGCGATTTGATTACTTGTTGAGGGTAAAGATTTCGGAAACACGTAGAGCAGGAAACATAGATTTTGTGGCTTTGAATCTCAGATCTTTTGGACAGTAGAGTCAATGTAAGGTATACAATTTTTTATCCACACATATGTCATCACGTACTATCTGAAAAAGAAATCTGTTACTAGTCTCAGGTTTTTCTATTTTAGATTCAAGCTTCTATTATTAATGCAACATGACTGCAGATCATTAACTTTAACATTTCAGGAAAGGACATACTTCACATCCACAGACACCAGCTAAATGACCTAGACACTTTGAGACCTCCCATCCTGTGACTGGTAGAAATACATATGCTAATAAAAGAGGAAATCATTTTTCATTTAAATAGACATAAAACGAAAATCATTTTCTATTTTATCAGATTTGAATGAGCATGTAAAATTCATGGAATATACATGAAAATACTCTATAATCCCTAGGTTATTGATTTGTGTATTCCAGAACTATATTTTAATTAGGGTGCATGCATCTGTTTGTATGCAGGCAGTGCATGCAATTTTGTTTATGTTAAAGCAAACCGATTAAGGGCTTGTTGTTTTACATTTAAAACTGAAATATACAAGACTCTTAGACTGCACATAGTATACTCATCTCAGCTAGACAGAGAGAATTTTGAAGAAAATTATGAGACCGAAATTAAAACACAGGCGAAAGACAGATACAGAGAGATATAAACCTCCAAAAGGGAGGATGAAAGGATGAAGAGAGACAGCCATTGAATATATGTTAGCTGGGGTCATAGCACATGTCACAAAGAATTATAAGCCCTGCTTTGTTTAACCATAATGTCACACTCATTCCCAGTTTAAATTGATCATTTCATTTAGAGGGCAGAGTTCACTCCTCCGAATGAATTATTTAACTCTTTACTGTGACCTTTTCCAGGAGTGATCTGTTAATGACCGAGCGGGGAAAAGAGAATCAACAACATAGACTCTAAGAGAGCAACTGAAATGTAAAGGAGATGGAAATGGAAAGTCAGTAGGAAGTGCAATGCTGGTCAAAAGAGGGTGAGGCATTTGTCATTTGAGAGGGAGAGATTTCTGAGTCATGGAGTCTAACAATGCTCAAATACTGAACAGATCTCTGGAGGGAAACATGGGTCTAGGCTGTTATCGGCTCTGCCGTCACCCATTTGAGAAGGTCACTCTGTTGGAGGTGTCTGTCCATATTTGAGACCCAAGCACCACTCTCTCCTGTCAGTCATGTTCTCTACCTCCCCATCCAGCTTCTGCACCTAACTCCAGTCTTCCTCTACACCTGAGTCACTGTCACAGCCTCCTCTCACCTCACTTTCTCACTCTCGCCCCTCCATCGCTCTGCATATTTTTCCACCCTCTCTTCAGTCTGCCAGCATTCTTTTACCCCATCTTAATTAAGCCCCGAGGCAGGGTGGGGAGGGAAACTTCCTGTCAGCCACTTTCTATGTGTTGGCGCAAACGAGCAAATTACAAATAAATCAAATGTGCATATGCTAATACCAGAGTGCAACTTCACAACAGTCAGAACAGAGTCTATTTGGTGGGCCAATATGAAAAAGAAAGTATATGCACATCATAGCACTAAGGATTCACAGATATAAATATAGCATATCACTGAAAAGAGAGCTATTCATTACTCAGGTGTAATTACTATTAATGAAATTAATTAAGAGAATTGCTGATGTAACCGTTACATTTAAAGCCCTTCATTTCCATACCACATCACTCATATTAAGGCAGGATGACTCCTGATTACTTTCAGCACCCAAAAACAGACTGTTCTATTAGAGGTGGAGTTTTCAGTGCGGCTGCACCCAAATTATGAAACTCATGTCCCAAAAAGCTTACAGAAAGCGCCTAATTATCTGAATTTAAGAGTCATTTTAAAATCCAAGCTTTTGTCTTTGTATTATAATTATGCATTGTGAGTTTATTTATTTTGTTGTTACTTTTTAGTGTCTTTGAGAATGAAAACTGTAATATTAGTTATATTTTAGTATAATAACCATAATGCCACTACTACTACTACTGCTTACGGTGGCTAAGAGAGCCCAATGTAATTTAAAATAAAAATTTAAAAATGTGCTGCAAAGCAATAAAACATATTCATCAAGTTTAGAACACGTGCAAACACACTTGCACATTTATACACATGAAAACACACATGACTTTGGAAATGCGCTGAAAACAGCCTCAGCACAACAGAAGTGTGACATGACACAACAGAGGCGTTTCCTGGAGACTTTTTTCAGGCAGTCACATGCTTTTTGATTGTATGGCGCTAAAGTGGTGGGAACCAGAGAGTAAAAATTCATATTTGAGATTTATATATTACTATGGTTTAATCGTCCCTTGGTACTGTTAATGGAATTCATGTGCTCATAAAGCATGTAACCTCTCAAAAAAGGTCTCCTGGAAATACAGCCATTGTGTTGTGGCTGTTTGCAGCCCACTTCTGAAGTAGCATGTGTTTTTTCATATTTGCAGCGCGTCTATGACACGCAGCGCATTTGTAAAATGTTTCACATGTATTGTCATTTTGAAGAAAGTGTTTTATGAATTTGTATAGCGTATACAGAGTGTAATTGTGTGTGTGCCCTGCGGTGTGTTGACGCCTGCCCAAGGTTGGTCTCTGCCTTGCGTCCTGGGTTCCTGGGATAAGCACTGGTCCCCACAGCAACCCTGACTGGGATTAAGTGGTTTGGATAATGAATGAATGAATATAATGTATACAATTTACATGTATAGTGTGTTTGCACATGCATTATGAGCTTGCTAATACGCGGTGGTGGTGGTCTTGTGGTTAGAACACTTGCCTCTGTACAAAGAGTTTGTGGGTTCAAACTGTCAGTGAAATTAGGAAAATGGAAGTCATTTAGAGGAGTGTCACAACTTTAACATTTGATTAGGATGGCAAAAATCAAGAAACATATATTCTTATTCTACCTACTTTGTCAATTAATCAATCCACATGAATGACCTAAAACCTTAGCCTGCAACATTAATCTTGCAAAACCGACTCGTCTAAAGCCAAGACGTAAGAGCAAACACCCTTATCACAAATAGACCTGCCTTGCTGAAGGCACAGACACATAGTACATGATGAAGGTCTGGAGTGACCATGGTCAGAAGCCCTCAGCACCTGTCTATGGCCGGTCACAGCAGACTATCTCCACTCCCAGGCTTCCTCTGACCCTGAGGAGAGGAGGGAGAGTGCTGGCCTTATCTGAGGGCCTGACCCTGGCCCCAGCCTCGCTCAGATAGGAGCTCCCCCGGGAGAGACCTCCATGTTCCTGGAGAAACAAACAAGCTTCCTATCACAACATCAGGGCCAGATGATGCCCCCAGGTCCCCCTGATCTCATTTAGCCGGAGCGTGTGGCTGGACTGATGCTAGCATGGTTCTGTCCTGATATAGGGGTAATCACCTTGAGATGACCTTGCAGTGCACTGCCCCTTAAGGTTAGTGGACAAATCCTCCCTACGCGATCTCAGCTGGACCTGATCTTACTGACCCATTCACTCCCTTGCATGGAACAACTGCACTATGACCTCACAGAGAAATGGAGGAGGGGAAAAAACTTTGTGTACTTAATAAGGATTTCACAAGCTCTGCTAGACCCAACTAGAGCCGCTAAAAGTGTTGATATCAATATTTTTAAATGATGCTTCAATTTTATCATTAGGATTTTAAAAGCACTAATAATTGTAACATATTATTTTTAAATATCCTCATCTAAAAGTTGTGTGATTAACATCAGTCTCATAGACTCTGGCTGTGGCTTGGCTCTAGTCAACAAGACAATTTATAAAAAGTGTTGGCAGCTGCAGCAGAGTCCAGCTCAGTTGCTAAAGAGGTTCTGAATAAAAATCCAAGGCATCAAAAGCTTCAGAGTACTTCAAACTATAAGAATGTGTTATGTTCACTGCACAAAATAACAATGGCCACAGCGGCAGCAATGCTACCATGAGCTCCATGAAGAGAAAACTCATATTCTGGAGGATGGACCACAAGGCAAAAGCTCCCCTCATTGGGAGAGATTTTTCAAATAATTTATCCTAAATAGCCATTAATACTAAATAGCCATGATTAAAGCTTAAATTATTTACTTTCTGTGTTAAATTTCCATTAATTTTCCATTGTTTGAGGAAACGCTATGGCAAAAAATTGGGATTATTCTACACTGACAGTGTGTGCATGTGTGTACGTGTGTACTGGGATTGTTGAACCCTATCTAATTGCTTTATTTAGGGGCTGTTGGTAGAATAAGGGTAAGGGAGTTGGCCAATTGATCGGAAGGTCGCCGGTTCAAGTCCCAAACCAGTAAGGTTACCACTGCTTTTGGCAGCGACCGGTGATCAGTATTCATGAGCAAGGTACCATCCCCAAGTACTGCTCCCCGGTCGCGGTCAAAAGCACATTTCGTTACGGTGCACTGTGCTGTGCTGTTCACAGTGATAAATGATAAATGAGTGATAAATAATCACTCACATACATTACTTATTTCTACCATTATCTAAGGTAGCAGACCTAAAGCCAACATGAACTACATTACATCAACACAATTTTCTAACCATGTACCACTGACTTTCTTCGTCCTTCATTCTTCTGATAGTTTTTTAGTGATCTGTAACTTTCTATACATAAAAGTATATTTTAGTTCCAACGTGAAAACAGCTTTGGCATTGATAAATAAAGTATTCATAACATTTTCACAGACATTCTGAAGCTGAATTTGTTTTGATGACCTTCTCTCTCTCTGGCCCCATGGGTCACCAATAGCCCTGCTGAATTAACACCTGCTTATTGAACGTGTCCTTGGGTCCTGACCTGGCAACGCAGCAAAACAAAGAGACCACACAGCCACTCTTTCACCATAGACAAGGCACAGTCTGATCGTTTAGAAAACTGAAAGTGAGCAATGGTACTTTCAGTTTGGTTAAGCCTAAAAACCTAAAGAAAAAAAACCCTAAATTTGAACCATCAAAAAACATGGTTGTGATACCATCTAATCTGTTCAGCCCTCCTGAGTATTTTAGGAAGGTGACATTGGTCTCATGTTTTGTCCCTGTATGTTAATGACATTTGCCAGTGCTGATGGTCAGTAGTTGGCTGTTTGGAGCCTCTGCCTTTCCTCTGTTGTTGTTTTAGAGGCTGGTGTTGGGCGGGAGGACCAGCTGTCAGGGGAGACGACCCGCCACTCCAGGGGGGCACCTGCTCGGTTGCCAGGGAAACAGAAGGTGCGACCTGGGAGGTGGTGGTGGTGGTGGTGAGGGGGGGGTTTGGAGATCAGAGTCTCCAGAGAGACCAGCAAAAATGTGGAAGTGTGGGACGTGAGCGAACTGCCAACATGCCTGCAGCCTCGGCGGAGAGGGGGCCGTAACATCAGGCCAGGACGGAGGAACCCAGAGGACAGCCACGACTCAGCCTGCATTACAATGCTGATGGCAAGATGTTAACAATGTGGTGCTGCCGCCGCCGGTACAAAATGTGCCATAAAAAGGCACAGTAAAAGGACATTTGAATGTCCCCTTGCGGAAAGCAGACGGGTTCAACTAAAGTCTTCACCCAGAAATTGTAATGTTTACAAATCTGTTTGAGAAATGTTGAAACCATGAATTAGCATTTCTTTTTAAAAAATTTAAATGTTGGACATTCTCCCAACATTCTATGTTAGTAAACATCAAGCATATCTTTAAATAATTACCTCTTTTCCACATTACATGCAAAACATATATCAAATCAAATAAACATACAGTACTTTTCCCAAAGAGTCCTTTCAACATACAGTATATCAGAACTTTTAATATTTTTAAGTTATAGTAGAATTAAATTTTTAATTGTTTGTGCATTGACATTTTTCCCCAAATAAGTGAATATTACTATACTTTAATAAATTTTTTAAAGATGTTTTCACTGCACTGCCCGTTTTGCTTTAAACTTTTCATGCAGTGCATCCACTTGAGTAAACAGATATTCATAAGTTTTGACTAGGGGGCTCATCAATGTGCATAAAAGGCTTAAAATGTGTTTCTTTTTGGTCTTTAATTTTTTTGATAGAATCCTTATGTGGACTAGCACTAATATACACTCTTATTACAATACACAAAGCAATAAAAATCTTGGAGGACACACAATATTCTCAGCATCATTTCATTTCTTCAACATTAACGTCATTTGTTCAGATTTCAAATCACAGGTTCATTGTTGCCTTTTACAGTGAACAGTATGTGCAAAACTGATAGTGAAATAGGCATTACTCATCTGTTCCGTTTAATTAGATTAAACACACAAATGCACACAATCAATGCTCTGATAAAATAAATCTTTCAATATGGACTCATTGATGAAGATCTTATCTTTGCTTAATCCCCTCTCCTTGTTGAGGTTTGACTATTATGAAATCAGAATGAAATTATGGATTCCATGTTTATAAAAGCTTAAATCTAGTTACAGGCATAACAACTGTTCACACATGATTATTGACAGGTATATATTTAAGGATTTTTAGAAGACAGATATCAATGTTTGATCAATGACTGCAATCTTAAACCTATGTTTAATTCCCTATGTGCATTTCTCACACAATTATGGATTAGGGTTGCCACAGGAATATCGTCCAGTATTACCTATGTAAAATAGCTGGTTATCTGTGTCTGTTTGAAAACACAATGGATTCTCCTCTCTTAAATAATAGACTGTGGTAATTTAGACATTTGGCTTTAATAAATGCCTTTTACTTGTACTTTTCTATGCTTCATTGTAACCCTGTCAGCATTTACTACGTAGTTCCGTTATGAATCAATGTGTAAGTAAGGAACTGCCTTAGTTGCTTATGGATGAATTTAGTGTAGTTAAATATATACCTGTCTCAGGCATAAAAGAGCCTCCCCAGAATAAAGCGGGCAAAGGCAGAATCCATTAAACGGCTATATTTAGCCCTGATAATGCATATTGAGTAATGGAATTGAGAGAAAGATTCATTACGAAACACATTATGATTTAATCAAGCTGCACAAAATTATATTCATTATTCTCTGACAAAAGGCTCATCCATTTCTGCTGTCATGTTGGCTGACAGGCACATGGTGTAAGTGCTCCCACTGGAGAGGTGGTGTGATAACTCCACTTCCATGCAACTTCCACACAAGCTCTGAAGGTGAAACTCCAGCTATTTATGGTAATGATTTCAGACCGAGGTTGCTCAGCATAAAGCAAAAAAATCTTTTTCATCTTTCAAAGGTGAAAGGCACACACATGCACACAGACACACACACACAAGGTCAACCGCCTCGTCCATTGCCTCAGAATAGGGTGATGTTCTATCAACTGCTACTTTGGTCTATTTTAGGTAGAATGCCCTAGTTTCTAAACCATCCACAGTTTGGGAATATTCACAATTCACAGTTGACTGTCTGTAAAAAAGCAATAACTCTGTTCAAATATAAGTATATTGTGGCACAACACACCAAACCTATTATACTTAATTGAGAAAATCCATGAGAAAACACTTCAATTTTGGAATTTAAGCATTTACACTGACTTCACACATAGCTGTGCATGTCCTGACAAGGTCTAAAAAGTGAAGCTATTTTGTCTCTGAGTCCCCCAGAGGCGGTTTGTCTGCACTCACGTAAGAGAATGTGAAACTGTGCATACTAGCTTAGTCTACATGTCCAATAAATTCATCATTCAACTGTATTGTGTTCCATCAAAAAATCTATATGGTGAGGAAGAAAAATGCTTACCCATAACCTTTTTTTGCAAATGTTTTTTTTAGCAATCAGGACCCATTTTTGAATTCACATGAACTTCATATTTTTTGTGTGACCGAAACGAAGCTTATTCAGGATTTGACAGCAACCAACAATTATACCGTTAATTCAGAACTGCTCTCCTTTTCTACTCTCCGGTTCTGACTTCTTGACTGAATGACAATATCTATATCTCTTTTAGATATAATCATTTTTGACTTTAAACTACTTTTTTCTTCACCACCTCTCAATATGTTTGACAAATTTCCTTACTGGAATATTTTCCTTGTGATGAAGTTGGACAATCGCATGTTTTTTCACTTACTCAGGCTAAAGACATTGTAGAACACCAAAATAATCATGTACATCCCCCAAACTTTGCCCTGCTTAGTGTCAGCTCCTTAAAAGTTCTTACTTAGTTCACTGCTCCGTTTCTCGGGCACGCCAACTTTGTTAATTTTTTAATGTGCTTCTTTAATCTGAATGTGTCATTTTGCTTTAAGCTTGTTCTGCGCCTGCACAAAGCGCAAATGTAGGGGGAGGTATGATTATAACAAAAGAATAAAAGCTTCTTTGGAGAAAGGGACGGGATGACTTAATTCGCTGCTTTCAGCCCGAGTTAGTGATGTTTACACTAAAGCAGCTGGGTCTCTGTTCAGCTTGGCACTGCTCAGGTCCCGCGGCATGGTGCCCGTTGACCGCGGGCCGTCCAGGAGGGGGCACTGACTGGCAGAGTGTTGAGCCGCTTTCGCAAGCAGGCCAGGGTGCTCGGCTCTCCACAGACCAAGCCGTGGTCATACCGAGACACTCGCCGATAGAAATAACAGATTTGGGTAGAAACAGTAAAAGTTCTTCAAAAACTGCTCGGTGAGTCACATTCTGCACCAGACAGTTTCCTCTCACTGACGTACTCATATTGCCATATGGTTGACCTTTAAGAGGTTGACTGCAAAGGTAAGCGAAAAAAAGAAAATGGTCTCATTAAGCTCATTGTGTAAAAGAGAATACGATATACCTCTGTGAATGTCTTTAAATGCTTCAATAAAAAAGGAGCACATTTTCTTCTAGATTCTAGCGTCTGCCATATTTTCATTTTAAACTGTCACGCTGGAAGAGACGTGTTGTTTTAAGCGCTCCAATAACAAGGTTCTACACAATGTTGTAAATCACGATCACTAATAAACCCCTGCAACAACTATCAGTTCAGAACTTGAGCATTAGCCAAAGCAAAGCTGAGGGTTTTTTCCCAGCTGACAACACTTATAGGGAAGTGCTCAGAGCATGTGGTAAAGAGTTAAATCTGGCAAAGACAGAGAAAAGGATAAGAAAGCATTTGTCTGACTGACTTCTCCATGGGGAGAAAAGGCCGTACATCTACTGGATTTGAGACCGAGAACCATTTCACTTACTTCCTGTAGCAGCAGCTCAGTGCTGCCTGAGTGTGGAACTGGGCAATTAGGGTCAACCCACTGCAGTCTAACGCTTGTGTGTGTTTGTGTGTGTATGTCTGTGTGTGTGTGTAGGCCTGGAGGCTGGTGGGTGTTCTACAGAGGCCTAGCATGAGCTCCAGGCGAGGTAGGCTGTGATTAGCAAAGAGTACTGAGTGCTGGAACCTGCCCGATTCTGATGCACACTTAGGAAAGTAAATAAGATTTAGATAATAATAAATTAGGCCATCCAGAATCACCCTTTCCCCCACCACATCTGCCCCACCCCCCTTTCCCCCCAGGGTTTGGGGCTAAATGTGAGAACAGCTCTACCTACTCTTTTATGTTAATTTGGACTGAGGCTGGCTAAACAGGCCTGGCGAATAGGAACCACATGTCCAGCACGGTACAGACGGCACAAATTCCTCTTTCATTCGCTGGACATCAGGTCCCTGAGAAACTGCAGCCAGAGTCAGTGCTTAGAATAATAGTTAGAGGGCCTTGCCTGCCCTCAGATACTTAGCGGTAAGGAGCGCTACTCACCTTGAGCCCCTGAGCTCGCTCAGGCGCACCAGAGAGGCTGGGGAACCAATTTTTAAGCCGCGGTGTAGGCGTCTCAGCTGACCCTCAGGGACTCAGAGCTACATAGTACAGGTGTCTAAGTGAGCCCCCAACACACAACACAAACGCAGCCATTGTGTGCCTTCTGCAGCCATTAGGGTGTCTGGTAAGTACAAATGCAACTGTAAGTGTACTACTGGGTCAGTTCAAAAAGGAGGGCTGTGAGTGTTATGTCAGGGATCTAAAGTTTTAATATTACTTAGTACTGAAAATAATTAATCATATACATGCTATGTATATATATATGTATATGTATATGTATATGTATATGTATATATATATATATATATATATATATATATGTATAGATAGATAGATGTATAGATATGCTAAAAATGTCTGTCAAAATTTAGAATTTTACAAACACCAAAACAAATCTTTGTGTAATTAACTTTAGTCTTTACTTAATCAACTTTATTGTTTATAAATACTTACACTTTTGTACATTATTTGAATTTAACTTTAAATATGATTAAATAAACATTTTAGTACTGTGAAACTTAAACATTTTAGTACTGTGAAACTTAAACATTTTAGTACTCCAAATTAAGCAGCAGATTGTGGTGAAGAAAGCAAAGCTGCTCAGCGTGCTCTCCACTTAACCTAGATCTCATGTGAGATATAGCCAATCAGAGACTGTTGTGGGTGGGACATTAAATGAAGCAGTCGAGAGAAAATGGCACAGAGAGAAGAGATGGCAGTGGAGCCACTGCAGTGCACCTTGTAGTTACTTAATATGAGTGAAATTCACAAAAAAAAATATATATATATATATATACATATGTGCAGAAATCCTCAAAGACAGTCTGTTCTCCATACTTACAAACCTAGATTTAAATCAGCAGCTGCTGTTCCATCAAGTTACTGCCACCTGCGTTAGGTACCTTTTAAAATATGATAAGTTCAAAGAGTAGGGTTTAATGGTCCCTGTTTTTGAATCACAGTTTTGTTCTTTTTGGGGGAGGATTAAATAAGAAAAAATGTGAAAATACACCAGTAAGCCATATCATGATGACAGGTGATGTGAAACAGGTTTATAGGTTGGATCGGTTCATCTCTAGTATCAAATCTGCCTTAAGACTGCTAAGCTATGAAATAATTCAGCTTTAGAGATGCACCTATTATATTTAATGCTCATCTCTCCATGCTTCCTTTTTAAATCAGCATCTGACCCCCAGTAAAAATATGCTGGATGCAGCCGCTGTAAACAAAACCCCACATGGAGGCTGCATGGATGTGTCTCACATTTTAATCAGACCTTCAGAAAATAGCCACTGCGAGGCGTCTTCCTCACTATTAACAACACTCGCAGCTCCCACAACCTTTGTGTTCCAGAATCGTTCCACCCCTAATAAATATAATAATATATGTGTATAAACATGTATAATGCACAAGTGATCTTAGTGGTTCTGTATGCACACTTGTCTTGTTTTAAAGGCAAGAAATTTAAGTTTGAATTTGATGAGAGATTTGGTTTTGATCAATTCTCTCACTTAAGTCAGCACAGCATGCATCCGTATTCATAAATGCCACATCCAGGAGACGAAACCCGCTGCTTCTTGCCAAAAGTCACCAGCTCTAAATAAAAGTGCTCTCTCTCTATCCAAGGGAAGTAATGTGTTTCAATCAGACTTGGGGAGTGTCTCACTTGTCTGTGGGAATGCTTTATGAACAGGCTTTTAGAAGTTATTGCGTTAGACACTTCGATTTGTGAGGCACTTGTCTATTACTAACAATCATTGTCTACATGGCCAACATTCCCAGATGTGTTACTTTAATTAAATCTATAGATTAGTTTAATTGTTTCATCTACTGCCTGAGTTCTCTGTTATTTATCTTGCACATGCAGCACAGTTCCATTCACTCTCTATAATTGAAAGATTCCCTGGAAAACGTCCAGACTCCACCGCCTGGGTTTGCTGCAGTGGGCTGCTCTGTGGTATTGGGTAATGCCGCTGTGGCAGTGGTGCAGTCAGCTTGAATGTATCATTTTTAAACAATAAATCCTCTAATCATATTTTGATATTTATGCTCAGTAACAATTTGGAGCTACTTTACGTGATGGGCTTACAAAAGTGGATGCTGTACAAGTCACAAGTTATTTTTACTGCTTTTTTGGGAATGTAAGTGGCCCATCCTTTGTCTATTTTTCAGACAGAGTAACATATTATTCAATGAATGCAGAGTGTTTGTTTAACTTCAGACAGTTTTCAGACATAGGGTGAAGCAGACTCTCGTGAGACACAAATGGGACCTAATTGTGAGAGCGAAAGCTGAGGGCAAGACATTCGGCCTGTACATGTGTAACCCATTTCCACACTACGAAACCCGTGATATGGGAAATGCATAACTTATTCTGAGCTTATATTTCCTTTGGATTCATTCGGAGAGCAATCATAACAAAATTGCTGAACTCGCTAATTGGATAGTATTTCACCCATAACACCACCCAGAGCTATTGCATATTTTCATTCAAAAAAGGAAGTGAAGCAAGGCATAGCGCTTGACCTCAGCTTGCACAAGGAGCATGTAGAGCGAAACTACGGGTTCAGGCCCAGGCTGTGTGGGACAGGCAAAGGCTTTAGTGGGGTCTAGAAAAAGGCGAAACCCAAATTCTCCAGCTCGCATTCATTTCCTTTCTGCACACCAGGCTGTATATCACCCCAGGTTTTTTAAGACAGTCTTGTTAGCAGTAATTAACAGTGTGGGTTCCATTGTGCGCCCAAGTAATTTCTCCTACTAAATACCACCGCGGCCATCTTGAGCCTTTCATTTCCAGCCCCTGGGCTCCCCAAAGCTCCTTTAAGTCTGTGAATTTTCCCATGATAGCGCTGTGGGCTGTGGCAGGATGGTACAGAGGCAGGATGCAGAGTGTCAATGCGGGCTGAGCTGTGGGGTCAGACCTAACCAAAGCCTTTCACAAACAGGAGCCTGAACTCTATTACAGATGCAAATCCAACCTCTAAGTTGTGGATTGTTTCAAGGGTATAATGGAGCATGAGGACTAACCGAGTCCTCCTCCAAACTCTCACTTTCTATCACTCTCTCTCTCTCTCTCTCTCTCTCCCTCACCCTCCCTCACTTCTCTCGCTCTCCCTCTCTGGCTGCCCCTCCTTCTCGGAGCTCCAGGTTTCTTTGTGAGTGTCTTAGCACAATTTCGGGAGCCTGCTTAAACTGCTGCCATTGTCGTGACGTGCTCATTGATTTCTCTCCCTGCCAGCCTCAGACAATAGACTCATATGAACAACTTTGTTACTGCCATTGTACTGTATATCAGAGTAATGTTGCTGCAGTTTGGCCCAGGCTGGAAGAATTAGCCCACACAACCCACAGCGCTGAGAACAGCACCATGGGATTTACATCTCATTTTGCTTGTATTTTTCACATCTTGAATACCTCAGTGTCACAAAAGGTGCCTGGGGAAAATGAGGACAGATTTAGATGAACGCTGACAGCTTAATGCACCGGATGCTGCCATTCCATCTTCAAAAAGGCAGGCATTTTGTCTTGCACTCACAGCCTGAATTGGAGGTGGTTCTCGTAGTTATTTAGCATGCACACAAAGACCCCGCTAGCTGACCTACAAAATGGTGGTCAAGACGGGTCCATTATTTGCTTAATGAAAGGAGAGGAGGTCTTCTAAAGGGGTGAGGAGTTCAACAGGCTCAGTAGTCAGGGGCTAAGATAGCTGTGGTTGGACACGTCTCTATTCAGCTGCATGGTTCGGCTCAGAGGCTATGAACTGGCCAGTGGCCTGCAGATCGAGAGTCTAAACAGGTCACCACCAATGCACCTCAATAAGAGAGCTTTCAAAGCCTGTTAACTCAGTCTCCGCTGGGTGTGAAAACATCAAAGAAAGGAATTAGCAGAGTTCCATCCATTTTGTGTCATTCATATTCATCCATTCACACAATCCTGAAAATTTTTTATATCACTGCAACTAATTCTCATCAAAGCATTTTAAACCTATATATTTTTAATAATAATAATAATTTGGTGACTTTGTGTTAGGAAACGCAACGGCAAACCAAGAGACTATACATTGAAATTCAGCTCTAACCTACGGCCTGAACTTAATCCTAAGTTGCCCTAGAAAGACTGTTGCTCTAATTAATCAATGTAAAAAAATTCTGGATCAGATTGTCTGCAATGCTGTATATATAAATGTAAAATTGTTCAATCAAGACACAGGCACAAGTGTTGCTAAGTGCAGATTAAAATTTCATTAAAGCACCCCTGTAGTGTCATGCAGTGCTCTTTAACACTCTCACTATGCTAAATGCACACTTCGTTTTTCTTTTCTTATGGTGCACAAAAGCAGAAAGATGGAGGCTTTCCCCTATGGCCCGAGCTGGGTGGAACCCCTGCTGTCGGCCCATGTGCGTAGGAAGGCCCCGAACTGACGTGTCTTCTTTAATGACTGTGCTTGAGCACACATCAGGGCTGCTGAACTGTCACCCCGAGGCCTCCATCCTAATCCAGCTAATGAATGAATACCTCACACTTTCAGCCCTCTCCTTTATACCACTATCCCAGTCTCATCTATTGCAGCTCTTGCTTTCCTCCCATCGCTGAAGACACAGAGCTTTTTTATTGTCCAACACAAATTGGTTTGGGATTCTCTGGGGCCCCATTTGTGCTACATGCAGCTTGGTGTTTTCTCCTCTTTCATTAAATTCAAAATAGGGCCCATCCCAAGAGAGTGCCTGGGTTGGGCTGGACTAACCATTGTGCTTAGTCACACAGAGATGTGTTCTAGGTCTCTCTCCCTCCTGTTTTGTGAACAGATCGGCTGTCTTGCACAGGAGGATTTACGCAGATTGCAGGCCATTCTCTATGAAAAGGGGTATTATTGAGCAATCCTACTGCAGATTGTGTTGAAATATTCTTCATTACTTGTCACTGCTTGCTCCCTGAGAGCACATCTCATGGTCATGCTTTCCATGCCTAAATTGCACTTTTGTGTTTTCCTGTACTGTCTTTGCCAAAATCTCTTTAAGGATGGATTGCTTGTCGTAGCTTTTATTGGCTTATAGGGCTTAACAAAGCAAACGTCTGTTAGAATGTAGGGTACATAAATGCTACAATTTGCAGTTCAGAGGGCAATTACATTCCTTTCTGTCCATTTTGCAACATACTAGTGTCTAATGATTATGTAAATTGCTCACTACTGAAATGTAGGTGGGGAGCAGTTTGTTTCGAGCACTTGCATTCAAATGTTTAACCCCAATGTAATGGTCTGTTACAGCAACAGAACTTCACTCAAGAGTCCAGGGCCCGTTTTTCTGCACAGTCAACCATGTACTGTGTCCTGATATAAATCTCTTTGTAATTTAGCTTGGCCTCTAACAGCGCATGAAACTGTGAAATCAACAGTTTATAATTCTGTTGTACACTAACTGTAACAAATGGATGATTGGTTCTGCGATTAACAAAGTAATACATCTACTGTCGCCTGGACTTACTGCAACAGAGGCTTGGTCCTGGGGGTGTTATGTGTTTTAAAGCTTCAATGTAAGTATGGTTTTGGACCAGACTCTAGTGATTCTTATTTTACTAATCAAACTTGCACTTGTTTTATAATATATTAGTATTTAAATTTAATATCAAACATTTCTAATTAATAGTGCTTGGTGAAGGATGTGCTTCGGTTTAGTTTTTTGTACTGGAAGAAAGAAGTGGAACAATGGGGTTTTACTTAAATGTGTTCTTAAGTGTAGAGTTGAAGGAAACCCAATAGCGTAATATTCTAAACAAACACGTGCAAAAAATGTGTAAGAGCACTCTTCAGCATTCACAGATTCTGTCTTTACCAAAGAACACCTCAAACAAGAAAACCTCAGTGATTATCAAAATCACTAGGTTTTAACAGCAAAGTTCTTCTTAAGAATAGAGGTTCAGTGATCTTCCTAAATTCAAAACACTTAATCTCATGCCCCTGAGAGCATGAGAGGTGATGAATGATGAATGTTATGCAAAATTCAAAGTACAACCTACAAACTAAATTTATGCACATATCTGTTTGTTTCTCAAACTGGTTGCATATGAATGAATGTGTCCAACACAAGCCCCTTTAAGAGCGTGGGATTTTAGCAGATTTGAGAAGTGATGCCCATTCCGTGGCAAGAGTGTTTATCTTGCTGCTGCAGTGATCTACTTTGGGAATTTACACTGGTAATTGTCCCCACAGGCCTGGAGCAGTAGTTCTGCTGCTTATGCCCCTCTGCAGCCTGCGGGTCCCTAGAGAGTCCAGCGTCTCCCTCGGCCTCACTAACAGCCAAACAAGTGCATAACTGGCTCTGAAAGCATATACAGTCTACTAACCCCATGCACTGCGCACAGTCTGTATTCTTTGGCCTGAAAAGGAAGACGGATAAAGTCAAATCTGCACTCTCCACCCAGCTCAGATATTTAGTATCAGCTACAAACGTGTCATTAAATTCTTTGGGTGCTTACATGGTGGTGTATCCTAGTGGCTTGAGGTCATTTATATTTTTTATCTTATGAAACGACCATCTTTAAATGAAACCATCTTACAATGTTTTCTCTGCTCTAACAAGTTAATCCCCTCATAATATTTATTTGGGCATAAGACACACTGAGAGAGCTTGATTGGCAGTCTGAGACCTTCATTAATTTCCTGAAAGGACTCTCAAACTCCAGCTAACTTTTGGGCTTTTTTTTAGAAGGCATAAGGAAAACAGAAAACCCCAAATTGCTTTTAAGGCCTTGAGTGTCTAATAAACTGGCTTATTAAGACATCCTGCTTGATTAGTGTTTTCTCTCATTTCACAACTTTATATGTTTACCCACTAACAAACCAATTATCACACAATTGTGTGTTGCACTTCTCTTTTCCCAGACATTTAGCTGAGTTTGTTTAAATCTCTACAAAGTGGAGTGAATTGAAGGGTGAATCTCATTAGAAAAGTTCAGCGCAGTTCCGCTGAACTCACTAGCCTGTCCGTTTTGGCCGAATATATGGCTCTTTATACACAAAAACACTATCTGCTGTTGTTAGGCTCCAGTTCCCACTGAGGCCTCGCCAGATTGAAGCTCCAAGCTCCGCCTGACAACATGGTGTAAAATCCTATTTGCATTGTATTTGCCCGTGGAATCCTCAAGCCTATGAGCCGTAGAATCACCAGCTAGCCCCCTGCCAACCCCTTCATCTTCATCACCTCTATCTCAAACTCTCTCACTCTCTCACTTTCTCTAGCACACACACACTTATACATACACACAAACATTCTCACATGCTTTTTTCTCCCTTTTTTTTCCACCACGCGCTTGCAGACTCTCACTGGAAAGACTCACCACCCACCGTCCTTAATCAACACTCCACAGCTACTCAGTTCACAAGTGCTCACACAAGCAATAAAGGGGCCAGACACCACATGTTGATGACTGCACTCAGTTTGCTGGAAGAGTGCTCTAACCTGGCTTAGAGGTACTGGAGGGCCTCTTTAAGCAGCCCTTAATGATATACCTATCCAAGAATGGCACCACCCTGCACCTCACACATACACATACAAGTACGTAAGCAGGCATGCAGGCACGCACACACGCACACACACACCTATCACCTTGTAATCTTGGTGAGGTGCTTCCATGCAAATAATAATACTCAGTTTTGGGGAGCAGCTAACTAAAATTTGCAATGCTACTGATTTTAGAACTACTTCATTCAGTAGCTTATCAATAGCAAAGTTATGAATAAATCGCTCTTCCAGTAACTTTATTTTTTTTTACCAATTGTAATGTAGCATGGCTGCACATGGTCATTGCATCACAGGGCACTTCTGGCAGCTACTAGATGGAGTTAGAGGACTGAGTCCATCTTAGTGAAGGTAGAAGCAAAAATCCATGGCCTCAACAAAACAGAAAAAAATTACACATTACAGCATAATTTAGGCAAGCCGAAAATCAGAACAGTCTCAAACTCCAAAACCTCACTCAGTATTGCTTGTAGAGATTCAAGCAGTGGTACAGCACAGTTGGTACAGTGTGCCCATGGTTAGGTACATATCGCATTTTTGGGGGGCCACGGTAATGGTAAGGTAACGGTACGGTTTCAGTACATTAATGTTATCTTAGTTCTAACATCCAATAGGTTTATTGCATTTTCTATTTCTAGGGCTGAATCGATTATTCTAATAAGTCAGATAATTCGATTACAAAAAATGGTGGAAGCAATTTTTCTAGAATCAAAGCTTTGTTTAATTCTTTTCTCTGGCTAAAGCATGCTCCGCTTTGACACGGACACTTTTTAGTAATGCACAACGTTTTCACTGGCACAATCAAGGTGAGACTTGATCCTTCTGTATGTGAAAGTATTCGTGAGGTGTTCAATGCACAAAAACAGAAGTAAATGCGTAAAAATGCATAAATGACATTTTTGCAATGTAAACATGCTCTGTTTGTGAGCCTGTGAGCGTCATTTATTCCGCAACAGCCGCCCGTCGCTTTATGGTGACGCGGCTCTCAGTGGCGCCCAGGGTATTGTGGGAAATATATTTCTTGCCCAGAAATGCCAAAAGCAGCTCATTTTATAGGCCAAATGAGTCCAAATTGGTTCGAAATTACAGGGCGTACCAAACAGTTCAAAAAATGTTGCATCCCTAATTACTAGATAAAATAGTTTCAAAGTAGTTAGCTAATTTTTCCTCTGTAGCTTGAAGTGTAACTAACTCCTATATAAAGTCAAAGTCAACTTTATTGTCATCTCTTCTATGTATTGTACAGATATACAGAGAGACGAGACGACGTGGCTCCAGTTTACACAGTGCAACAAGAAATAGAGAACAAAGAACAGATAGGGCACATGGAATAAACAATATATAAATAGGCCACAAAATATACATTTTAAGCTAGAAGTGGAAATTGACTGACAGTTTTCAATATGAAAGATTTCAATATCCAGTCTATTAACAGAAGTGTATTCTTAAAAAGTCTGACTGAAATTTAAGTTTGTACAGATATTATAGCAGCATTGGAGAACCATTCTGTGCAATACCTTTCAATAATTTGTGCAGATATAGTTAGTTAAAAAGTGACCAGTGATATATACATGTTTAACGGTTGTGCAAATAGTAGAGGCAGTGCAAAAATTGTGCAAATATTATGGCAATGTTGTAGCAATAGTAATACTGTACAGTTTGTAAATATAGACATTTTTTCATCTTTTCAGAGAGAGTATCAGTGCAACATGAAAGAGATCCGAAAGAGTCCGTATAGCAGCATGCCCATCACAATGACGGTGAGGTGTAAAGTGCAGAGGTACAACAGAGTTAGTTCACAGTCCGGGTGTGTGTGGGGGGGGAGTGTGAGCGAAGGTAGTGTCTTCAAGAGTCTGATGGCTTGTGGGAAAAAGCTATCACACATTCTGGGGGAACGAGTCCTGACGCTGCGGTAGCGTCTGCCAGATGGGAGGAGTGTAAAGAATAAAGAATTAAAGCAGTAGCTTGACTCTAGCTTAGCAACTTTTAACCATAAAGCTTGTGGCTTAAAAAGCTGCTATTTAAAAGTAGCTTCCCCAACACTGACAACTCATTTACCCACATATAACCTTAACTTTAACATAAGCAATCAAAAGCAAATCTGGAAAATCATCTTTAAAGCATTTGTTCTTATGAGGACCAGTCCTCTCATACAAAAAGCCATCAGAGAGGCACAAATTAACTAAAAAAACCCTCAAAAATTAGTTTTTCAAATAGATGGTAGCAATGTTTTATAAAATCTATTTTTCTTGTGAACACCTATCCTATCATACAGCAATGAACTCACAAAGCCACAAAAATCTGAAAAAATCCATATATTTCCTCACCAAACCTTACCTTTAATCTCAGTAACCAAAAGCAAATCATTTATTTTCAAAAGCCTATTTTCTTGTGAGAAATGTTTCTTACATACTCAAAAACCCACAAAACAACCAGACCAAACTCAAGTTTATAATCATTTGTAAACTGAACTTTATTAGCATTTTTTAGGTGAAAATAAGGTGCTCATAAATATCTACAAACCTGGTCACACATGCACACACACACAAACAATACAACCCCCACAAGTGTACACATACACACACACTCACTCAACCCCCCCACACTCCTCACCATGGGGAGCCCCCTTGAACACTTGGCTTGTAGTAACCTGCCAGTGTGAGGGAAACTATGGGGCCGAAATTGAAATCTCCTCACATCCTCCCTCCCATGGACCCTTTGACAAAACTGAGGCTACCCTGCCATGTTCTTCATTTACACTTCCTGGCCTGGGCAAAGTGCTTGGGGCATTGCTGAGTGAGATGAGTGTATAGGGAATTCAAAAGGCCTGAAGCTGGCTCCTATGCAAACAAACAGCAACTCTCCAGCATGCAGGAGCAGCGAGCCAGGACACATGCGCACCCGCTAGTTTATTCTCACGTATTCTGTCATAATGAATTCAAAACAAAGTTTTTTTTCCAATTAATCAGCATAACTTACTCTCTCAGCACCTCGAAACATGTGAATTAATTGCAAAAAGAAGGCATTAATATTCATATCGTGGGAAATAAAAGCTTATTTATTAAGTAGGCAAACTTAAAACAAAGAAGACAACAGCAGTGTGCCGTCATATTTCTCTTATTTCTTCACAGCTCTGACAGATGCGTGCATAACAATGTTCCAGTTTCCATCTAATGTCTTTATCTCAGGCTCTCTAGAGAACTTATGAGGGCCCCCCACTCTAGGCTGCCAGCGAAAACAAATCGTCACAGCGATCAGCCCCGCCAGTCCCCCGCTGTGGGTGGGGATTGGGATATAATGGATTTGAGTAATGAAAGGCGACAGAAATTTGGAGCACCGGGGCGAACGTTCCCCGCAAGGCCCCAAAGAGCAGGTGCGGAAGGACAATGCCCTTAAACCCCTGGCCCACAGCACTCTAACGAAGGACCGGAGCCGTAATTGAGTTGCCGCGTTAGCCGCCGGCTGTCAGGGCAGGCGTTAAGGCCGAGAGGATGGCAAGAGCAGCGCGGACGTAGCTCCGGCCCCGCAGCTGCAGACGCTGCCGGAGAGGAAACCATTATTCACCCATCTCATTACTCCACGTTTACAGCCTGCCGCTGCGTGTTTTACAGCGTACAGTAAACCCTGGCGTAAACGCACGCCAGCCTTCCTATTACGCTTTATGGAGGGAGGATCACTCCGCCAGGACTGCCTTTTATTTACTGCCTCGCCTCACAGCTTTGAGCTCAGGCCCCGGAGATTTGGAGGACTTGCCAAAACTGGTGTGAATTTTTCTTATCACACTTCTGCCTCCCCCCTTTTCCCCACGCCTTTGTCCTTATACGTCATTCTGTCCCCCCCTTCTTGTTCGATTTGTCATCTTTCCATTGTTGAATAACAGTTGTGTGACTAGCTGAAAGTGACTCAGAGGAAAACTAAGCATCAGAGAGGGGAAAAAAATCAAAAAGACAATTTTGAACTGGTGCTTGTGTGGTATAAAAACATTCAAAAAGAGACCAATATTTTTAATGAATGCTAGCTATTAAATACGGTGCTGCTTGCAAGTTTGTGAACCCCCTAGAACTTTCTATATTTCTGCATTAATATGACCTAAACATCATCTAATTATCACAGACATCCTAATAGTAGATAAAGAGAACTCAATTAAACAAATGAGACAAAGATATTATACTTGATTATTTATTTACTGAGTGAAATGATGCAGTATTACATATCTCTGTGTTGCAAAAGTATGTGAACCTTTGGTTTTTAGTATCTGGTGTGCCCTCCTTGTGCATCAATAACTGCAAACAAACGTTTCCAGTAACTGTTGATCGGACCTGCACATTGGCTTTAAAGAATTTTAGCCCATTCCTGTGTACAGAACAGCTTCAACTCTGGGATGCAGGTGGATTTCCTCAAATAAACTTCTCGCTTCAGCTCCTTCCACATTTCGATTGGATTCAGGTCAGGACTTGGACTAACACTTTCCAAAACATGAACTTTATTCTATTTTAACCATTCCTTTGTAGAACGACTTGTTTGCTTAGTGTTATTGTCTTGCTGCATGACCTACTTCCTCTTTAGTTTCAGTTCACAGACAGATGTCCAAACGTTTTCCTTCAGAACTCACTGGTATGAATCAGAATTGCTCCATCAATGATGGCAAGCAGTTCTGTCTCAGCTGCATCAAAACAAGCCTAAACCATAATACTATCACCACCATGTTTCACAGATGGAATAAAGGTTCTTATGCTGAAGTGAAGTGTTTTCCTTTCATCAAAAACATAACGCTTCTTAAGTAAACCAAAAAGTTCTATTTTGGATTCATCTGTCCATAAAATTTGTTCCATTATCCTTCTGGTTTGTCCACGTGATTTTTAGCAAACTGCAGACGAGCAGCAAGGTTCTTTTTGGAGAGCAGTGGTTTTCTCCTTGCAACCCTGGAACAACCCCTGTTGTTCCATCTTCTTCTGATGGTGGACTCATGAACATTAACATTTGCCAATGTGAGAGACACCTTTAGTTGCGTAGAAATTACCATGGGATCCTTTGTGACATCGTCGACTATTACACACATTGCTACTGGAATGGTTTTTTGTTGGTCTACCACTCTTGGGGAGGGTGACAGTGGTCTTGAATTTCTTCTATATGTGCACAATCTTTCTGACTGTGGATTGGTGGAGTCCAAACTCTTTAGAGATGGATTTGTAACCTTTAACAACTCTTTTTCTGAGGTCCTTAGAAATCCTCTTCTTTCTCATGCCATGATATACCTTCAAACATGTGTTATGAAGATTAGACTGTGATAGATGCCTGTTCTTTAAATAAAACAGGGCACCCACTCATGTCTGATTATCAATCAGTTGATTGGAAAACACCCGACTTTATTTTCACCCTCAAATTCTTTGCTAATCCAAGAGGTTCACATACATTTGCCACACACAGATATGTAATATTGCATCATTTCCCTCAGTAAATAAATAATCAACTATAATATCTTTCTCTCATTTGTGTAATTGGGTTCTCATTATCTACTTTTAGGACTTAAGTGATAATTAGATTGTGTTTTAGGTCATATTTATGCAGAAATATATATAGAAAGTTCTAGGGGGTTCACAAACTTTCAAGCAGCACTGTATGTGTACGTATTAATTAATTGATTACTATTCATTATAATCTATTACATGTTCTTAGAGAAGCACAATCTTAAAATAAGTAGAAATGCATGTTAAGTCCAGTTTCAGGCCTGGTGCTACAGTTCTGGATAGAAGGGAAGCATTTAAACTGATTCCTTGCACAGTAAAGTGAAGCCGGTTCTAAGTGGTGCTATAAGCAGAGTTGGACGGTAGTTGGACAGCATCCAGAAACACATAATGAAACTGCTTGTATTCTTTACTACCAGATAATACAGTATAATGTTTAACAAGAGCTTCACAGGAAAAGACAGATGGTAAAATATCGGCAGAGGAATCTACCTCTTGAGGATTCAACATAGGAATAAAATAAAATCAATTTGGCCACTGCACATGTTTTCACTCTTAACAGCAAAAGTCATCACATATGGCAATCATATAATTCAAAGTATAATACAGTGCAAAGTGAAAATTTTGAATTCAATTCATGCTTTCCTCTGTTGAAGAGCCTGAACACAGAGCAGACCCATGATACAGCTCAGGTACCTCTTGATTATGCCAGCATGTCCTTTTCATTAGGCATGCATAACCAAAATATCAGATCCTTGCAGATTATATTCTACAATGGCTAATTATCTCATTCACTCAGCCATTTGTTGAGTTATTCAATGAGCCTGGCCCTCAGAGAGACTTTTCTCATTTACTGTAAAATTTGAATTAGATTCAGTTTGATGTGTGTTCACACAAAAACAAGTATCTACAATTTACAGTCTAAAACATTAAGCTCATGCAACGATATTAACTAATATTACAGAGGATGTTGGTCCTACTTGCTAGACTTTAAGTTTTTAAAACCTTACTTTAACATTTTTTAAACAAAACATTTGAGATATGAGATACTACGAAAAAGACATGAGCTACAATTCCTTGGAAAATTACTCTGGATCAGTGTTAAAGGTGAAATTGGATCTGCTATAACCAGCACTTAGCATTAAGATATTCTGAATTAAACCCCCAAGGTAACATCCCCAATTTCAAAAATAGCATAACTAAGGCCTCAGGACATATTTGGTAACAGGAATATACCATGAATTATCTAACAATGGCAGAAATATATGTTGGTATGAAATCTGACTCTCAATCTCAAAAGAAATTAATAGGAATTGCATTTAGAGTGATTCTAGTGGAATTCAAACAAAATACTTCAGCTCTTATTTGTAACCATTCAGGTATTTCCCTTTGCCTTGTGCAAATTCATATGGTTTTATAATAGAGAAAAAAATTCCCTCTCATAGAATAAATATATGTGTAACTGCTAATATTAATAAAATCTTCTGGGGGACACCACACATAAGATTGTGAACTTATTGAAAACACTGATGGTCTGTCTGTCTTTTAAAACATTTCAAAATGATGATCTTATTTTCACTGGTCAGGGCCTCATTCCAAAACAACTTTAGTGCATGCAAGTAGAGGTCATCCCTATTGAAAGTGGAAGATCACCTCTTTTGTTGACTTTTCAAAGTAAGTCATGTTGGATGTGTTTACGCACGAAGAAGCATAATACAGCCTGAATAAGGACAAATGCTTACCAGAGAGGCCCAGGATCCCCCCACCAATGTTAAAAGCTTCACCAATAAAAATGTCTGGTGAAGAAGCTCAACAATCCATCTGCCTAAAGGCCATTAGTTGTTTGTGATCCTGCCACAGGCTGGCCAAAGTGTGGGTGGCCTACAAGAATGACAATTAGTCCCATTCCCTGGCAAATTAGTGGGAAAGACAAATGACAGAAAAAAGAGTAAATTATGACTAGTCTTTCTGTTATGCTGGGAGCATAAAAACAGTAATCATTAAAATCTGTTCGTAAGTAAAACAACATGGATTCATTTTTAAAGTCTAGAGTCATAAAGTACTAAGTCCGTTCATTCTCAGTTATTTTTCTCATTTTTAAGAGCATGGTTCCACTCAAGAAAAATGCATATATGCAGGAAGGCAAATGACTGAGAGCTGGAAGAGCTTTTGGACACTGATTACATTGTAGATCTTTTTGAGCCCTGTTCTCCACATTTGCTACATTCCCTTCAAATGTATGCAAAACTGCTTTATCTCCCGGTACACAAGGTCATTCTTGGGTGGCATGATTAAATGGGACGTTCAAACACCACATTAAAATGTAGAAACAAAAAGACAAACAGCTGAAAATGGGCAAACCTTAATAAATAGCTTGAAACAATCTGGGCTGTAATGAAACTTCCTAGGTGATCGTTAAGATAAAAAATAATGCCTTCAATAATATTTGCAAGAGTGGCCAACACACACACACACACACCCACACACGTATTAACACCATCTCCAGTTCCCTGCTACCAGGGTGGTGTAATTTCCCTTGTGTCCAGTATGTAGATGGACTTGCTTCTCATCAGAGGGGCCTGCCACAGCTTGGACGATGAAGATAGAGAGATAATGGCCTTTCACTGGCTTCCTGTGATTGGCCGGTAAAGGAAGAGGCATTAAATATGCACCGCCGCTGTCTCTCCCCATTGTTTGTGCTCCTGTTACAGCGACATCAATTGCACAACACCAGTGAACCATTGCTAACAGTCCAAGGGCTGCATTCTTCACGCCGACAAGTCCCTTTCAGGCCCCAGGGAGTGGGAACAAGGTTAGATTGAAAGGTAATGAGCCTATTAATTAAAAGCCTTATAGAGAGAGACCAGCCTGGCCTGGTGTCCTCACCCCCGTCCTGGCTCCTCTCACATGCTCTTTATTGGAGATGGCAACAGAAATGGTCTCTCTCTCTCTCAAACATCCACACACTCTTCTGCACACTCGCTGCCTCGCAAAGACACCCAGACACACACTTTCCCCCTCAGCACCCTCAGCAGGTGTCATTTCAATCCAGTGTTCGACTTCGATTTTTCTCTAATTCGCATGAAATCAGTGCATCAGCTGTAATGCCCTTATTATACAAAAGCATCCTTTTCAACAGTTGCTCACAGGAGTGGAAAAAATTGGATGAACCAAAAGAAAGTCCATGATGTTTACTTAGATGAGGGATGTGTTTAACACCCACAGTGGAAAACTGTTATTTGGGGATGCCGGCCTTGTCTTTTTTTCAGGCGCCTCCCTCAGGATGTTTCGATTTATTTGACTAGAGAACACAGTGATTACTGAGAATATGAGGTAATAAAGGGAGAGACTGCTGGGCTCTTCAAGCATTGATCAACCCGAGGCAGACTTGACCTTCCGAAATAACAGCCCGAGATACAAAGTGGCTCCATCGATGTCACAGTACAGGCCACATGCACCATTGATTTTCATTGAGCACAGCTGTGCTGTATTTCAATGACAGACGCCACGCTGAAAAGATTTGTTAACTGGAGTTAATAGGTCAGCATCAGCTTGCGGAAATCAGGGGGCTGAATGCTTGGGCTAAAAAGAAAAACAAGTTGTTGGGGTTATTTTTATAAGCATAAGATCGGTTCTTGAGAACAATTCCTATTTGGTAAACCACAAAATTCACAAAAACCTGAATCATAGTGCTTGGGCCAGATAAAAGTAAACAGACATTGTACAGTCACACTTGGCAGCTGCAGGACGGGATGAATCACTTGACAATAAAGAAATCTGTTAAAAGTCCAGACAAGGTAAAATGAAGATATAAATCCACATAAATCAGGACTTCACCAGCAAAACTAAACCGAAAAGTTTAGCATCTTCTAGGGTTAACTTAGAAGTGTGGAAACAACAGTCAGCAACCATGAGCAGAATGCTTTCTTCCTTCCTATGGAAAAGGCTGCCAGAAAAAAGCATTCTGCTCATTGTTGCTGACTGTTGTTTCCACACTTCTAAGTTGAATAAGTCAGGAAACAATGTGGTGGAAAGTGGAGACACAGCCTGGAGGACTGCCATCATTTCATATTGTTTTATTGGCCGCCTCATGCTCGGTTGACCAGGGCATCTCTTGCAAGGCTACAGGGCATTTCCCCATCCCTCAGACACCTTCCCAAGCTTCTCGCTGAGCAAAAAATGTTTCCCATCACTGCGGCCGGCCAACTCATCTGGCGAGAACAATATTATCCAAACTGTTTCCTTCCCCGTTTTGGAATGCCACTTTATGCCAGCCTTCTCACCGCAGGCTTCCCTCTCCACCCAGCTATGGACTCAACACTTCCTCCTCAATCAGGACAGCCAGACTGCGAAGCCATGATGGTTATTAGACGAGACATTATAACTGCCAATGAGGCGGCTCGGCCGAGCTGGTGGCCTCGCTTAACCAAGCCTTCTAGAATTACAGCAGAATCCCAATGTCAATATTTGGTCTTTGTCAGTGCCCTCTTCAACCCAACCTGGTTCTTGACCCAACCACGTCTTCTTAGATACGTCTGTTTCTCACAGTTAATCACTCTTACACTCTTGTAAGAATATGTTACGGTGCAAAATGATTTGACACATTTTATTTAATGGTTAGAAGGTATTTTACTAATCTCTTAAAACAGGAACTGGACAGCACAAAACCTAATGCCTATATCAACCATGTACATAAACACATAAATTAAAACCAGGCAAAACAAGTAAGTCACCTTAACATGGCTACTGCTGAAACTAGTGGCTAAGGGGAAATAATCAAGATCACTGCTACATTTTTGTCTCAATGCCATGACACTGACTGAGGTAAGAGAAGAAGAGAGGAAAAATTGGGAAATTATGAACTAAGCATTAACATTACAATAATATATTCAAATGTATATTGTACGTGAACATAAGCTGAACAAAACATTGTCTAAAGGAAATGCACTCAGTACAAATTACACCTAACTATGTAACATAAGGATATAATTTTGCTACAGATGTAAGTTTTATTTTTTTAATTGTTGTCTGTCTTTTCTTGTTAGTCTTAAAGTAGGGGAGTCCTTACATTAAATTGAAAACAAGCCAAGCCATGTAAATTCATTTACAAAGAAGAAATTAAAATGTGTCCGGGGTATTTTAACATGTACTACATGGCAAAAAAAATGAAGTAAAAGAATCTCGAAGGCATCTCAAAGATAGAAAAACTCTTGAATAAATGTATACTCAAATGATAAATGTGAATGCAAGCAAAAAATAATCAGAAAAGTTTTTCTGATTAAACTAAAATGAAAGACATCAAATCAGGTTAAGGATGATTAAACTCAGTTTCAACTATACACCTTATAAATATGAAATACTTCCCCATCTCATACCTAAATGTCACTTGCACATTTCACTGCAACATTAAAGAAAGTGGTACAATTCCAATAAATTAAGGCTTTTTCTACTGTGGCCTCTCAGTAGTAAGACCTAATCTTGCTTTACATTCCTGAGAAGAATCATAACAAATGATTTGGTTCCCTGGGTGAGAGCAACTTGGCCTCCTTTGAACCTGGAAAGGATTACATCAGTCAATAATTTAACTGTTTAATATTATTCTGCCTAATTGCACTGAAGACAATAATAAACTTAAAGGATGAGCAAAACATGGCCAACCATTAACCATTAACCATTGATTTCAGTGCAATAAGGCAATCTAAAACCTTAAATCACCATTTTTAAGTGTATGAACTGTTACATGTAGATAAAATTGTACATAATCTTAGCAAGCCCATCCATTGCTAAGATTTAGGTTTTTTATTAGATATAATAAATTATAATTAATCATATATTTCGTAATATAGTTAATCATATTTAATCATGAATTAAGAATAAAGTACACACTATTTGAGGAGGTTATACATTGCAGTAAAAATTGTTACATGAAGCAAAGCTAAGCAAATAACTCATTTGGCGCAAGTGGGATTCCACCACTGAAGCATATAAAGAGCAGAATATCCTACTGGTCTGTATGGGAGAATGGATAAAAAGAAGCCACTGCCCAAGAGGAGTCAAAAAAATCTGGAGTCTGTATAAGACCGAGCAACTAAAGACAAATTTCAAAGCTTTACAGTGAAGAATGGTGGTGGTGGCATCATGCTGTTAGGATGCTTTTCATCTTCAGGAACTGGATTGTTGTCAGCACTGACAGGAGAATAAATTGAGCAAATGCAAAGATATTAGAAGGTAACCTGTTTCAGTTTGCCAAAAATATAACTTGTGGGCGAAATGTCACCTTTCAGCAGGACAAATCCTTCTGGGCATAAGGCCAACGGTAGTGTTTAAAATGAAAAGATGAATGTTCTACAGTGAACAAGTCAAATTCCAGATTTTAAGCCTGTGGAATGTCTGTGGCATTGCTTAAAGTAGCAGTCAACCAGTTCTATCCAACAAACCTGGGCAAAAATCATTCCTGATGAGAATTTTAAAAATCTGGGAACTACTTACTACTCAAAGTATTTACTGCAGCCAAAGGTGGTTCAACTACAAAAAATGTGGGGGCTTATATTATATTTGCAAATGGCAACTCATTAACCTTCCCATGTTGGAAATAAATCAATTTCTACACAGACAATATCCTTACTTTGGTTTGGCTACTGGATGGAAAAACACAGGATGAAAATGCAAGTAATAATGTGAGGAAGGGCAGCCAGTTAGGAGAGCAAAGTAAAATGAATCTTTAATTAAATGGTGATGAAAGACAATCTGAAATGGTTTCCTTTAACAAATTGACCTACATGTTCATTCAGCACACTGAGTAGAGGCAGGGCGTAGAAAGCAGTGAAGAGAAACCATCCATTACTCTCTAGTGTGTAGATGAAGTGCACCAACTGACTTATTAGGATGTGACATCTACACTTTAAACCTGGAGGCTGATTTGATTCCATGAATGAACTGTGTTCATCAGAGTATTCAGGGATTAAGTTACACCATTAAACAGTGTGCTTTAGAAATATGGCAGAGTGAATTCTGATATGAAAATACAAAGTGAAAACTGTTGCCAGACTGATTCGCTTTTCTTTCATCACCACTGATGGCACATTTACAGCAGGGCTTGAACTTTAACAATTTTAACCATATCACAGTTTATTCTTTTAAGACCCTAATAAAGACCTAATCTGAACTTTAATGTGTTGTATTTCATAGCTCACAAACACACAGGAAGGTTTACTCTAAGAAATCCAATATTATTAGTAACTATTATAACTATTTTCCCCTATCAACTGTTAAACATGTTTTGTGTTGCTTTACGGGACACAAAATTGAGTAATTAGGCCAGGGTGATTGCTCTGTGTAGTCATGTAGAGGATTATGAGAAGAATTATGAGAAGATTTTACAGGACCAGATTCACCACCTAATATAAAACATAACTAGACCTGATACCTAAAGATATCCACCACAAAACAAATTGATGCCTAATGATCATTTAAATTAAAAATGTATTTCTGAGAGGATCTAGAGCTAAGAGTGTGATTTAGTCTTGTAATCAAATGACTGTTTGTACCCATCTGTGCAGCTCTGTACAGTTAAGGCTGTTGTGAGGGTTAGTGGAGACCCTGTTCATTTTATGTGATACAGGAAATATATTTTAGGTGTTTTCTGTGCTTGTTATGTAGGCAGGCAACACAGGATCTTAATTCCTACAATTCACATGGTTTATAATGGTGTCCCAAGGTCCGGTTGCTGGCCTGAGTATAATTATTGAACCTGGCATTATGCAGACATGATGAAATGACCATGTTTTCACTGGATGGCCTTTGCTCCACAAATTATAGCTTAGCAAATTCCCCTCATTATGGAGAGGTAAAGGTGCAAAGTGAGAAATTATAGTTTAGCCAAATTCCCATCATTATGTAGAGGTGCAAAGTGTGCCACTGCATATTAAAATGACCAAAGAAGCAGCCAAAAAAACTCACTATAGAGAATGCTTTGTGCTGTACTGTGCCATACTGTCTGTGGATGGTGCACTGCCCAGTGCAAGTTGAGAGGTTGATGCCACCATCCTTTTCTGTATATGATAATGTGGCAATTGTATCTCCTGGAACCCCCATGAACTCAAATCTAATTCACAGCTGCGCTGCTACTCTCAACTACTAAGTGATGTTTGTTCCAGGTGCTTCCTCTGGGGGGAACATTCCATTAAAAGTTGATGAAATATTAAGAAAAATCATGGCAGGCCATATGTGCAGACTCATGAATCATAAGTTGGTATTAGTCAGAATGACAGGGCCACATGCCTTTAAAGTAATAGCTATTAAATGTGACGGCAAGCAACTGATGTTGCTTAAAAGCTTAACTGTAAAGGTAAAAAATTAAAATTCAGATATACTTTTTCAAAAAATGATGAAAATGATTCAAATAAACCTAAGACACTATTATTATGTGTTTTACAACATCTGAAGCTCAAATGCAAATGACTGCAAACATAAAAAATGTAAAATTGAATATTATCATAATGCTATTTATGCATTGCTATTAGAGCATGTTACACCCCTGTGGGAAGAGCATATGGTGGAAATAGAGCATTTAGAGTCAAGATCAAGCCATGCATTCGGCTGTGCTGAAATGAGAAACTCTCATCATCAGCTAAAAACACCATAAGTGTTCTCGTCAAGAGAAGTTGAATATGTGTATGGAAAAGAAGCTCTCCGAGACCAGATTATGTTGATAAGATCCTCTCTGGGCTTCAGAGGTCTGGAGCTTACATTAAAGTTTTATTGTGTGATTAAAGTGAAATATGGGAATTAACCTTTACTTTAAAGGCCAGATTTTAGAAGAGTTTGGTCCACATTGTCATTAGTAAAAAATCATGTGGAGTATTTAAAGCACAGCCCAAAAAGTATCTCCACTTCCCTGGATCTTCTGTGGGGGATCTTACACAAGCAATTAGCCAGCATTTTATAATGGTGTTCCTGATTCTTGTCTTAAAAGTCAAGATAAGTTTCGGAAGCTCTAGCGCCCAGACCTCTGAGGGAGACAGGCTAAATGCCTTTGTAATTTAAAGATGATGAGATTGTGGTAGTTAATACTGTTCCTCTAAGCACAGACAAATTGTTTGCAGATGAAAATGTTAGTGCTGAAATAGATTTATAAAGCAAAGAACTTGGAAAGAGAGTTCAATTTGAGCAAGATGTACTGGATTTGAATTGTGCATGTCTATAGGTTCACCTGCAGTGCTCAAAACTCAATATAAGCAGTAAAATAAAATACCTCAGTATGACTCAAAGCAAACCATATTCTCTCATAATTTAATTTAATCTCATAATGGTAAGAAAATCCATACCTCTTGCTCAGAGGGTGAAGTAGGTTGGGTCTACAGTTCTGTGAACTCTGTGAACCCCTCTAAACATAAAAGCAGTTCAATGAGCATAGGAAAATCCTGCCTTATTATTATTCATACCCAATAAAGATGTCATTTCTAATCATAACATGCACAGCCCATGAGCCGAACACTGTGCAGCGATAAGCTAGGGAAGCAGCGGCGTGCTAATTTGGGTTTGTAACGGCAGATTTGCTTCTTGTTGGCAGTGTTCTGGAGTGCAGAGGAGGGATCAGACTGCAGGCAGCGATGGCGACAGCTCTGTTTGATCTCTCACAGGGGTTTAGAGCTTTGAGAGTTAGGGAAAAAAACGCAGTGAAACATTGCATCCCCCTCCATCATAATACAAACACACCACAGGCAATTCAGCACAAGACACGTTGTAGGTAACAGAAGTAGGACATCTGTATAGTTTTAGTAAACTGCTATCTGTGGGGCACTGTACATGACGGAGACGTTAGGATTAAAAAAATTTTTGATTAAAGCTGAGGAGAAACTTGAGACTAAAAAAAGAAAGGGGTAATATGTGAGTCTCCGTTATTAGCTATATTGTTTCATAGCTCACACTGCAGTATAGGTCACAGATCGAGATCTTAATTAAGTAGAAATATTGGAGTCGCTCCTCCTGAGGCCCATCCTGGCTGCTATGGGGGAAAAAAAAAAGTCAAGATGGAGTAACATGTTCCTCTCCAAAAAGTGGAACTCTCTAGCAGCACCCATATTAGGTGGCCTAAGCTGAGCAATGTTGTGGTCTCATCAGCTTCATACTTTTCCCATGACACGATTCCCCCGAGATCCGCCCGGCCTGTATCATAAGCCCTTGTTAGCAGATGTAATCCATATGGAAATACGAGTCATGCACCCAACTGCCCAAGTGGAGAACTACACTGGTCGTAATGCCTTTGGCAACATCCTGCCAACAACTATTGTTTTTGCATTACTAAAATTGGTGACTTTTCTTTCAATTTGCCTTGATTCATAGGACAGATTGGAGTTTGAAAATGAACATAAAACCACAATATTCAATGGATTACGGCAAATGTTCATTGTTTTGCCTGATTTTTACTGAAACCATGATGTCATGATGTCAACCTCATAACGCTTAAGTCTTCCTTGTTTGTTCAAGTTATCTGATCCTGTATTACATGCAACCTTCATAAAAAATCTAATCTGACAACGTGACCTTCCACGAACTACTAATGTGGAAAAAAACCTTTATAATTTGTATTCTATCTGGGTGAGACTGAGAGCGCAAGTAAAGCAGCAGAAATGTTTGTGTCCTCCCTCTGTCCACTACGTTATAGTAGAGTGAATAATGCAACACAACTGAACAAACATGGGACCTGTTGATCCAGCGATGGTGATGGACAGAAGACTGTGGGACCTGGCTTGTATATAATTGAGGAAATTAGAAACTGCAGCAGGGCTGGCGTGTAGTTACCAGAGTCAACACCACTGCAGCTCACTCCAGACTAATTGAGCTGTTTACGGTAACAGAGCAAAATCACTATTGACATTTCTAACACGATTGAGATGGATGACTACAGCAGTAGAGCCGGAGCTCTAAAAACTCTGTGATAACAGATGACTTCAAGTGACGATGAGACGAAAAGGGTTGATCAAAAAGCGAAAATGTGAAACTTCACAAACAGCCCCAAGGCTGTCTACGTCCATTTATGCTGCGCAGATTCATGAAAAAAATCAACTACATTTGTCCTCTGTGTCCTCCCAGCTAGTGCAACTGGGCCAGAAAATTAGTGGATGTAAGTTGCTCTGAGCACCTTTCAAAGCAGACAGGCCCTGTTTTTTTCTGGAAAGGGACACACAGACCCAAAACCAGTCCTCAGAGGAGCACAAGGCTATGTAGAGAAAGAGACTTGACACACACTGAAGGCGAGTGCAAATTACATGCAAGGTGAGGAGGATTAATCACACCCTGGGCGTCTCTCTCTCTGCTCTCTGCTGGAGGCCACTGCATAGTTCTCCGGCTAATTGGAACAAAATGCCGTCGTGTATCCTCTGCCCAGGTAATTGAAGGGGAAGCACTATTACAGTGGCAGCGCCCAGAGTCACGCCACTCTGCTAGCGATACTGGCTTTCCTGCTGTGACACATTAGCAAGGTCTTGTCTTCTGAATTTGATTAAATGCACAACATAGGATTTATCACATCTCTTCGCCCTGATGAGGCTGGGTAAGGGAATTTAGCTCCCTTTTAGGTGAGATTTGGTTAACTGGGGCCCGATGGCTACTGCAGAAAAAACTGGTGTTATACTACACAGCCATCCTGTTAGCATTCTCACGTTTCTAATAATATCGCTATCCAATACATTTTCAATTTCTTTACTAACAGTTTTGCTTTGCCCTTCTCGTTTTCACATATATAAACACACAGACCTATGTCATGCATAAAGTAGAAATGCAATGCAACCCGACCCAGCGGTGAACTCCAATTCAACTCCTTTCAGCACTTTCAGAATTGCAATGTTAATTGCTCTAGACTTCTTTTTAATTAAGTGACATAATCCTATTACAACTTCAAATACTCCACAATTAATTTTGCATCTCACTCTGCTGCTACACTGTAAGTATGGCAGAGAATTGTTGCAGGCCTTACTGAAGATAGTAGCTCATGACTATTAGGATGTCTGGGTCAGAATTCCCTTTGAGAATTAATGTTAAGAACTAAGTTACATTGATCCTCACAGCGTCTAGTATTCAGTAATGTCATCCTAAGGTATGTGGCAAAAGAGTCATGACAATTATGAGATAAAACTACTTTGTAAGTACCAGAAACACATAAGCACTAGCTATTAAACCACGGGAGCATCAGAGGAGTTAAATAAAGGATTTAAACCAAGGCAAGTACATAGGAAATAGTAATAAAATATTGCATTGAAAGGTCATAAACGTATATTTTTAAATTCACAGAAAGCATGGCTGCTTTAGTAGCATCTTACAGATGCTTCAGTATAATTAGAACTTCATTCAAAGGGAAAGTGAGTGATTACTTGTCATTGTGAACACACCACAGCACAGCACACAGTGCACCACAACAAAATGTGACCTCTGTATTTGACCCATTCGTGAAGGAGCAGTGGGCAGCTGGCATGGGCAGCACCCGGGCAACAGTGCTTGGAGAGGTTGCCTTGCTCATGAGCACCTCAGTGGTACCTTTATCAGTCCAGAATTCAAACCATCGACCTTCAGATCATGGGGCAAACTCCCAAACCTTTACGCTATGAGCTGCCCCGGTGAGGTCACAGTGCACTGGGTACATTTTTGGAATTTTATTCAAGTGTCATTTCATTTGACCAGCAAATCATGAAGACAGAAGGCATCCTGGTAACTGAATGCTATTATGCTCGTCTTGTAGCTGCTTATAATCCTTATCATCATTTATAATAATCTCGTCTGATAATTTAAGTAGCCCTTCCCTTTGATGAATTTAGGAAACTCACTTCAAGTTTTTTAGTTATCAGTCTAGACTCACCCCAGCAAATCCTTTTTTTCAGTGTGCAAGAAAAATCATCTGTGTATTAAACACATTTTGCTCAGCATCATTCAGCATGTGTCTGCTGTGTTGGCTGTGATGTATTCTGACTATGAGAAGTTTGGTTTGCATTCCTAGTGGCAGTCCTTGACTGGAGGGAGATGATTCAGTGCGCTGTCATTCGACGAGAGATAGAGGCTGGCCTTGTGGCCAGAGTTCAGAGGGCCTGTCTGATCTGTCTCCTTTCCACAGGGCTGAGATCACAAAGGCTGCTGACTCATCAAGCGTTCTCTCTATTAAACAGTGACCTCTGCATTAACATCAGGCCAAGAGGAGAACAAGGAAGATCCGACATGAGTGGAATGTTGGCATATTTCCTGCAACAACTGTAAAGCAATGTTTCAAATTAAATTAGTCACAAAACAATACTGACAACACAATTTGGGGCACAAACTAGGATGACACAGTTCAGATCTTTTTTATGAGATTTGGTTACATTAGCCTCAGTAGACTTGGCCATGGGAGGAAAGAAAGAGGTTTTCTTTGTCGGAGATCAGTACCAGTTCTATTCTTCGATCAGACTCATCTCTTAAACTGATCCGATTTTAATGACCTCCCCTCAGCGGACTCTTTACACGTGGCGTCAGTTTTCTGTTTGCGCGTTTGTGTGTTACAACAGAGAGAAGCACTCTACGTTTCAGTCCCACATACAGTACACTCGTTAATCTGCCATCCGTGAAGCAATCAAAGGCGAGAAGATTAATCCTCGCTACAGAAGCGCAATAGCAACAACAGTGCAGAGGAAGTGCAACTCCCAGGCCTGTTTAAAAGGCAGACAGACTTTTGTTTTGGAGACTGTTAGAAGTTCATTAATTGGAGCTGTAGAAAATTATCTCGTGCAAAGGAAGTGAGAGGCATCCTTGGACTCCAGGCCATGTTTTTGGAGGTGAAAATGCTTTTGATGAAAGTTAATAGGAAGACAGCAAAATACTTCAAAGCCCTGGCCTGTTTTTTTTAAAGATCCCCCCACCCCTCCATTTTTGGTATAATTATGCTGACACACTTTCGAGCCCCTGCCCATAAATCCTCTTCACTGTCCCCAACTTCACCTTTGAGTTTGTTAGTCTCCCATTCTCGCCGGCTACCTTTAATCCAAACGACCGTCAGATTTAAACGCTCTATTCAGCGCGAGGCATTCAGCAGCGCCAGACTGAAGCGGGAAGTGGCGAGATAAAGAGGCACACAGCGCTGAGAAATGCCTCGCTTTGCTCCGCGGATTACAAACACTGTATCTCCCACTTTAATTAACATGGCGCGCTATCGGGGTGATCACAAGTTCACAGCAGTAAAGTTTTCCTCTGATAAACAGCACAAGGCAAACATGGACACTAATGAATGCAGAGCTGCCCTCAGTACCTCCAAGCTGGGCCAGTTCGGTTTAATCGTTTACCTGATGGTCTTCCACGACTCCATTATCTTTCCCTGTTGTTGTGTTTTTCCTTTAATAAAACGACTCCTGACTCTTGCAAAAACACTTCCATTCTGCCAGGTACGTTAAAGCTGAACTCGATGGGGGCTACTGTCTAAGGGCCAGTACATAAAGTCATTACAAAAGTTATTGTTACCGTATAGTTTTATGGCTGCCTATAATTATTCCAAGTTCTCTGCCCTTGGAAATTAATAAAAATGCTGATCTGCCGTGAAGAGCTGCCCGAAGGCATCTGTAAACATTTGATTTGCTTTGAATTATTTATAGTTTTGTTACTTTATATTCACAATTGAACCATTTTATAATCAGTTTACTGGCACATTTGCCATAACACTGAAAAATGGTGATCAGGTCAACTTACAGGCCGTGTCTTATAGGCCAACACCATAATCATCGGACCAAGATATTTTTCCTCTTTTGTTGATTTAAGTTTCTACACAGCCTGTCTGGCCAAACCATGAGGAATACCAATATGCCAAGAGAAAGAACAGATATTGATTATCCAGTGGAGGAATGTTGGCAGTGTTGAGCGTGGTGAAGAGAGTTGGCCCTGGCCTGAGAATTTCAGGGTTTGTTTCCTGAGTCCTGTCCAAAACTATCCTGGATTTCAATCCTAGGGAGAATCCACAACAGCCAAGCCTGAAAACAGAGGCCAAGATCCTTCAGTCAAGACCATCATGAAGAGCGTTTTCTCTGATTGCTTCAGGAGCAAAGGGAAGCACACTTTCTAGGTCAGACTTCATCATTTCCATCTACCCACATTAAAAGCTATCAGCTGACCCGTGGAAGAAATTTTCAACTGCGTAATCAAGGTCCTCGGGATCGACCTGAGTCGCTAATGAAGCTTGCGAGAGCTGAGTATTTCCCATCTCACAAGCAGATGCCAGACTAGCAGCTGCCTGCTCGGAGAGAATAGCAAGAGCTGAGAAACATGGATGTGACAGCCAGCTTTGATTCCTCCCTCTGATACACTGGGGCTGACGTGCCATCCCTCTCCAAAGGTGGCACTGGCAGATGGGCTGCAGTGAGAGTGTGAAGAGGGTGTGTGCGAGAGAGACTATACTAGGAGACTTTGATAATTGCATGCTGTCATCTTACAATCAGCTTCTGACTAGTCGTCATCAACACAACTGAAGGGGGAAAAGCCACTTACATCTAGCAGTTACTATTTTTAAGTCAGACATGCTCAGAATATCTGATTGTACAGTAGGTGTTTCATGAATGTTTCATTACAATAAATTTTCATTGTCCTATAATATTCATACAATTTTCACCTTAATAGTCATGCAAATAGTCACACAAGTTGCCTTGACTACTCTTATTTTAAACTACATTCAATGCATCACATTAAAACACCAGCATCAATGTGTAAAAGCTGCATGAATGATACTGAACTCTTTTGCCTAACTCCAGTAAAGATGATAGTTTTTTTTTTTTTTAAATAAATAAATAAATAAACATGGCAGCTGTAAGAGTCTGATCGGTTACTAAAGAGATCCAGAAAATAAGTTTCCAAAGACCGAATGCTTTAAAAGCTTTCAAATGATCACAAACTAAAAAGATGTTCTGAACACTGTGAGAAGTATCGATTGCCAGCACCAGCGCTTATTCACAAGCACCTGAAGAGAAAACATACAGGATCTATTCTGTAGGATGGTCGACCAGCAAGGTCACCCTAAATTGCCAGCAGTAGGAGAGATTTTTTTTATTTTCTGATCTAGCAGCTGCTGAGCGCACACATTATTAAAGCCATAAGTCTTGCACCCACTATATAAAAATTCAATTTAATAAATGTTAAAACTAGAATCTGGGTTTATTCTACATTGATCATCAGTGTAAGAGTGCAGGTTCTTGTGCACTGGGCTTGTTGAGACCCCATCTAATTAGTTTTTGCTTCAATAATTTAAATACATTAGTACATTAAATGCTGAACATGCAATAGATACCATCAGTAGATTTGATTTGTTAGCATTTTAAAATTCCAATGTTTTGGTACATTTGGGTTGGAGTGAGATATAGGCCATAGCACTTCCTCCTTTAGCTTTTATGCAGTTCTTTGACAATTTCTAAGTTGACAAGTTGCATGGTATGTAGGTGCTGGTCCAGTGGTAGGTGACTTGAGTTAGTGGGTTTTATTCAGACTATATAATTCGTCTAGTATTAAAATTCTATTGGACCCTGAGCAAGATCTTCAGTTGAAGTTGCTTAAGGGAGACTGTCCCTGTAACTGCTCTGGGTAACAGCATTTTTTAAACAATATAAAAGTGGAAATGCTCTGATCAAGGACAAAGGAAGACAATGGAAGACACTGAATTAGCAATTCATGTTTTCATTAAATCATGCTTATATTACTGTAGCACCCTTCTGCTTGGCCTTCCAGTTAGTACAGTTATTCTGTTTATAGTATATCAAGAATTCAGCTGCCAGCCTCCTCACTCATGCTAAATAAACTTCTTAAAACACCTATTTCTGTATTCTGTATCATTTACTTTTACTTTTTATCATTGCTCCTGCATACCTAACAGACCTAGAACGCACTTTCAACAATGTAATTCTCCTAGTGTTATCTTCTGTTTTGTTGTAAAAGGACCTGTTTGTTTTGCTGTTTGCTATTACTTCATTAGATGCTTTGCTTATTTTTATTGTTTTTTTATTTGTTTGATGTTTTATTGTTAATACTAAGGTGTCCTTAGGTTTGAGGAAGGCACTATATAAATTTAACTTATATTTAACCAGCATGGGGCGGCACGGTGGCGCAGTGGTTATCGCTGCCCCCTCAGAGCAAGAAGGTCCTGGGGCGAACCCCGGGAATGGCCGTAGGGCCTTTCTGTTTGCAAGCTCTCCCTGTGTTTGCATTGGTTTTCTCCAGGTGCTCCGGTTTCCTCCCACATTCCAAAAGCATGCAATATAGATTAATTGGCAACTCTAAATTGACCCCGTAAGGTGTAAGTGTGTGTGCTCTGCAGTGTGTTGGCGCCTGCCTGGGGTTTTTCCCCGCCCGTAAGTTCCCGGGATAGGCTCGGGTGGCCCCGTGACCCCAGTTGGGATTAAGCGGTTTAGATAATGAATGAAAGAATGAATCTAACCAGCAATGCTTACAAAGAGAATATTATTAAAAATATCAGGTCATTAAACAATTCAAACCTCACAAATAAAATCATCTAAAAATTCACCAATGCAATACTGTGACCTACTGAATCTATAACATTTGATGCTGTGTTTTTAGAGTGCTGCAGTTGTGTATACGTTTTCCTCAGCCACAGACATCAGCTATGGGAAAGAGAGACCGTAGGGCAAGCCAATGTACACAACGCTTCCAATAGCAACCGAGCACCTGGAGCCTGCATATGGAGCTAAGCACCTCAATGAAAGCTCAGCTGGCCACTTCTATTAGGCCAACTCTGTCAAAGCCACTGAGCCATAATGCCGCACTGACCTCATCTGGTAGGGGTTGAGCAGAGAGGAGGCTGGGTAATGATCACTTATTACCCAGCCGGTGTGGTAAAGACAGGTTTTCCCTTTACTCAGGATTTGGCCTCTTATTAAAAGATCACGGCTTCAAGCTTAAAGGACATTTTTAAACATGGAGTGCCACTGAGCTAATTGCACAAACACTCCCGTTTCTAATTGCAATTTTAAAGATGGTGATTATTGTTATTTTTAGGAAAAGCCTACCATGTCCATTCGTCAGTTGTATAAGCTGCATCATCAATACTGGCCAGCGGATTCAGCTCCACTCAGTAATCCAGAAATCTGTTTCAAATCAAACATGATTAAACACTCAGGCTATTATAATCAAGCCTAAATTCCTAAAACAATTCGCTTGAATAGTCATCAAAGACTCTCCAACCTCAAGAGGGGAAAGATACTGGAAAAATAAACTTTGATCTACTGTATGCGATCACGGTATTGACAACACAACATTCGCATCCATCATATTTGCTGTCATATAATAAAGGTTAGCATTGTGAGCACACAATGTTGGAAACCCGCTTCACTGCTGGTGTGTACCAGATGTTGAGAAGCAGAAGGGTCACAAGTCACAAACAGCATGTGAAAACGCCAGCAACAGTTTTGGACTGCAAGGCCAAAGAGATAGTGATGGTTTTGGGGCATTTCTGCTGTGCGCCAGTATCACCAGAGAGGTTATGTGAAGGTACAGGGAGGATTAGAGGACTTCAAAGCGATACTGATTCATAAGCTATTTGGAGGAAAAATCCTCTTTGCAAGAAAGGATGGCCTTCGAGCAGACCATAGCCGGCGAAGAAAGCAGACATGAGCTGTGGGCTGTCAGGGAAGAGAGAAAAGGCTTGTGGGAAGCCGGGCGGACAGGCGGGCGCTGATTAAGCAGCCGGTGCTGGACTCTGTCCGGCCGAGTCTGCATCACACCACAGTGTAAATCAGGAGGTAAGCGGGCAGCTAGGGGTAATGAATGCCTGGGCCGTGCCCACACAGTGGCAGGATTCCCATCCGTCACAGGACAGGAGCAAGCGAGTGCCACTTTCTAGCATGAGGGTCACATTCTGCCATGATGGACTGAAGCAGCCCACAATAGTTAAGGAGATTTATGGTTCTAGCCGTGTTGTTCCTGCATTTCCAAATATGCGCGACTTGTTGATTTTGCCGGGCCTCCTTAATGAAACTGATGGGGAAATCTGGTGCGGAGGTGAAGCAAACGCATGATGGATATACAGCTAATCCCTATATCACAGGAGGAATCTCACAACTTCTGCCACTATAAACACCAACTTTCCATGCAGCCCAACAAGGTAGGAACAAGGAATTCCAGAGGGAAGAGAAGAGCAATGAATATTTTGGTGTGAGTGGATGAAATATTTATCTGGAGGGATTGAACTGTGACAGCTTGCTCCAAGTAAAAGTCTACATTCAGGAGAGAGGGCTTTCCGATCCGAAGATGAAACTGGACCAATGTGGTTATTACAGAGCTACACTGCAAAAACAGTATAATGGATAACAATATTTGAGGCTTATAGTTGAAATCCACAAATTCAGCTGCACTTTCTATTGTATTTATTTTTACCTATATTAAAATATTTTTTCTTGCAAGATTCCAATATATTATTTTTATTTTAATTAGCTTATTAACATTTGAGTCTTTAAATGAGTATAATACGCATGAGATGACAAATCTAGAAATTTGATGAACTGGACCTAACCAAACCTAATTGTCTCTCTTTCTACTTCTAGTTTAAAATGTATATTTTAGATTCTATTTATATATTACCTATTCTATGTGCCTTATTTGTTCTTTGTTCCTTGTTCTTTGTACTGTTAAAATTGGAGCCATGTCTACTCGTCTCTCTGTATACATGTCCAGTATATAGCAGAGATGACAATAAAGTTTATTTTGACTTTAAAATCTTTAATATTGGAGATATTTTATTTAATTAGATTTAGACACATTTAATGTCTTCACAAGAACTGTAGAAAACCTTTAGTGGTGCATTTATGTGAGAATTCCAGTAAATTCAAGAAAACAATGATCCCCAAAATGTATGTTTCTGATTGCTACAAATATATTTAATAAAGCAGCCTAAATTAAGCAATCTATGAACTTTAAAAACAGAATCATCACATTTTTTGTACATATGTATTATAAAAATGAAATAATAATACTTTTTTGTTATTAAAATGTTAACAAAGAGGGTCCTGGCACTGTTCTGATAAATAACTACTCATCTACATGTTCAATCTGAATCCAAAAGATTACAGCAGATCTTTTCCAGCTAAACATTTTCTGTTTCATTTTATATATAATTATATTATAATTTCTTATATTATTTAAAATAATCATATATTTCAGTTCCCTTCCCTCGTTAGTTTTACAATTAATTTATATGGAAAAACTGATAAACATGAAATACTGCCACACCAGCCTCATAAAAATGATAACAGAAATCTTATAGTAGACATGAAATGGAGTTGGCCAGTCTGTAAGCAATAACACTAATTAAATTTATTTTTTCCATAAAACTATAGGTACTTACAAACCAAACCATATTATATGGTGCATGTATTTCTCAAAAAGAAAAAAAAATATGGAATATAAAATAAATGAGTTAATTGCTCAGCTACAACTATTTTTTTACAAACACACTGGTTTTGGTTTCCACCCAAAATTGCCTAAGGGGCTAATTATTAGCAGACCATGCAAAAGGTTTCTTCTTAAATAACCATTCTGGGCATAACAGCAGAAACTATCAACAAAAATATCAGCCCACTTGAACTGTATAAATAGGACTCTATGGAATACAAAAGAAGAAAGAAAAAAAAGCTGTCTTTCTTAAGTTTACAATAATTAAATTGGCAGCTGCGTTTTATAGCAGCCAAGCAGAGTGGATTGCTCGGCGGGCAGGCGCCCAGCGGAAGCCATGAGCCAGCTAAATCAGGCCTTTGCTTCTCTCTGTTTTCCCTCTCTCTACTCTTTCTCTCTGGCACTGACCAAGCTGTGTGCTGGTAGCAGCCGTTCAGCAATGGCTACAGGAGGAAAACTGTCCAGTCCTGATACCACACTTTTTATGCCAGTGAAAGCTGGAATAAGAAGCAGAGTTGCTTCTCTGGAGAGGTTACTGTGAATTTGGCAGAACCCAATACCACACTGAGATAGAGCATTTTCTAATTTCTAGTTTCTTACAACATTAACTTATTTAGACAAATTCAGGAAAAAAAAAAAGAAATTTTTCGTAAAATGTATTATCTACAGACTGAGACCACTGACAACACAAAACACACAAATATGGTGAGTAATGGACTAAAAGATATTTGCAATTTAAAAAAAAAGAATTGATTTTTTACTCTTAATTCTGATCTGAGAACTATTTGAATATTCTCTAAGAATGAATACTGAATATACTTTAGTCAAAATTAACATAAAAAGTGGCTTTTAGCACTATTTTATTTTTAAATTATTCTTATTATTTTAACTCAAATCAACAAGAGTTAGACTTTGTAGCTGGCATGCTGCTGGTATGGTCTTTCCCACATTGCAGCCTAGGCTCCTGGAGGCGAGGCAAGCCTGCTGCATCAATGGATTGATCAGGTTTGACTGCTGGGGTCAGCGGATGATTTGGAGGTTAGCCGAGTTCAACCTTGTTGTGCAATAAACGCAGCATGAGCCCTAAGCAGTATTCACTAAGTCCCATAAACACTTAACAGCCTTTTGGCTGGAACAAAAATCATACAACCACACACACACACACACACACACATGCATTATACATACATATATATATATATATATATATATATATATATATATATATATATATATATATATATATATATATACGTATTATCATATTATTATCAGCCAACATCATATGATATATGATAGATAAAATATTAAAGAAAACAGGGTTTTAGGGAAATATCTATTTGTTTACAGTTCAATATTTAAATGTTATTTTTTATTTGTGTATAATAAATCATACAAATTTTGTAATAATAATAATTTAATATTATACAAATTTCTACGTATGTGGGCAGGTGGTGATGGGTATCTCTACTGGGGAGATTAATGACTTTTACGCTCTTCTGAACTCATTCTGACCCTAATTGCAAACCGCCCAATGACCCTGATGAGACTTAAGGGATACATTCTACACAATAGTAGTATATATTCCCAAGTCAAGGCTGGATCAATGGTAATTCACATGAGCATCTGGACTTTACAATAAATAAATAAATTTGTGAATATTATATTTATATTAATTAACGGCACATTAAATAAATATTTAAAAAATGTTAAAGATTATTTTAACATTCTTATGATAAGAATAACATTCAACAACTTATAAGATCACTATATTTATAATTTGCTATGAACCTTTATATTGGTGAATTATTTGTTAAAATAATTACTTCAACACTAATATTCATATAAATAATTTTCCATATCATTACAATTACTATTTATTTGGAAATGTAATTGATAGACAAAATTAGTTAAAATTACCTGACAACAGATTATAAAATATACCTTAAAGCTATTGTATCATTATACAAATCATAAAATTTTTTTATTCCACTAAAAGAAAATACTGAAACAGTATTTTTTAATTGTTAAATATTTACAAGGGTCAATACTTCACTATAGAATTAAGTGTAGACTTGCTCAGTGATAAAAGATTCATCCAGACGAAGCGTGCTAATAAGTCTGCGGTCACTGTCTTAAAACTAATTATTCACTTCAATTTCATGAGATTATCTTTTGACTCTCCCAGCTGTATTGTATGATTGCATTTCATGCTTAGTAGAATCCATGATTTCATCAGGCAAATAACGGATAAAAAGTGCATCCCAGACACCTCCCTCAAACTGCAGGGTGACTGGTTATAAGGACTTTTGTTGCCGTAATAAAGAGTCACCCCCGTGACCCGGCCCAGAGGTCCAGCTGTAGGCTGTGAGGCCGGATCAGGCCTGTGGTGATTACGATGTGATTGGGTGTGATCAGTTAACGGGTTGGGTGATGAGGTCAATGGCCTGATCGACGTAACCACATTGGCTCTGCTACCAAACACCCCGAGCACCAAACCCACACCCTCAGGTGCAGCAGAGCCTCAACTCCACCTAAAATCTATCCTGCTCCCAAGGGTGCTATGGCCCACCTCTTTATCTCTCCCAATAATTTGAAACTGATGTCCCTCAACAGACACATGAATCTTGCTGTTAGACATTTCCCATGGTACAATGAAGGCGGAAATTAAAGTTGTTGGCTAAAAGATGTGATGTACCATTTCTACAACGTAGTAGTACAATGGCAGTGTCGTAGTAGTAGTAGTGTCGTAGAAATATGACCATAATAGCATAATTCTCAACATTCATCATCACAGCATCAAAAAGCAAAAAACTCATATGGCAAAAAAAAATTATGTGAAATAACAATCAATTTCTACACTACAAAATAGCTGCGCTGAAGGTGGAGCCTCGTAACAAAATCTACATCCCGTAATTGTAAATTAAATCACAGAACAGTGCAATGCAATGCAAACCCCTAATTGTCAAACAAAATATCCCGGACACATCCTGATAGCAAACGCTGTGCTGTAATAATATCAGCAGAACATCTATTGGGAAGAAATAAACCCCCTCGGTACTTTCCAGACCTCCAGCTGCACCGTCGGTATGGAATTTATAAGAAATATTGATTGCCACATTGTTTCCATCTCAACCTAATACTTCATCATCACAGTTAGCGGGAGAAACCACTGCGGGACACGTCTCAATCATCGATCCTGAATGTCATTTACGTGGTTGTAAATCTTATTAACGGCGGCGGCCCGGGCACGTCAAACTCGGCACGTCCCGCACCCTACGGTGCCTTCACCTCGATCCGTCTACCAAATCAGGCCCATGTGTATGTACATGTACAGCAATGGCGCTGTAATGAAGCCATATGGCTCATCTGCTGGAGCACTCGCAGGCAGGACTTGGAGGCCGAGGTACGGACGTGAGCAGCATTTACACGAGCGGCCACCTGCTGTCTTGCCTGGTTGGAGTTTTCGCAGCAGAAAGGTCCACTTCTCGAGCATATCCTTTCACTTTGCCTTCTCCGTCTTTGTTTTCTGCACTTAAGTAAGAGGAAATGGCGTGAAACGAGGCTCTGATGCGCCCCCATGTCAGCGAGTGGGTGAGGGGATTTGGTAAGGAAATTGTGGCCTGACCTAAATTTACATGGTGGGGAGGAATTTAAATGACAGCGCAGGAAGGAGAGACTTGGGCCTACGCCGCTGTAAAAGAGTAACGCCGAGCCGCTGTAGAGGCGCAGATGAATAAGCTCGCTCTCCTTCCTTCGGAGGAAAACATGGAAGAATAATGTGCGAGGAGTGAGGTAAAACACTCTGTGTCAGGCGAATGCAAACACCAAGCAGAAATGTCTTAAATCAGATAAACAATAATTCACCCCAGATGCCCTTGTCAACACTAAATTAGTAAAGAATGCTATCTTACAGCCCTCCCACTGATTAATGGCTGTGTTACAACAATTTATTGCATTGCATTTTTACTGATACAAAATGAATAAATCAAAAAGCCTTAAAGTATAACTTTAAACAACTAGAACAACTTTAAGACCACATGGTACAATAAAAAAAAATCTCTAGAAAAATATTTAAGCATACACATGTGTATAAACACACATGTATGTATGTTACAGTAATAAAACTACAATTACAAAAGCATCCAATTATATTATTTTGATTCTTTGAACAAAAATACAGTCAAACATTAATAACTAATAACAATAATTAATAATTAATAACAATACTACTTTTACCACTCAGAATAATACTGATAGTACACCTTTTAATAGTACTACTAATAAAAATCCTTTATTAATAATGATGGCTAGTAAAACTTTAACAAATAAGGTGTAGATTACAGCATGAAAAATACTGAGAAACACAGCTGTCAGTTCATGTGCAGAGCTGCATACAAATTAATTTAGATAATTGAGAAATTATTTTAATCAATTCTATAATTATTTTATTATGTGCTTTAATGGATTGCTGAACTTGAGAAAAAACATGTCTAAAAGGTACAATTAATTCAAAAAATATTATTATTATTATTATTATTATTATTATTATTATTATTATTATTACAAACAATATGAGGAAAGTGGCTCGATATGTAGTATGATTTGAGAATGTTTTTAGAATATTTTAGATTTTTTTTTTTTTATTCTGCATAAAGACAATACTTAAAAACATTTCAGAAAAAGACTATACAAAGGAACACCCCAAAATATCCAAAAGTGTTTATTTATTTAATAAGTTTAAAGGCCCTGCTGTACATGTTGCCAGCAGATGTAATTAGGGAGGTTCATGGAGCTGAAACAACTTTGGAACTTGTTGTGTTGGTGCAGCACGCAGGGCGGTTGCTGGGTTGTGAATGTGGCCCTGGCTTTGTTCTGGAGTGTTCCCGTATGTGGGATAGCAGTACCTTGCGTGATCAGAACAAAGCAAGAGAGCATGACAGAAAATCCCTCACTACCCACAGCCTTTAAAAATGCAGGAGCCACATGCACGCAGAAGCAAGTAAGGTGGATGTATAAATTATAGACCAAAAAAAAAGTCGGCTTTCAAAAAGAAAGGAGAGATCACCCACAAGAGGCAGCAAACTTTACTACATGCAAAAAGGCCACAAGATTTAACTCCACAACTTTTACACAGTGGAGAGTTAAATTTAGAAGAGAGGTTAGCCTGCTACGATTTTGCCATACTGATTGACTTTTTGTTAAAGTAATTTTTATTACATTTTTTTAAGGTTTCCAGAAAACTTTAGTTTAGTTATTAAAAAAAGATATATTTTTGTATTTCTATGAAATGAATCTACTGCAAATTATTTTTTTACTTTGAAAAAAAAACATTAAAAAAAAACTTAAATCATACACTCATACATACCTTATACTATAAATCTTAAGTAAAACAAACTTACAGCTTCTTCCCTGAAACTTTCAGCACCACAAGTCGAGTGTTCAGGCCGAAGTTTATTTACCGCCTACAAGACAGTACAAGTGTGTGTCAAATCTGCCTCAAGGCCTCCTTAAACTGTGCAAGAGGGCATGAATAACAGCCGCGCTAGTCAACACCCAATAAGAGGACGCAAGCAGAGAGTGAAATGGAAGAAGAAAGCAACACAGCAAGAGAAACAGAAAGAAATACACAGGAAAGGGAAGGAACCTTGCTGGGTTACTGTCCCTGGTCTCCAGCACCAACAATCGTTTCCTTTAAATGAGTTTTTATTGCCACGTCACAGCAGTTTTTCCTCATCAGTGTGATTATTGAACGCAAAGTGACTAGGTAGAAGATGCTTGCTTCATCTAAAAAGACTTTCCTCAGGAGTAACAACTGCTCAGTCAAAATGTAGCAGCAAAAGGACAGTCTTAACAGGATTGAACTGGTTTTGTCTTTTTATTGGTCTTTTCATTTTCCCTTCCTATTTTGTAGGTGCAAGTTGCAAAATATTTGTTTGATACGAAATGCTCTAAATAATGCATGGGCCATTTAATAATGCAGGCAAGCTGAGGGAGCTGGGACTCGAAAACATACTGGCCAAAACTCCTGCGCTTGCCCGGTTTCTCAACCTGCCGTGGCCTTTCCTCGGCCAGACCCTCAGTTTTCTGGTTTCGCGAAAAACTCATAGCTTAGAGGGTCAAACCGAGCAGGATTTTACGCTTATAACACATGCTTCTGTTACACGGTCCAGTCCTTTAGCCAGCACAACCGCTATGAAAATATCATTTAAAAGACACTGATCCATTGCGTTTCAGGCTCTTAAGAAGCAAAAGGGAAAATAAAGTTCATATGGCAAAAGCAGGGAGATGCGTTAGCTGCATTAGCGAGCCGTAAGAGGCTTTAATCCCACAGCCTCAGGTCCTGAAAGAAGTATATTTCTTAGCCAGTCAGCACTGAGCAATACAAGCTGGTATATTTATAATAAGCTGTGGGATGGTGTTGATATATTTGTGACACTCTGCAGTATCGCCAGTGCACAGCTTGGATTGTCACATGAAGAGAAAGCCCTGGAAAAGCACTCTCCATGCAGTGAGTGCAGAGGGAAGCCAGCCTGGAGAGCGGCTCTGTTTACGTGACTCATCCTCTCTTAAAGCAGCAGTAAGTGGATTTGGCACCGACTATAAAGGCACCAACTCCCAGCCTCTGAAACATATGACAGTGGCAGATTTTTAAACCGTTGTTCTGGAACAACATACATGTATCACATTTGTCATGGATGATACAGAGGGGTCAACGAGAGGGCACGAAAATATGGCGTTCAGCTTCGTTTTGTGGAAATAATAGGTTGGGTGTTTAAGAATTAAAAGATGCATTATGACATATACATTGCCAGAATATACATTGCCATGAGTGCTTTTCTGAATTTATAAATTTCAGCATTATTTTAGAATTACTGTATTTTTAAAAATCATAATTTTTTATTACAACATTTCTAAAATACCATTGCATTACTGTATAATTAACAGACTATTTCAAAGACATTATCAATGTTTAATTAATAAATTGCAGTGAGGAAAAAAAAGGGAAAAAAATAACTGATTGTTAATTCCAACATTTCAAAATGACCAGAGGCTGCTAATTAGTACATTAAGCTGCTTTATAATAGCTTCTATTGATTTATTATATTAACTGAAGAAAATTATCTTGCCCTACAGCAGACATTTGTTACCAAACATATTTTTGATGTGGTTTTCAAAAGATTGTTGACCGTATTCAAACAGGCTCCAGTAATAATATTGTTAGCATAACAAGTGTTTGGCTAAATTCTTATTTCAAATCTTAAACATTTAAGAGAGATACCGGCAGATTTAAAGTAAATAAAGTGAAACTACAACTGCTAGTTGTTTCTATGAAACTACATTTGAACAATTTTGCTTCTGTAACTGACAAACCTTTTTGCTAAGCTTTTAAAAATATTGTTAAAATATAAAGTATGACATTATGCTAATTGTATTATTGTAAAATAATATCTAAGTATTTTAAATTCATTTTAGTGGTTCTATAATAATCCTTTGTTTCCAAATTGTTCTAAATGTAAGTTACAGGTAACATGTTTAATTTAAAAATCTATAAAAATTTAACAAACACAGTTATATATACTAAATTTTACAATGAAAAAAAATGTCCATGGATAATTTTTATTTATTTACTTGTTTGACAGGCTGGCTTGAAAATTATGATTTTTAAATATTAAGTTTTTAAATATTGGAATAGAACCCTTTTTAAAAATAGCAGGAAAGTAGAATGTCAAAGAAAAAAATCACAGGAAGGCTAACGTTTTAATGGCTTAATTCTCAAAAAAATATTTTAATGTGACTAAAACAATTCACTAAAATAACTTAAGAATGAACATGATATTATCAGTGCAGGTTTGGTGGAAGGTAACATAATTAATTGTTGTTCCTCACCAAACTTAGTCTCTAAGCCTCTCATTGAGCAACTTTCTACACTTAATGTGGGTTTAATGACCCATACAACTAACATTCTGTGAGTCGCTGGATTATGAACTTAGTCCACCTGCTTGGAAGCACTTCTGGCATTTTATTATCGTGCAGCTGCTGTTTTTTCATTGGTCACAGGTTAGGGAGCACAGTATGGGGATATTATTAAGTGAAAATACATACCACCACCAAGCCAGCAACCTTTCCTGACAAAAGGCAAAAAAATCCAACAAGGTGGTGGGAAATTAGTACAGTTTTTATTACGTATTAGCAATAACAGACAGGCAGATTAAAAATACATTCTGGACGTATGTTCATGACATCTGCGGACTTGGATTGGATTTTGTGACGTAATTTCCCAGTTTTGCTAATATTAGTGTAACCACTGCTTTTAACACAGCCGATTGACACCTTCACAAGTTCATGTTCGACATAACTGGGGGAAAAACACCTAAATCTGTCTTTTAAAAAAGTGTCTTTGCTACTAGTCTCTATTCCACAAATTAAAGATTAAAAAGTGTGGCTATGACAGGCATTTAAAAAATTACACATGAAATATCCCAGAGAAAGCTTGTTTTCAGAAGAGATGGAGAGTACTGTTTTATGTCAGTGCAAAAGCCAGAAAATAGTAAACTAAAACAGGATTTTTCTGCTATTGCAATTCCAACCAGATTCAGTAGGCATTGCTGTTAGATTCCTTCAATAAGTTGAAATCTGGTAGTACAGCAGAAATGTTGGAAGAGGAAATATGGGAGTTTGATTGGTGTGGAGTGCAACACATCATGCACAATGATTTGCCCAAGCTACACACTATAAATATAGCATACGCCGTTTGCTTACCGACATCGTCTCCCTGGGGATCATCTCATGGCTCTGCAGTAGTGAGCAACGCAGAAAGAAACAGACTAACAGAACAGAAATCAGGTAGGCTTTTGTCTCAACATGATAGCTGGTATGAAATCATGGATGGCAGATGAGTCATTCTTTATTATGTGATCAACCAAAAGCATCCCATATCTTGGAAAAATTCCAGATCTAAAAATATAAGATAAAAAGCTGCTCTTGTTTTAGAATTTTTTAGAAGGACACTAAAAGAATGTTTCCTAACTCAGTAGTGGAAAATGAGACTGAGGTCGTGTCTCTACCTGTTTGGCAAATATTTCATAAGGGTTTGTAGCACCAGAACTCCTAGTAAATATGTGACACTTAGCTAAAATGCATTACATCTGATCCTGTGCCCTTATGACTCCCCGTCTTCCATTTCCGTACAGCTGCACACTGCAGGATGGCAGCATGGCATCAGGGGCATAAAGGGGTTAAGGCAGTGCAGCGTCTCTCCTGCATGTACCTCCTGCTCTATGAGACAGAGTGAGAGAGAGCCTGGCATAGGGAGCGTCCATTTCCTTCAGTTAAGTGAGGGCTGGGGAGGGGGACATGCAGCACTGCCAAGCATGCCTAATCCGAAAGGACAGTTCCTGCTTATTATAGAACCATTGCGGATAATAAAATCTGAATCAAACTGCCAGCTGAAAGCCACCAGAGAGTTTCCTCCTTTTTAATTTTTTAAAGTTATGGAAGCACTTGACACTGAGGTGGATCAAATATCACCAGTTTGCGTGCAAATGCTTACTTAGGGAGACGGTGTTCCTAAATATGTGCAAGAAAGAAATATATCTGCTCCAGGTAAGCGGCAGAGCCACGGTAACTAATTACTCTGTTCTATTTTTTCCATCCCCTACTGTCACAGTTGCCCCTAAGTGGTCACGGCTGATTTATTTAGATGAGTTTTAACAGGGCAAGCACTATGACAAATTTATGTTTTGGCTGCAGGAAAATGGCAGCGATCACAAAACTACAAAACATCAAAACAGACGGGACTGTGTCTTAGAGGGCTCTAGACGCCTGGGATCCTGCAGCTGAAGACGTGCAAGAGTCGTGTGGTGCTGGCAAGCACAGAGACAGAAGCACAAATCAATGGCTGACTTCTTTTTTCTACCTTCCTTTCTGTCTGCTACCCTCCTCTCTACATCTGTATCTCCATCCACCCTCCCAGCATCCTCACGCGTTCTGCCCGGTAAATAAATGCAAGTCACTCTCCTTGTGTGCCCTCCTGAAAATTCAAACATGATGTTCTGCCCTCTGCTGCACCCTCTCCCACCTGGGCTGCTCAGCAACTAAGGCCACAATTAGCATCACAGCAGCTAAAGAGGACCACTTGACCCACAATGCCTCTCTCACTCTCTCTATCCTCCGAGCACAAGACTCGCTCCAGCTCTCACACTGCACTCCACTGTCACTCCCTCACTCGTTCCCTCTCCTTTCACAGCACCTGCTCAGTCATGAGGAAAATACTTAGAGATACACAGCAATAATTTGACAGTAAAGGGTGAGTCAGTGAGTGACTTAGACCTTGCCAGAGATCAGGGCAATGAAATCAGCACGTTTGAGACCTGAGGCTGGTTTTCTGCTCAAGAGGGGAAATAGCAAGCCCTAAGCAGTTAAATGTAGGAATGGTTGGCAACAATGTCACTTATAAGACAAGTATATTAACGCCATCAAAGAGCAAGAACAGAAGATCCTCAGTCATGAAGCAGCAAGATTTAAATCAATCAGAACTAAACTGAGTAAGATATTTTGAGTCTTTAAGAAATGGTGACCAGCCAAGACTTTTCCAAAATGAAAAAAATGGGGATAGGGAAAATTATAATAAATGATTTTAACAAACAGGCGGTGGAGTTTGCAAGCTCTCCCCATGTTCATATGGGTTTCCGCCGGGGGCTACAGTTTCCACCAAGAGTCCAAAAGTTTGCAATATATGTTAATTGGCCCTGTAAGGTGTGAATGAGAGTGTGATTGTGTGAGTGTGTGTGCCCTGCGGTGTGTTGGTGCTGGCCCAGGGTTGGTCCTCGTCTTGCGCCCGTAGTTCCCGGGACAGGCTCCGGTCACCCCCAAACCCCTGCATCCCTGCGACCCCGGTTGGGATTAAGCGGTTTGGATAATGAATAAATTTTAACAAACTGATTTAACATTTACATTTATACTTTTCCTAATTACGAGGACAGTCTCTCTGGAGAAACCTGAGGTTCAAGGACATACTCAGCTGGTAGTGCTGCCTGTAAGATAGAGCTGGATTTCAATCTATGAGCTCTTGGTCAATAGAGAGTATCCTACCAGTAAACCACCAACATCCCACTTATAAAAAGGATAAGACAACCGGCCAATGAGATAAGATCATTATAAAAATAAATAAAATGAGTTGTAATTATATGACAAAAACAAGGCAAAACATTAATATTATCTGTAACAATCAGGTTAAAAAGCACCAGTTTCCATCATTATCTTGGTTCAACTATACCAAAAGCATGTCCATTGTCTTAAAGCTAAAATTAATATGCATAAAATACAGTCGTGTCACTGCAGCAAGCAACATTATTTACTTGCCAAATCCTATTTAATGCCCTCTGATTAAAGAGATAAACAATGAAATCCAGCAAGCCATGGTCACACTGCCAAAGGTTTTATAGTGCAGACAATTTACTGTGACTATTTTAAAGTAAAGAATCACAAAAACTAGATATGTAACAGTTAAAAATCACTTTCATGATGTGATGAGGACAAATCTTGTTCAACAGTTTTTATTATTAAATGCTTTATTCATATGTGGGATTGCACATGTGCTGTAAGCTTAGATGCAGCAACATGGATCTTGCAGCAGATCGGCTGCCTGTGTGCTCTCACTCTCTGATGGTGATAATGAGTGTTACTGCTGAGTTTGAGCAGCCATTTGAAATATGCACCTTAATGAGTGTCCTTGCCTCCACCTTTCCAAGGCTGGCATGGACCTGGGGTCACCCTCCGCAATCCCACTCAAGCTTCCACAGCTATCATTTGGGAAGTAGAGGAAGAGACTCCACTCCTGGCTGACAGCGTAATTAATGACTTGACATGCATGAGTGGCACATGAGTTCAGCTAAAGAGCGCCAGAGCTGCTTTTGCAGTGGTGGAAGGAGAAAGGTTCTGCTTAATTATAATGATATGGCATTTTGGCACATTCGATAAATCACAGCACAGGTGAGAGAGACAATAGCAGATGATGCAGCTGCAGGCAGTGATGGCTAAATGATGGCAGAGGAAGAGAGACGAGAAGACAAGCACCTCATTATGCGAAAATGTCCAACTGCTAGATAATTGCACATCAAAGATAAAAATAAGCCTCTGACTGAGAATATGAAATGCAAAACCAGGCCACCTACAGTACCGACAATAAATCTGAACTGGGCTCAGACACGATTCATTGGATTCATCATAAATTTTTCTTAAGTCCAAAAGTTTCAGATTTATGATTATGGCCAAGTTTGTTCATTACGTAGAGATACTATTTCTCATCTTGCATTTGGATAAGAGTAGAAGATGACCGCTGCCAAAATTTATAGCTTTGAGATCAATTAAATGGTGCATAAATCAATAAATGTTGCTAGCCGGGTGACTTGCCAGCGGAACTCATTTCCGTCATATGCCAAGAGCTGAAAAGCGGCCAGAGATCCTTTCAAGCCAATCTGTTTACTCCAATATACCTCCACAGCTTCAAGATCACAGCATTGCTTTGATGTCTGTCATGAGCCATGTACAGTCCCCCATCACAGGCAATCTGATAAGTGAATTATCCGTCTTCAGATCCAGACCCTGATAACTACGCAGTTCCTGCTCTTCAGGATATCATTTAGGAGAGGTGAACCGTAAACAGGGGGCATTAACTATCTGATCCTGCCATCTCCACTGCTAACTTCTAATAACAGCAGAGATGTTACAAGAGAGGTCACTCAACACGCATGAAGATTGCAGATACGTTAGCTCACGGCATTATGGGAGTCAGTTGTTCTAAGACAGGGTCGACTGAGAAGTTGAGTCAAGTCACAGAAAAACCTCAGCCTGCAACAGCCACACTGCAGAGAGACGGTCACACTGAGATGAAAGGGAGCAGAATTTCTGTGGTGACTCACAAGATTTCAAGGACAAAAAAAAGTGAGTTTGCTTCCCCACTGACATCAGTCCATGACCATAAGGGAGTAGAAGGCTTAGCTTCGTCTTTGCCTCAAAACACGAGGTCAAGGCTGAGGTCACACTTAATTGAAAGTAACTTCACTTAAACCGGTGACAGACTGTACCTTAATTGATTACGTTTATGCTCTTGAATAATCAAAAGGATATCAGGTAAACGTGACATGAGTCATTAAATCCACACACAGCTCCCGCGAAGACGTTGCGGAAGGTAACCTTTTTATTTATTCCTCTCAGTGCTCATTTGCAGTGGCCTGGATGAGAGGGAGAAAGAGAGAGAGAGTGAGAGAGAAGTGTACACCCAGAGGGCGAACTTGAAAGAGATTAGTCTAATTTCAAGCAAACAGCACAGAGAGTGAGTGCTAGTGTTATCTCGCACTTGAAAAAAAGAGAGCTTTACAGCCAGAGATATGGGGCAGAATTAAGGCATTATTAATTGCACAGGCAAATTAAAAGGACCCCAGAAAGTGACCTTCTTTAATATGGACGAGGCATGAGAACAAAATATGTCTTAATCTTCTCAGCACTGCTTAGATAAATGTCACGAATATCTATCACCTCAATTAACCACACAGAGAAAGCTGTCGGAGTCTAATTCTTTGTATGACGAGAGCCTGACACAAGGAGGTTTATACCTCTCTCTTTTCCTCAGAATTTCTGTTGCAGAACAATGGCACAGAAGGCAGCACGGCTTATTCTGTGCTTTCTACCTTTGTATAAATATACAGAGATCTACCTTTTGAGGCACCGCTGTTAACCAAACATGACATAAGAAGCTTTAGGTTATAGAAGAATGAAGCTGCCTAACATAGACATCTCATGTAAGAAATACAAAAGAAAAGTGGAACAGAACTATGAGATCTTTTTTAATGCCATTTCCTTAATATCAGCTAAAAGATTTCCTTCAGGTAGAAACACTGCTGATTCTACAGGTATTGTATGTTTTCATCCCGCAGACCGTACTTAGTATTGCACTTAGTTTCTTAAAACTAAGCAATTTGGACCTACCAAAAGGCATTGAGGTAGGATGTTTGTTGAATATTTACTGAAATTATAGTTATAGTTTTGGGAGAAAAGCTTCAAATGTAATATTTAGAACATCTCACCAATTTCATCTAGTTTCTACAGGTTAATACTTTCCTAATGTGTGTCTCCTTGCAAAAACTGTTTGGTCACATTCTTATGTTCACATACATAAGAATTAAACAAATATATGTTTGAAGTTTTAAATAATCATATTGACTATGTCAACTCCCAGCCCTAAATATTTGGTATACTTAATTATAATTAACTATTAACAATGAATTCATTCATAATAATAATTTATATATTTATTATTTTAAATGAAAAGAATGCTATGCAACAGGTTAGAATCCATCTTGACACCAGCATAGCAACACTGTGGTCACCCTTTGGACTATTCTGCATTAGCTCACAAAAGCTTTCACTAAAAGTGTTCCAACGTTATCAGTGTTATGTTAGCAAGTTTTATTATAGACTACATTTTCCCACATAAGCTATCCACGGGCACCGTTTGGTGAACATGTGTGGTACATACGCTTGGCTTTTCCCTCATTTAAGTACACACAGACAGATGGTAAGTGCCCTGATTGGAACCACGTCATGTGTGGTCGCTCGTCTAGACGTAGCTGTATGTGACCTTCCACAAGGGCTCTAAGAGCAACAGTAAGAGCAGATTCAGGTTGGCACTGGGTGCCAAATATGCATCTTCAAAGTGCCAATCTGGTACCAGCGTCTTATGCATTACTGATGGAGGTTGTTGAGTCTGACCAGTGTTAACAGCCTGTCATATTCCAAAACAACATAGACAACCATAAGACAAATGATCTGTCTAAGAAACACAAAACACCCCTGAACAAAAAAGCTAAAAATGATACAAAACAGATTGAAAGATGGTTCCTGATGGCCATTTGTTGAGTATTAGTGTTCACGAACTCTGAACACTGCATATCAATTATTTAGATAGAAAACACAGAGAAATTCCATAACTTTACACATAATAAATAAAGAGCACAATATGTGCACAGACATTAAGAGACTTGGTGGTGGTCTAGTGGCATGCTCATTTATAAAACAAGGGTTTGTGGGTATGATTCTGGCTGTATGCTCCAGCAATACCACCACTGAGCCCCAAGTTGCTGAAGGAAGACTGTTCATGTAATTAAGTTGCTCTGGATAAGAACATCTGATATACACCATAAATGTGTATGTTAAAGACTTCGAAAGAGCCAAGCTAACAGTGAGCACACACTCACATAGATGTATTCTGCTTTTCAAGATTCAGGATTCAAGATTCAAGATTCTTTATTTGTCACGTGCAAGTTATACAGGTACAACAAGCAGTGAAATGTATCCTGATCCGCTCTTTTAACTGTGCAATAGACAAGGAAGATAGAGACGCAACAAACTTTACAAACATAAAATACTAACTTAAATACGGAGGTTGGGGGTACAGGACAAAAATAAAACTATATATTATACAATATGAACATAAAGTTAAATGTGCAAACCTGAGAATGTAAAATTGTAAATGTGTTTAAAGCAGAACAGGTGCAAAGAGATGATTTTTAGTGCTGGCAGAAGCTGCAGCATTGTACATAGCAGAGTAGAGTGTGACAAATGAAAGTGGCAACCAGTATAAGTTATCGTAACAATAAAAGAGGTATGTATTAGCAGCATATAATAACATGGGATATTTACAGTATAGTTATCGCGAATAACGTATATGAGTATTAAGCAACAGCAGCATGTAATATGGACATTTACAGTATAAGTTATTGTAACAGCGAGGTATGTATTAGCAGCATATACTGGCCTGAGAACTGGGAGACTTAGAAATCTGGCATGTCTCTAAGTTATGAAACGGATGGTTTGCGAGGAAACTCCTCCCGAGTCTCTGTTTTGGCCATGATGGTGCGGGGAACCTTCTGCCTGATGGCAGAAGATGAAAAAGTTCGTTTCCCGGGTGAGATGAGTCTTTATAACCCCTGATTGCCCTGGTCAGTTTTTTGAGGCAGGTGGGAGAAAAAAAATCTTAAACCAGGTCTTTTGATTCAGAAAGCTTTTTTCATGACAGTGTAGCCTGCATGCGACAACTGTCCACAGGACGCTGCTGGCCGTCAGCGCCCGGGTCAGTGACCCGCAAGTCTGTGATTCTTGCGCTGAAGTGCTGCAAATTGAGGCAGCTGAACTCTACCTGATACATGACAGCCCTCAAACTGATTGACACCAAGCTTGTCACAGCTATCTGTGTCCTCGAACAAAGCTGATACAATCTCTGCCTCTCAACATAATGACATGCAAGGACCTACATCCCAAAAACAGACAAGTAAAAGTGGAGAGAGAAGGCTCCCTGCAGACTGACTAGCACATAGCGCACTGAACCGGCTTTGATAAATCCAGACATGCACACCATTTGGCTTGTTCAATCAAGGTTGTATTACCTGTCTGTCTGATTTAGGCCCACTATAAGCACCCTTTAATGAGACTGCCTCATCGAAGTCAGGTTATGACGAGGACCGCGCATAAAATTCCTGACCTCACTCGCTCTCACACTTCCACATTTTCTTTATCAGCACTTTCAGAAAAACATCCAGTCTGGACAGGCTTTAATTTAATGAACTCCATTATAAAGTAAATGCCATCAATAGTTCTAAATGGCTGCGCTTTATAAATCTGTCAGTCAGTGCTCCTTGAGTCTTGATCCAGCATCAAGTATAAGTTGATATTTTGATTACACTCACTTCATTAATGTCTCTAGATTTACAGCCCTTACCTCAAACAGAAAGACGACTTTATTTCACAAAGTGATTTAAAGAGACTACAAATAATGTGTCCAATGAGGCAGCTTCCAAACATTTATTTGATAACAACTTGAGAAACCTCATCTAAAAGTACAAAGTCTGCTCTCCTTGAAACTCCTTGGTCTTATGGGTTTTAGTCCTTTTTGACAGGTTTCATCTCACGCCATGTTGGTTTGTTTAAATAAAAAAGTCAATAATCCTAATTAATTCCCCAGCATATTTACTTGGTCCTAAAATGTAGTTCATTAACCTCTGAATATAGTAAATTCAGAAGACCTCCAGGAAAATTCAAAATTTTTGATTGATAGTGTTAATTATTCTTTAGTGTGCTATAATTACGTAATGTAAGTTCACAAAGTTAACTAAACACCCCAAACCACTCAAACTGGGATGAGATGGGAGAACAATTAAGACAATGTGTTTAAGTGTAATGAAAAAGTCATACAACCAAAAAGGCTAATTAAAAGTGATGTCTAGGTCACTGTGTAATCCACACTGATACATAACCCTCATTGATGAATAGCTGCCTTCACAGATTGTGTTTTACTTATTAGTGCAGCATAGTAGCCCAGTTCCACACTGAAATCAATCTTTTTGTTGTAAACATGGTTGTGGGGTTGAGGTTTGCCCAGTCATTTGTGTATCAAATATCACTCATTGAAAAAATTAACACAAGAATGACCTTGTTTTCACATTTGTATAATTTGGAATAAGACACAAGACAAACATATATACATAAATGTTAAAAGGGAAACGAGAGTGATGTTTCCTCTATTCCAAAACACTGAACAAAAAAATCTTTAACTGCTCAATCTCAATCAAAAACACCAGAGTTACATTTTAATTACGACACAAAAATCTAATACCACTTTATTGCTACTTGGCACGGTAATTACAGAAAAACTCTAAACTTACAAAGACTCCCAATTAAAAAGAACATTGGCCCACATTAAGCCTGGCAACATGTGTTTGCTCATCTGCTTCCTGCTTTCAGAGCCCCATCAGATTCAGCGAATAGCAGAAAAGTTGCAATTTCCTGTAATTGAAGTGGAGGTCTTGGCTGCCAAGCATAAAGGCAAAAGCAGCAGTCCTCCTCAACTCTTACTTCTGTGTGTTCTGAACTGTTTCAAGGGCCTTTAGTCAAGACAGGGCAGCTTATCTGCTGGATAGGGCAGTCTGGACAACAGAGGTCTTGCTTAGCTTGATGGATGGGAATGGACAATAAGTAACAGCCATGTCCAATACAACCTGTGATAGTTTCCTTAATCTAAAAACAAAAAGGCAATTTCTTGATATTAAATTACAAAAGGTCAAAATGGAATAAAATCTTAGTTATTCCATGAGAAAGCACTCACAGTCTTAGTTTAATACAGAGATACAGTAAAATGTAAAAGAGTAAATAGACGCTTAAAATGTCTTACAGTATTGTTCACATGAGGTTTGGTGTACTATGGTCTGCTGAGGCTTCAAGAAGACCTTTAACACCAAGTTGTTTCCAGATAAATGTTCTGTACTAGAAAAAATGGAATCAAACTGATAAAAAAGAGTGAAAATGCCATAAAATACATCTGTGTGTTCTGATCAACACTGCAATGACAGCAAACAAAGCTCTAAAGCTCAACATATCTCTTTATTTTATTAATCATTGCTTTTAAAGAAAGACTTTATAAAAAATGGAAATTTCTGGACTGAAGAGGCTGCATTTAAAAGTAAAGTCTTGTAATAGATACAGAAAAGGTCAGTGGGAGGCATATCTGCTTAGGATTTTCCTTGTCTACAGTATTTGTTTTTGAGAAAAGCAAAAGGTCTGAAGTATGCTGCTCTCCCCCATACTTTTGAACAAAAGGAGCTATTGAATTATTTATACTTGAGTGTCATCCCAGGAATGAGTTTGCATTCCATAGGTAGCCCAAACTGCTAAAGCACAAAACTGTAAGTTGCAGAGAACTGCTTAGCAAGTAGGATATCAAGAATAGTCCAACTGCTAAAGATTTGCCTTGGCGATTCGTGTATAGTATCCTTTTCAACCCTGTTGAATTTTCTGGCAAAAATTGAGCACAAGTTTTGGCATTTTTCGATGTGTTTGCTGAGTGGTTGTTATCTGGAATAGGAAAAATTCAAATAAGCCGGTCTTGCTTTCAGTGCTTTTGCCAGTTAACCGCCACACGCGATGACGATCGACAACCAGAATTTTCCATTGCTTTTCTGTGGTTGGGAATTGAGTTCACAGAGTCACTTAAGGGAAACAGAGATGGGCATTCCCAGGTGCCCAGTGAGACGAGGATGAATGAAGACATTCCTGATGTCAGCGGTGGTTTATCCGCCTGGCAGAGGGGCATCGAGCTTGCAGCTGAGTTGCACAATCCCTGGTAGCCATCGCATTTATTCTGCCTGGGGTCAAATTATCGTTATTACGGTTGCAGACTGTTTCTCTTTACCAACATTAATAAACAGCCAGCGAGAGTCCCTGGAGGAGAAACTCGTGAGTAAACGCAGGACCTGATCTGTCAATATGACTCTTTAAAAAAGATACTCTACTGTGTTGCATCCTTTCCCAGGACAAAATACCAGAGACCTTTCTTCACCTGAGGGACACTGCATTGGCAAGCTTACAGAAATGTAGAACCATTTATGCTTAACTGCTGCTGTGACTTTGTAAAAGAAAGAGCGTTACCTCCTCTACAAAAACAAATGGAAAGACCTGTACCTCTGCCTGGAAGGAATCTGGATGAAGGAACTAGACAATTAGTAACGAGGGGTCTCTTGCTGGCAAATTGACTTTCATCATTTCTATCTTTAAAAAGGAGTGGCTTTAATTGATTAGGTTTGATAGGAAGTCAAGCTTTCTTTAGGGTGCAGGGAGTGTTTTCCTGCAGAAAGCCAAAATGCACTGACCCCTGAAGTGTCACCTCTCTATGAGTCTGTGAACGGTATTGCTGTGAATGAATCATTCTTTCATACTCACTTTCCCAGAATGGCTTCAGATTGAGGTGACAAATAGTTATCATGAGAGCTGTACACAGCTGTGCCATGTAAAAGTTCGGGAAGAAAAGTGGGGAGAAAAATGAAAAGTGAAGAAAAATCATGATGCTTTATGCACACTTCACAGACTGGAAAGCCAGCCTGGACTCATCACATATCACATTGTGTGAGCTCTCAGAACATGCAGGGTTAATCCACAAGCCTGCACCCATTAGGCCTTTCAATGGTGGCTTTAGTGTTTTCAGTTTCCAGACATGTTCGCCATAAAGTCAGTCACCTGAAAATATTTAATGTACATAAAAACAAGTTGGTTATAAAACATTGTAAAGTTTAAACATTATGGTTTAATATTTATTTTGGGGAGATACACATACACACACACACACACACATATATGTGTATACTATATATATATATATATATATATATATATATATATATATATATATATATATATATATATATATAGCTATAAACATACCTGGGATGTCATAAGGCTTATTTAAGTAGCATAAGGACCCAAAAACATGGGTCTGAGTACAGTTGACTAAGAAAATGCAGAATAAGGAGTTTGCCGGAAGATTCCGTGACAGTGCAGTTCAGGTAATGGACGCTCTCAGCTAGTCAAAGACCAGGAACAATAGTATGGTCACCGCTGCTATTAGCAGCCACCAATGGCCTCCAAAATGTCCTGCAGGTGCTGATGTCATGGGGAGAGAGGGGGAGAAAGGAGGGCCATGGGAAATTGAAATTAATGAGTGTAATCAGTGGGCAAACAGCAAAAGGAGGGCACTAATATAAAACAGGCTACCAGTGGGTTGCAGATCAGTATTAAGATGAAGTGGCTACACAGCGGAGCAGATGTCCTGCAGGAGTAAGAGGATTCAGTAGCACAGACAGCAGGCTGCCAAGTCGATGGTTGCTGGCACCGAACGAGCACACCATCATTTCCCATCATGCAGGAGCCTCATTAGCATCCTCCATCAGCATCTCACCCACACACTAAAAGATACAAGAGGAACAAACTGAACTAAAGCATTCAAAACTGGTCTAGCAATAAACAAATCAGCACACACAGTATCTTCTATTGGGGGCTTATTCAAAAAAACCTTTTTGCTTGCTTTTTAAGTTCTGTGCTGGAACTCTTCTGTAGATGCAGATATTCACATTCCGCTGCATGTGCAAAATAATGATGCATTAATTCCAAGAACAGACAGAGAAAACTGACACTTTTCAAGTTTGCTCACAAGTCAAGATCAATTTGACATTAAAACGAATAAATGACGTTAGCTTCTGCCTTTCTGTCTAAATATAGCAAGTTATCCAAAAGTACTGCAAACCTAAAATACGCAATTCCACTTCACGGCGGTAGAAGTTTGTGCAATAACTTTTTCATGTGTTCACAACAGACAAATAATCACTCACTTAAATTCATTTAAAAACGCTTCACTGACCCATACAGAATGAACACACATACCATAAACTGCCAATTTGCCACTTTTTTTTCACACTGATATCCTAATTCAACCAAATGTAATCTAAATAACATAAAAACAGATTAGAATGAGAGGTCATAAATGTGTCCAGCGTGTTTTCATTCTGCTATATTTGTTTCATGGTGCTCCTGTAATATTGTTGTTATGCCTCCTATAACACTTGTAACACTGATAAAACCGCATTTCATTAAATAACAAATCCATTGATCAATATGTTCAAGTAGTTATGCTAACAGAAGCATTACCCAATCCTGATAGGTCTGGCGGCCCAGTGAGACTGCACCTTAAATCGATGCCTGGGCATTGTGAAAAACATTGTCAAGGGCAAATAACAATATTATGCACTTTAATTTTCAATGTCAAATACAATTCCCGATTTCAGAATAATTAAATAGTTCGCTCTGAGAGCTCTGTCTCCAAACAATCGCCAAAAAGCTTTTTGTTCGCTGCAATTTTTTCAGAAAATAAAGCCAAACTGCGCCCCCATGTGACATTATATCACCAGTGTACACTGCTGACTGACAATGATTTTAAGTAAATTAAATAATGAAGGAACACATTCCTGATAAATTGAGCAACTTTAATCTGTTTAAAAATTCAGTTTTAATCAAATCTCTTTTCGACGTAACTTCTTTTCTAGGATGTCGAGTATGCTAAGCAATGTAAAATATGTCGTAGTTAATTAAACATCCACCACTAATCAGAGCAGTCAGAGCTACAAAATAAACGAGAATGCCAATTAAGTTTTACTGCAGTTCACCTCTCGAAACTATATTTCAAAGTTTCTAAGGTCAGCGAAACTGACAGTCTTTATGAGGAAACACACGCCCCATAAAGCTAAGCCCTTAAGTCACAATGATTCCGCAGGACGCCAGCGAACTGTATTTCAAGGTATTTGCGAACTGGCTAAACCACTTGACAAAAAGAGGTTGGCCAAGTGGTATAAAAGATGAGGCTAAGGCAGCTTGTTATTTTTTCTTTTCTGTGAGTGCACAGAAAAAGATCAATGGCTGTGGTGGCCTCTCAGACCACAACTATGCAAGGACTCACAGGCATTGGAAGAGCAGCCTACAAAAGATATATTACAGAATTCCCAGACTTTGAACCTGGTGCCAAGAATAATTTCCCCACATGTCACATTACCCACTGCAAACCACTTAGTGCTAAAATTCCCAACATCCTACCATCACCACCACAGAACCTCACACAGACATTGGTCACACACACAGAGAGTTCACTACGTTTGAAAAGAACATAGTAGCATTTATGTGATTGGAGTCAAAGGAGCAACTTCACTCTGGTTGTTATCCCGGGATTTTTATTCTGCACACTTCTTCTGCCACATTACTACAGTTTTTGTGCTAGAAACGCTGCTCCAAGTCTAAAATGTGTGGTGTTTTGTATACACGCTTTTTGATACTACAGAATGTTCGCGAGGATCAGCCCCTGGTTTTTTCCCCCAATTCTGGAGTTCATATTCCGACGCTTACATCATGGGTCAGCCACATAAGGTCACCAAATTGGGTCGGGATTTCGACAACCCATGGGCCTTTTCGGTGATGTTCGTAACCGTCATACACACACACGCTTTTTCTTTCTTTTTTTCTGCTTTTGATTTTTCCCATTCGTTTTCATTAGAATACATGGAATCTAAGCCAAAGCTTCCTCTGCCTGTTTTTTGGAAATCCAGATTTACTGTCTTTTTTTTCTGTTCGTGGCGAGCAGCCGAGGCTTTTGTTTCTTGAACTTTCCATTAAAACAACCATTATTCTGTACATTTTCTCAATAGACTATGGAGCTGCTAAGCGTTTGTGCGTGTCCCAGTAATCCCATTTATGACATTCGGAAAGTTTTCTAGTGCAACATGAATAGGAATAAAAAGTGGGTAAATTCCTTTATTAATCATGCCGACGCGCCTTTTTATTAATAGCATACAAAGTGTGTGTGACATGCTATATTGACTTCAATTTTATATGTATATATATATATATATATATATATATATATATATATAGATATATATATATAGATATATATATATATAGATATAGATATAGATATATAGATATAGATATATATAGATATAGATAGATAGATAGATAGATAGATAGATAGATAGATAGATAGATAGATAGATAAAGTTGCGTCTAGTTGTGTGCTAAGGCCGCCAGCGTTCAGCTAACAGATAATAGTAGGGCGACGCAGCCGGAATAGTATGCATACTACTGTGCGATTTGGTACGCAGCCGGAATTGGTTGCATACTATTCTGCGATCTGGGACGCGGTCCACCTAGTGTGCATACTACCGCAACATTTTTGTTATGTGATTGCGTTGTTATCCAATTTTTATTCTAAACACTTTTTCTGGCATCTACTACTGCAGTTCTAGAAACTTCGCTCCAATTCTGAAAATGTGCGGCCTATTGCGGGATGGGGTGCTCGTACACTTTTTTATTCTGTACATTTTCCCCATAGACTTACATGGAGCTCACCCTTTTGGGTGGACCAAAATCGTCGTGATTCGAGGGACCATGTAGTTGTTGTTTCTTCGCATATCTGTAACAGCCATGCCCTGCACTCGTCTTTTTCATCCTTTTATGTTATTCAATTTCCCCCATAGGAACCAGTGTATTTTATCAAAGTAATTCTACTCAGCCAATTTTCACCTGAGCAATCACATGGCATTGTCTTGCGGAAAGGCATCTCGAGTTGACTCTTCATACCATAATGCACATAATAAAATAACAGCTGGGTGGATATTAACTGCTCGATCGTTACAAATCTAAGTAGAGTAGGATGCAGATCTATATAATATCGATATGCTTTTTGGTAAACAGTCTAACAAAAGCGTCGGTGAGCTACAATTAGCTAAATCTGATTTAGGTTTTTAAATAAACCATTCTTAGATTACTTGACTAAAACATGTTTCGCGCCACAACGGGACTCGTTTACCTGGGTGAACGCTCGGAGTTGTCTTGCTGCAGCACTTCTGCATCACATCTCAGTTCAGAGCTGATGTGTTATCTGTCCTCGTATTCTTGCAAGGCAAGTTGGGGTTCATTCTTACTAAGAAAACAAGTAGGTTTTCTGTACGCCTGGTTGGCCCTGGTGCTGTTAAAATGTCAAAACGTCCAGAATCGACTCTGATTCTAGTTGTTCCTGGAGTCGATTTTCTAATGTATATAATAACAATAATAATAATAATCTACTTCAACATATTTCTGTCACATTTTTGTTTCTCTCATGTTTTTTTTTTTTTTTTTATCTCTACCTAAATTTAAGTGACTGAGTGTCACTGTGAACAAGGCACAGCAAAGCACACAGCGCACCACAAAGAAATGTGACCAGTGGGCAGCTTTGTCGTAGTACCGGGGACAGTACCTTGCTCCTGAGTACCTCAGTGGTAGCTTTACCTGTCTGGTGAAAACCAGGCTATGTTTTGCTTCATGTTGCTTTCACTGAGTGAATAACAACAAAGGCACTGTTTGCTACCGACCACCTTACTTATTTATATTATAGCTACGTCTATTATGTAGCATAGTATGGTGTTCAAGCTTATTTGCCTTTCAGCCGATCTGAGCACGTCCTTCCACCTGATGGTGGAGGATCAGTGTTGGGAAGGTTACTTTTAAAATGTATTCCACTACAGATTACAGAATACATGCCCCAAAATGTAGTTTGTAACGTATTCTGTTAAGTTACTCAATGTGAGTAACGTATTCTGAATACTTTGGATTACTTGATATATTGTCATGCTTTTTACAACTACATGAATGTAGCAATCACATCCTGCAAATTCTTGTTTGTTTTTCTCTACCAATTGGCTGTTAAGCCCAAATCTCCCTGAATAGACAATATATTTACTGTAGGTAGAGGAGCAAAGACGAAATTTCCGAGTAAGAAATGCATTCCTGCCCGGGCACTGCTGGCTCTGTTGTGCTGGCTCCGGGTCCATTGTGTAACTGACGCCACCAACATTAACAGGACACTTACATTAGAGCCTCTTATTGCATGGAATTACCAAAATTAGAGACGGGATAGCCTAACATATGAAACAGGAAAAGACCGCCGTGTATTCTATTTATTTCAACAAAGTAACTGTATTCTAATTATCACCTATTTGAACGGTAACTGTAACGGAATACAGTTACTCATGTTTTGTATTCTAAATACGTAAAGCCGGTACATGTATTCCGTTACTCCCCGACACTGTGGAGGATTCAATCCCACTGTAATGCTGGGAAACCCCCATTGTCTGCGCTATGACATATCTGAGCCTCATCCACTTGCAAGAACATGGAATAAAATGACGAAGTTCTAATCACACATTATAACTAAGAAGAATTCTTAGTACAAATCACAGAACTATTCACAAGCAGACATTAACAATCAACAGAAATCCAAAACTTAACAGAAAAAGTCCTCAAAATGATACACATACCATGAGTGGCAACTAAGAATGTATTCAGCAGCAATACATGCAAATAAAACTGTGACAACCAAAACAAGTCTACAAATTATTACTTGCAGTCATTACCAATCACAGTCACATTAATCTGTAACATCATTATCTCAAAGTGTAATATTCTACGGAATTGTTTTCAGATTAGCTCCTGTTTCAAATACGATTAACTGAACAATATTCTCTGTCCATAGGACCAGTATTTTAAGTAAATTATACTGTAGTTATTTTAGAAACATTCATTTGAAATCAAACTAGGCACTTGAACATTCATCATTAACTGGCACTGACAGCTTCTTACAAAGGCAATTCAAAGCAAATCTGATCACTACTTTTCATAAAACAAATGATGGGAACATTACACTGTGAATGCATTTTGTTGTGACACTTATACAAACCTTAAACTCTTTTGACTCTTTTCAAATAAAGTAGCTGTGAGCTTCTTATAACATAAACCTAGGAAAAAAAATTATATTCCCTGCATATGATGCAGAGTTTAAAAAGTATTACTCGAAAATAAAAAGATCCATGTTCCTCATAATATGCATAGCATCATGCATTTACAGTGCACTTTAAGTTAAAAATGTCCAAAAAATCTTTGGTCACAGGACTAGTTGAAGCAGTTCATTTGAATCATATGACAAAACAACTGGCAAATGTTCTCTACCAATCTCTCCCTTTATTTTCAAAAATAAAGTCTTTATCTTCCAGCGGTTTCCATCTAAGGGGGCACGAATTAACCCAAATACTTGTTCAAAAATCCCAAGGCAAATGTTGTCCCGGTGGATAGTTCCAGCAACTGCCACCAACACCAATCCATGAGGTGTAGATAAGCACTTCAGCCCTGGACCCTCTGTGTTTGGGAGGAAAAGTAACCTCTCTTCCCTTGCAAGGGCAAAAAGACGTTGGCTGACTAGTTCTGCTCCATGGAACTCTTCTCTGTTTTGATCTTCAGTATAAGACAGGACCAGCATTTTTGCATCCTCCCAGAAGTGCTGAGGGCCCCAGTCCTGTGCCTGCTGCTGTGCTGCGGGATTCTGAGAGTTTAAAAGGAGGAAAAACCACTGGCAAAACTGATTCCCCAACTCTCTCAGGTCTTGCAAACCACTGTTCTCTGAACATTCTACATTGGAAGGCTTTAGAAACAGGCTAACCTGCGGAGAAAACCAAACATGAAGTTATCATTTCTGTCTAGTAATGTCATGTCTAGTTATAAATGCCTGCTCAACCTGGAACTTATCATGTGAACTTATTGCATGTTTGCGTACTTACACTGCCCCTTGACCAAAATTCAAGAGTGCGTCTGATCAACTGCTGCTTTTCACTGTTTGGAGAAACAGCAACACCCTCAGCTGCGAGGTATTTAAAAATGCATTCACGATGTACCTTCTTTCTCTTCAGAAGCTCTTCGGCATTTTGGGAGTAGGTTATGATAGCGTCAATTGCTTCTGTCGACACAGAAAATAAACGTTAAAGAAAGGTATCTATGATGTGCCACATTAAAAAGCAACAGCAACAACACCAAAATATCTGTATGCTCCTTCCACTTACACAGTTCGAAATGGGAGTGTGTAATAGGAGTCAACTGACTACCAGCGCCATTTTTTTAAACCGATATGCTGAAAAAATAAACTAATTTTAAAATGTGCTAATTAATCTGTGATGCAGCCACCTCTCTCTCTCTCACACTGTGGTATACAGAAGTGTCCCGCCAATATCTGATTTGTTAGAGAAGTTTAGCCTGTCAACACTGAAGGCTGACACAACTGAACGTTTCGTTTTATGACACAGAAGTCATTTGCACTGCAGAGTAGTTGCAATAATTTAAAAAGTATGGATCTCTCAGTGAGTTCAGTGAGAAAAATTAATTCATGAAATTTTGTTGTGTTCATGTGAAGCTCACATTTATTATTTTACTTCCTTGCTGGTCCCTTAGGGGCTTTGTACAATCCTCTGCACTCTAGTTAAAACACCACAATATATTAAATTCTCTATTTATTATAGATAACATGCATCCACTTTCCCAGTTAATTTCAGATTGATGTACTTAATTACAGTGATAGCTATTAACTTATGATACAAGATTCTTTTATTAGTGAAATGTCCCCTGGTCTGATCAGACTGAGGGGCGGAGCAAACTGTGTATGAATTGGGAGGGGGAAGACGAGGAGAGAGATATTTTGGGCAACGCTGTTGTTAGAAGCTTTACTGTCGTCTTTCCGTATGCTGCCATTATAACATTAGTTATTATTTGTTATGAGTGCTTGTTTAAATGTAGAAATTATTTTGTGACTCTTGTCCTTGGACTTAGACCTGTGTAGATTTATTTTATAATGTTGATATTAGTACTTGTAAATAATTCACATGGTGTGGGGTCATGTCTTCCCTGAGGATGAGGTGTTAAGTAGTATGTGCGCATATATTCTTTTGCCCATAGCTTTATGCTCTGTGTGAATGTACTATTGAAAGGCTGTGTGCCATCCCATGTATTTTGCGTAGGGAGAGAACAGACTAGTATAGATCTATCTCTTGTAGTGTAGTTTAGTTCAGTAGTGTTTAGGGTAAGTGTTTTATGTTTTTTTCATTTCTTTAGCCCCATCCTGTACTCCTATTCTTGAGGACTTACTGGTTACTGAGCACTCTGTATAAAAAACCTGCCTTATTTCTTTCATGTTATTCTCTGACCTATAACGGGGCCCGTAACAATCAATCCTAAGACAAATTAAAATAGAAACTTAACAACTGATTAAGTTAAAGAAACTTTAAAAGAAAGTAAATCTAAAGAATAATAAACGCATAGATAAATATGTTCCTAAATAGAGATAGATTTATAAACAGAGATAGATACTATAAACAGTAATTGTGCATGTGCATATTGTATTAAAACTATATATGTAACATGCAGTTACAGTCTTGGTTGCACAATGGACATAAAAGCAAGTCTTAAGTGACAAAGGTAGGTGAGAGGTAGGAAGAATTCACATGAGTCAGTCTGTGTTATGATAAACAGGTAGAAAGTTGTGGTGGCATGTCCTGGTTACAAAGTCTATTGGCCCGAGGACAGAAGCTCCTCCTGAGTCTCTCAAAGCATGGCTTTAAGTAGGCATTCAATCTAATTTATTAATTATAACTGTATTAATTAAATATAATTGGAAAAAACATAGCAGCCAACTCATAATGTATATGTGTGAAACAAAAAGGTGGAAATTGCTTGCTCTCTCTCACTCGCGCGCTCTCTCTCACACACACACACAGCTAAACTGAATGCTATGGAAAGTGATATAGTGCTTTTGTCTCTGAGAACGCCAAATTTGACTCTTGCCCACAACCACTGGCAACCCGGGACAATACTGCACCAACCCTAACTATGCAGAGGTATTTTTCTACTGTGAATAAGGCAAGTGAGACCGACCTGAGTGGCACTCCCTCTGCCCTGGTTAGTCCTGCTCCTTTGGCAAACGGCAAGAAAAACATAGTGAACTGTTCATAAGTGCAGCAGCTGCCCCACGATTTTACCCCAACCCTTTCAGTGCTGTGTGAAGGTGATGCGGTTTGTTACCGTTCCTGCTTACTGGTTAAAAAAAGCATCAGCTGTGACCCTCTCCTTAGACACATCCATTCTATTAGACAAGTATACAAATGGTTTCTGTACCCTTCAATGGCAAGTATCAAAAAACTTGTAATTGTATTAACACAAGTTAAGTTAACTGCACCAGATTTATCAGACCCAAATGACTCTTTTTATACAAGAAGTACCATGATGCAGCACATAATAATCAATGTATCCAGGTGACAGTATTATAAAATATAGATAAACATAAAACAAGAAAAGAAAGAGTGCAACAAATAAACCTGCCAGATGTTATATATTATTTGCTTTTATATTACACCAGACTCTAGATTTACAAGGGTGTAAGTGTCTGTGTGACACTGTGTGTGTGTGTGTGTGTGTGTGTAAATAAATCGTTCACAAGGCGTGTAACAACCACTTCTAGGGTTAGGGTTAATTAAAAAACTAAATTACGTGCTTTTCAGTCAAGCATGTTTAGGTGATAAATAAGAAGTAATCAGGCTAACAGCAATAGTGCCAAAAGTTTCCAGTAAGTTGTAAGACTAATTTCCACCATAACTGAATTCCAGTACCCACCAAAGATAAACGACTATTGAAAATATTTTAAGAGCAATCCTTAAGAAGGTATAACGTTTAGTATAATTTGTTTTAAATATGTCGATTAGAACTCAAGCCCTGATCAGTTCTGACTCATTCATGTTACCGTTTAGTGGGAAACAACAACTGAAACTAAAACGGAAACCTAATGAGAAAGGCTGATTTCCCTAGAAATGCAACTCACCTTCCACTAATGTCAGTACTGTGCTAATTCTACATTTATTTATTTATTTATTTATTTATTTAGTTAGTTAGTTAGTTAGTTAGTTAGTTAGCAGGACGGTCAGAAATCATATTATCCAGCCTCACCTCTTACGCTCTCCACAGCGATCATCCGATTGGTCACTGTATCCTTTAGTGCTAATATGTCTTCTGTTGAGAGCATTTTCAGCAGCTTCCTACAGCCATTTAGCTCTTTTTCTGACATCGCTGACATGTTTGCACAGCAAACCTCGAAAAGCGTGATACAGTTGTCCACAGTAGAAGCAGCATTCCAGATCACTTCCTGTTTGGGTCCATTTGGCCGCAGCTTTGCGCCCTCTAGAGTTGGCGGCACGGTGCTATATCACCTCTTCATAATATAAGCCACAGGGTCCATAATAAAAGTTAAGACTAAAAACGCCACCGAAACATTTTCATATTAAAAGATCATCAGAGTATGAACTCCAGGCCGCCTACAAATGACATTACAGGATCTATTCATAATAGCATCAAACCCATTATATATTTTGTTTTTTCAAACATGATACAAACTTTGAAATATTACTTTTATCTGAGTTTTGCTGGAAAAGAAAAAAAACACTATTTGTTTCTTGAATGAGTAACACTATAGACACTTGACAAATAAGTTTGTTCGTTGCCTGTATTCACCGCCTCCTCTGTAAAGTACATTTTGCTTTTAATAATCAAGGTAAAATATTTGGGATTGACCTCCATTTTATTATTAATAGAAACTGAAATAGAAAAAAAACATTTGAATAAAGGAAAAAGATCCCTAAAACCTCTAAAAAAAAATTAGGGAGAATATCCTAGGTAAACAGTTCTCCACCGAGGCCCTTCAACTCAGGAAATGCAATCACTCATTAGGAATATGTATTTTTTTTTCTTTAGTTTAAGAGTCACACAGTAGGAATCCACTTAGAAAAGTATCTAAGATACGCTTTTTGGAGTCACTGTTAGTCACATTGTAATTTCACCACAGCATATCCACACTTTTACTTTTATAAAGTAGCCAGCGTAAGTTTAAGCAAGTTTAATTACTAAGATCTATTATCACCGCTGTTTCCCAAATCCTTTTGAATTCTCCTGTACATGAGAAAAAAGTGAAGGAAAGGGTTTTTTGAAGTGTTCGACCACAGGCCAGAACCTGGGTTATTGCAACTTCACCATGTTGCCGCATGAGGGCGCTGTTGTAAATGCTTTAGGCTCAATGGGGCGACTGCTGGTAGTTCAGCGTGTTAGGAGTACCAGTGAGATGGGCGGACTTTACCCCGGGAAGGTGTTTATCGTTGTGGGCCGTCTCACTCTCCCATGTGGAACCTCCCAGTGCTTATGGAGCCGTAGTCAGGACGGAGCTGCACAGCCGCACTGAGACGCGTCCCGACGCTCTACTAGGGACTTAATATAATTAAAAACGCCGAGAAGGGACCGAAGTGTCGCATTTCATCTTAATAAAGACTACTGGATGCTCTATTCCCTGCAGAAGCGGACTGAAACGATCATATTTTATCTTTCTTAACACAAGGCAAGTTTTGTTCCCATTCAAAGTCGTGGCTTAGTATTTGTTTATTCAGCCTAGCGTTGTTCTGATAGCAAGTTAAAACTTTACTTAAAACTTTTTTCATCGCACAAGCGCTTCCTAAAATGCGATTCCAGTGTTTTAAACGCGAGATTTCATTCATTAGAAAGATTTGAGGAGTTGCCGGTTGTAGTATAAATTCAAATGTTACCATTCTCTAAGTAAGATTTAGGAAAGTAAAGGCTTGATTAATACTACTGTGGCAAAATAAGTTGCCATTCATCTTGTGTTATTTTGAGGAGTTTTTCTTCATAACGAACACAGCAGTAGTGTATGTAGTGGTGGGCTGCAGCGTGAGACACGCAAAGATGGAACAAAGGAACCTAAGATACTGCTCTCAACTTCGAGCAAGTTCGTTAAATGTATCTCCAGATCTCCCACTTTGCGTCTCTAGTAGTCACCAGCAATGTTCTGTTTTCTTTAAAGTTATTTAAGACAGCAGTGTACTCTACCACGTCCGATTTTGATTTGATGAGAAGTTCGTTCGAAAAAATGCTTCACTCGATGAGCTTGCAGACCTAACTCTTGCTGTTCTGTGCGGCGTTTTGTGAATTTATGTTTTTTCAGTGCTGCAGTAGTCATGTAGTAGTGATGTAGCTTTTCTTTGTGCCCTTGTGGTTTATGTCTTGTACCTGTAATCTGAGATACCAAAGATTTGTTGCATCTAAAGGTATGATAAAGTGAATTGCTACTTGTGAAATCTGCTCTATTAGAGGACACCAGAAATAATTTGTTAATTTTTTAAAGAAAATTATTTTAAACCTTAGGCTATATGGATCAGTGCTATGCAATATATTATTTCAGTGGCAGTATCAAATTGCACAAATGCACAATACTAATATCATGGGAAATGCAGTGTCCAGTCAGACTAATTAAACACGTCATGCTGCTTTATACAAAAGGAAAACTCGCTCTGTTCTCATTTCGTTCATGACTAATCTACTGAAGAAGTTGGCTGTAATTTATTCCAGTTGTAAGGGTTTTTGGATAAAGTTTGGAAAAGTATGGCTCACACTTACAAAACATAATGTCTTGCATTTTATAGTCAGGTACACTTGCCTGTGAAAACATTCAATAATTATTTACTCTTTTAACCATTCTATGTCAATTTTCAGTATTGTGCAGCCCTACTTTCAATTAACATGTTTTAGTATATTTTTTTTAGCCTACAGAAGGCAGTGAGCTTTTGTGTCAGTCACGTTGCATGACTCTGTCCTCACTTAGGACACATGCATTTTTCCACCCACACCACCCTTACTGAAGTGCACTTCATTCAGAAAAGCACAGTTGATAAAGGACATGATAAAGCATCATACTGGAGTTAGTGATGTAATGTTTCTCTTTACTGACAACTATGTTCTAAATGTTAGGGTGGAAAAGGGAAAATTAATTTAATTGTATTAGAAACTGAATTGAAATTAAGTTTCTATTATGTTGATTATAGAATAGCTGGTTTACCAATAACAAATCTGTTTTTTGGTCATTTTTAATAAGACTTTGTGATTTCAGGGCGTTTTAGACACAATGATTCACTGATTTTCTGTTTATCTGACCCTAAAATAATATATGAATGATATCTCTTTATTAAATGTAACAGAAATATAGCATATGTACAGTGTTGCCAATGGATGTATATCATTATGAAAAGATTGGCCTTCTATTGCCCTATATGACTCAAAATAACTATAAAAATAAATAATGCAAATAAAAAAATCCAAAACAATATTTTAAATTGTTTTCCATGCAGTTGACAAAATGTTAGTTAAACAGTTGTTTAACTTGGGGCCAGTTACACTACTAGGCACTTTTTTTTCTTTTTTAAAAAATATGAATTGACACAAGTCACTCTCGTTTAGTAGCGTTTATTTGTATTGAATGTGCGTGCGGAGTGCTGACAGTTTGTAAAGGAATGATTGTTCATAATTGCATTTTGTAGAGACCCTCAGCAGGCGGTGATGCAGGAACAAGGATATTACCTCTGCAAGGGCTGAAATTCATCAGTAACTGGCAAAGATGTGGCTGTCACAGTCTCACAGAGTCCCTTGCCAGTCAAGAGCAGTGGTCCACATCAGAATGTTTGACGTGCGTCACAGTAACAAGTGTAAAAATGGATGTATTGAGGGAGTGTGTGAATTTCTATCTTAGAGCATGACCTGAACAGTCTACTTTGTAAGTTTTGCATGTATTAAAATGGAGATAAGGGATAAATAGAAGGCTTGTTAATTGCACTTCTTATGCTATATCTCTGTACAGATGTTGAGAATTCTTTAACCTTGCACAAGTTAATGCATCCAATTCCAAGCTGTAGTGTAATGACTAGTTACTTTGTGATCAGAGAGTAGCTGGTTCAAATCCTGAACCAGTTCTGGTACGCCTCAAGCAAGGTGCCAACCCCAAGCCCATAAGCTGCCCACTGCTTGTACACGAACGGATATTAAGACGTTTAAAAACTTCTGACCCACCACCTAAAACTGCAATTATGAACCGAGCATTGACTGTACATTCTTGTATAGGGAAAGATTTTCAATAGTAATTTCAAAATGTACTGTTGTCTGAAGGAGATAAATGGTTTATCAGGTTAATGCAAGCTGATTTCGCATCCCTCTAATATCATCAGGATCTCCTGACTCTGCTCGAGACTGATCACTAGTAAGCATTTAAGAGAGTCCAGTGGGTTTGATTGAGGGACACGTTATAGTGTGCCAAGGCAAGCACCCGTGGGATAGTGGAAAAGTCAATCTCGGAGCGTTTATCCTGGCAGTGGGACATGCTCACATAGCAGTGTTTCAGGTCAGTGAGCAAGCTTGCCAGCCCTCACGAATAGTCACAATGGCCTGCCCTTCTAAAGCTCCAGCTCCGCTCTGTTCCATTCGGAGCCACTAGTAATCATCGCTATTGCCAACAAGCTGCAGTAGTCTGGCTGGCACTTCATGCTGGATTTTGCACCTATTTAAGCCCTATTAAGGCCAACTATATCATTCTATTTAGTACATTTGCATCAATCACAGCAAGACTGGCAGAGTTTCTTTTTCCAACCATCTGTTTAGGGAATGATGCAAAACAAAGAATGATGTAATTTGTGGCGAATGTGACATATTTTAATATGAAGTGCAATGCTTATACAGAGCTGTTAGTCTAGTGGACTTTTAATAGAGTAATAGAGTATAGTGGACTTTTAATAGGGTATACATGTTTGCACACGCATGTGCACTTTTTACTTTTTAAAAGTGAAAAATAGACCTTTTTTTTTTTTTTTTTTTTGCTCAAGGGTAAAAAGGGGAATTTTTCTCTCACCTAGCCCATAAGCGCAAAATCACACATGGCTCTACTCCAGGAAATCTAAATTATACATTATTGGTGTTGCTGTTAGGAAATTAAGGACAGCTGCAGATTTTGGATAAAGGCCTTTTCAGATATGAGAGGTAATGTAAGGTATTGTCAATAGGTGCAACATACATAGTGGCTTTATTTGTTGAAAATGTCTATTTAAAAATACCAACTGTAATCTGACAGTTTTATATGATCTAATCTAACATGCGTATAAGTTATAACTTTTTCAAAAACCTGAGAGCCCAATCTATTTGTGTGTGCCGGGCTCTTCCAGACGGGGAAAGGAAAGATATTTTTTGCACTTTAATTGTGGGCAACAACCGTATTGCACAGATTAATTTTTTTAAAATTAACAGCTATACCTATTCTTAGATTCGTCATCATTAACAGCTGTTTCATCCAGCATTTTGGGTCCTGTAGTTTTAAAGACGCCTGCTCTCCACTACCCTACTTTTGTGTCCAGGCAGGGTAATCCCTATCTACTTTATCCGTAGATTTTAGCTTCTCTTACTCTAATGGATTTGATCCCCAGTCCACGTGCACAGGCACTTTCTCTAATGTAGTTACTTCACTGGGTGACTTTCTGTGCCAGACAAATGTAGGCTACTAGGCTACGGGAGCATCAGCTCTTTAGCTGACCTAAAACTAACCTCCTATTATCATTCTGTCATGATCTCTTCTCAGTTATTTTATCCCAGCATCTGTTTTCTGCATAATATCTTTTTGTCCTTCTAATATGTCTCTCTCGCTGTCGGTCTGAAAGCCTCCCGATGGTTTGCTGTCAGTGTATATTTAATGATCCAAAGTGAGGTCACATGTGACCTCAGACTCCTCTTGGGATATCAGCGTCGATGCCGCAGCTATGCAAAATATGTTTGTAGTCAAATGATTATTATTGTAATGGAAAACACGAAAGTGAAGGGCAAGAAAACAAATGTTCATTACTAAAAAGATCAGTAAAAAAATATAATATGCTGTCTGTGTATGGAGATCTTCTGGCAGTTCGGTTGTACTGTGTTTTTATTAAAAGTGAAAGGAATTTTACATATACAGAAGCCTGCCGAGGTCCCAGGTGATGTGCTTAAAAAACATCCAGGTGGAGTTGGGCAGCATCCCATTTCTGGCTGCCTCTGAATGGTGGAATTGTTTTCCACTTTGTGCATGTGGTCTTGAAGTAATTAAATAATGTACAATCAATTGGCTTTCTGGCACATTATGTTGGGGTGCTTCACTCTTGACTCCCAAGTGTCCTTGGCTCAGAGCCAACTGCTGTCTGCATAAAGCTGACCATTAATTCGGAACTGTTAAGGTTTCTGTGGTTACACTCGACATTGACCTTCCTTTCTCCTTTATTGCTACTCCTGCTTTGTGTCTCTGCACCTGTCTTCTAAGCTAAGTTTTTTACGCTTATGAAGTTGGACATATAGTGTTAATATCAGATATAACATCATTTTAATCATGGATGATTAACAGCGGTTACATGTGTAAATGTGTTTGGGCAATCTGCATAATGTTCTGACTGGGGGTGAAGGTTCTGGAAAAATGTTTTGTTCTGGAGCACAGTCATTTTGCATGTTTGAGGATTTTATGGCTGACACTCTGTCCAACTGTTGTCATTGTTCACCAGAGATTAAGACACATTAAGTTATGTAAGAGTAATCTGGGATGCAGATAACAAGTTCATTGAGGGCCAGCAACTTGGCAGCTCAATCTGTTTGATGTCAGAAGCATTCATATTCCTCATTTCAACCTCTTAGATGTAACAGCAATTTGCTTCTTGTCCAATCGACTTGCTTGACCTCTCAATTTGCTCAATCTCTGTAATTTGACACGCAGGGAAACAAACCATGCATCATGTTACAATCTGTGATTCATTCTGATGCACTTATGTACCCAAGGAAAGTTCTTCTTAGCTAAATATCTATAGAATAAGCATTTGGACGCTAAATAAAAAGGAGCTGTTGTTGCATGTTATGGCTAATATAGAGGCTATAGACTGGTGGAATCAGACTGCATGTTAGCGTGTCACTTCTCCAAGGTCCCCATTTAATAGTGCAGAAGCAGTTAGCGCTCTAGTGATCTGGGTATCAAGGCTGTGAATGGGGCTGGACCTCCTATTCTCTCCTGTACTAAAGCAGCAGGATTTGTGGCCAGAGGAGACTGGCACAGAGGGTGAAAATTTGTCCCCTCCAGCGGTATCTTTGTCTTCTTTCTCTGTCCAGTGTGTCCAATCATGTTGTGCAGTTATGGGGGATGTATTATGATCAAAGTCTGCTGGACGGAATAAGCAAGTCTTGTATAAACATATGCAGTAACCTCCTCTTCTAAGTGAGAGTGAGGGGTTTATTTCAAGGTCCTAAACTATGAATGTCCAGGGAACGGGCAAGGATCAAGAGAAGGGATGGTGTTGTTTTGTTATGTAATACCCAGTAGAATTTCTAAAGTCCAAAGTGTTCTGAGTCGGACTAAACAAGCTGATTGGGGGAAACGGGGAATATTTACCACTTTAAGCAATGTGTCTAGAGTTATACACTCTTTAAAGGTCCCATATTTTACCCTTTTTTCAACAAGTTAAAATAGGTCTATAAGCTCCACTAAACATGTCTCTGAAGTAGTTTGCTGAAAATCAGATTAGGCATTTTCACCTGCTTTTTACCCTTCTGTTTCACTCCCTTTAAGACAGCGTTTCTCAATCCCAGTCCTCGCGACCCACCGTTCCGCACATATTCGGTATTTCCTGCACTGTCGCATGCCGGTCCTACGTTGCTAAATAGCTAATCAGTAGCATCAGCTGTGCTGTAGGTCGGGAATGTGGAATCTGTGCAGAGCGGTGGTCCGTGAGGACTGGGATTGAGAAACGCTGCTTTAAGAACAGGCTGTTTCTCATTAGTATTCCTAAATGCGAATGACCCGCTGCTGCCTACGCCCCACTCCGGAACTGGGGTGTAGACAGCACAGCGAGACATTACTTAACATGAAAATTATCAACATGGCTGCTACTAACAGACCATCCATACAGCCATACATGTTTAACACAACACTCCGCCGGTAGACTTCTTCATTACGATTGCTACGCTGGCGCTTGCAAGAAAATATGGCGGTTCAGGAAGCACTAGCAGTTCTACCTGGTGGGCAGAGGTTCTCAGATAGGAGGTATTATTCAAATGTCCCCCACTGTGAAGTAGGTGAGAAATTCGAAGGGGTTGTTTAAGCACATGATTTCTGACATTAGGAAATTAATACTAGTAATTTAATTGAACATTTTTAAAAATCAAACGTAGTGTGTATAGAAGCAGTACAGACCCAAATGGATGTCCAAAAAACAGAATTTTTTTCCCCAATATATGGGGCCTTTGATGTTAAGAGATTGAGTGCTTGGGGCAGTTGGTGGTGTAATGGTAGGGTGTTCGCTCCGTGTTTAGAAGGTTGCAGAATCCAGGGCCGGTAAAGTTACTGCTGAGGCACTCATGAGCAAGGTACCGTCCCCAAGCACTGCTCCCCGGGCGCTGCCCTTGTTAGCTTCCCACTGCTCCTTCACGGATGGGTCAAATGCAGAGGTCACATTTCGTTGTGGTGCACTGTGTGCTGTGCTGTGGTGTGTTCACAATGACAATCACTCACTTTCACTTTAAAATCTGTCTAGCGTAGGACTAGCGAGCTAATGTGTGTTTTTTCTCTTCTGCAGTGGGGTTGTGTCCAAGATGGAGGTAAAGACGTCACTTCTCGACAACATGATAGGGGTGGGAGACATGGTCCTGCTTGAGCCCTTGTCAGAAGAAACATTCATCGAGAATTTACGGAAGCGCTTTGACCACAATGAGATATATGTGAGTTTATCAAAGAAAATCTTAATGTCTTACTTGTGAGAAATTATTTTTGTTGTTTTGTTGATGTTTAAATCTCTTCCTTATCTGTCACCATCATTGTATTTGTAAAAAAGTAAGTCAGTCCCCTACTATTTCTCACGCCCTTTAATCTGCTACTTTACGACAGTGTTGCCAACAGCGTTTACACATACTAGTAAGAAAAATAGAAGAACAAAGAGGATTTGCACATAAAGTTCTTTGTTACTTCTCACATTTAGATTTAGGATGTCGCAGTCAATTGGAATCTTCCATAGATACAGAAATTTGCAAAAAGAAACCACAATTTAACCCTATGAGTGTAATTTAACTTTTATGCTCTTTAGATCTTCAGAGCTCTGTGGGTTCACAGTCCAACCTCTGCACCAATTTTCTCATTCTTAAGTCTGTCGCCATTGTGAACTGTGGCTTATCGGATACCCATTAGTTTTCATATAATATTAACCACAGAATATGATAGTATCCCCTTTAAGACCAGCCATACTGCTTTGCATAAACAGGAAAAACTATTCATTGTTACCCCTGTGACGTATACTACAAATCATTGGCTTGGATAGTCTATGTTTAGTCTCTGTTTACCAGTCTCAGTTGGTATTGGGTTTTTATTCTATGTGACTTTCAGCAGAGCAGTTCACAAGTTCAGTGATGGAAAACATAACTGAACAGTGTGGTCACAGTGACTGACAGATAATGAGAAATTTGACCTGTAATTAAGAAAGCAGGGTGTGGCTCACCATGGCCAATGATATCCAGCTGCTCCAGGTTTTAAAGTCAGCCTGTCTGCAGCCCTGCACTTGTAACTAATCCTTAAAGCTTCTGATACGGTCACCCAGTACTTGTAGCAAAAGCTTGGGTGATCAGATCCACACAGATTACTCTCATACAGGTTTACATATTGTAAACTCTGAAGCTTTTTACCTCTGTGTGCAGATGTCAGTCTCATTTTGTTATCATTGCTTTTCTTATCTGATCTCAATTCAATAAGAATTATAGAGAAATATCTTTTTATTTGACATACCAGCTAAGAGTGCATTGCCCCTTTGAAGCTTATCTAATCATCAAGCTGTCATAGACTGTTACTGTAGGTCCAATATCAGCTTTAGTAAGTGGAATTTGTATCTGAGTCCTTGAATTTATCTTGAACAGCAGACTTTGGACAAGTATTTCATTGTCAGATAAGGACAAAGTCTTCTTCAAGTTTGTCGTTATCATTTTAAAATGTGAATTTGTGTCCAGTAATAGACTTGACCTGTTCTTGAAACTGATGAATGAACCCATCCACAAACTTATTCTCCCCTACACTCTTCTCCACCTACAATGTTTACAGCTTCTTAACAAGTAATCATCCCTATAATGTCACGTTTTAAGCCATGCCTGTTCTTGAGTCCTGAGATCTCAGTTTGTGTTATTGAGACCTTTATCTGAAACCCTTTGAAGAAGTGAAAGGAAGCTACTCTTCACTATGAGAAGTAGAAAGAGTTTTGTTTGGGTGTGTTCCTTTCTGTTCTGGATAAGAATGGTATTGGGCAGAGCCGAAAAATTGCATGAAGGATTATATCCCATATCAGGTAGAGCTGTACACTGGGTGTTGTGTAGGATTCTAAATCCAACACCTATTTTGTTTTCTATTTGTAAAGAGCTCATTTTGCCACCCACGTCCACTCCACAATAGGCTGTGGGCTGCGTTGCTGTGGGAGAGGCCTGACACTTTAACTAAGAGGGTTATGCAACGCCCTTTATAATGGTAGCTAGGTGAGGCATCACATATTGTTCTCAGGCTCTTACCATAGAAGAGCCATCCACCCTCTTTGCCTTTAGAGGCACATGTTATTATATCATAAGCTAGAATAAATGAAAATGTGGTATGAAAAAGAGAGACTGTAACTGGTAGCTCCAGTCTATAAACACGTTATCACAAAGCCAATATAAATTGAAATACGTGATATAAAAAGAGAGAAAGTAACTGGGTATCTGATCTTATGAAGCCTTGTTAGCCCTGCATCTCAATCTTGGCACATAGAACGTTAGGTCTGATTATTATTGTGAGTTGATGTTTATGTGCAAATTGTTGGTTTCCCTTAAACCGACCCATCACTCAAGACACCACATCCCTCACAGCTCATTTTGGCTCCCGTCATCCTCCTGATGCCTCCCGAGATTCCATGCATTTTTCTATTGTCTTCTTGCTCGCCAGAGCTTTTGGGCCCCTGCGTGCCTGAACAATACACAAAGAATTCCCAGCTGGAAAGTGCAGACGGATGCAGAGTTCCGCTCCCCTCTGTGCATCGTTTCTGTTCTCCCAACCCTACTTCTGTTTATGTAGTCTGTTCATGTCATTAGCTGTTCGTATGGGGGGGGGACTCAATGTGAAAACAGTGCAACATGTGGTTTTTATGTGATGTCATACAGCACTTACATAAGACACTTCTACAACCTAGAATTGAAAGCTAAACTGGGATCTGTTCTCATCTTTCGCCCACTCCCGAAGGCTCTAGAGCCTTTGGTTATCCTGGATTTTAGGTTAGATATGTTTTTCACATTTCTCTCCAGATTGCACAGTCAGGTATTAGACATGTTAGTGATAAAGCTCAAAATGCGTTATTTTAATTCTTAGAATGATCTATTTATTGGTAGACTTAAATTCCACTTTTAAACTTTCTTTCTGAAATCCTTTAACATTGTACAAGCATTTTCGGCAATACTGATAATAGCATGAATGCAGAATTACAATTTGCTTACTATACAACCCAGAACACATGTAATTCCCTGCTTTGTTCTTTCTCATTCTCATTTTCTCCTTCCTTCACAGACCTACATTGGCAGTGTGGTGATCTCAGTGAACCCCTACAAGTCTCTTCCCATCTTCACAGCAGACAAGGTGGAGGAGTACCGAAATAGAAACTTCTATGAGCTCAGCCCACATATGTGAGTCCCACAATTTTTTCCTCTCTATTCCAACACGTTGTGTAGGACACACACTCTGCGTCAGGTCGCAAACAACAATGCTTCACTGTTAACCAATACCATTGAACTGGTCTGATTCAAAATTCAAAGATCTCAAGTGAAGAAAATGTTCTCATCTGAAGAACTGTTTTAGTGCTGTCGGTTTAAACTAAAAGAAAGCTTACAAAAAACAGCATTTGCAGCATTTATCAGACACTCTTATTTACTTGCCTTTCTTAGTTATACAGACGGCCCTCATTGAAGCAACTTGGGGTTAGAGGCCTTGCTCAGGGGAGCAGTAACGGTAGTGCTGTAGGAAGGAAAGGGCCAGACCTAAATCCCTAACTTGTTGAAGTATGCCATCATTAAGACACCAAGATTTATTATGTGCACATTTATTTTATTGTAACAAGTCTTTCAGCTCATCTTCAGTCTATGTACTCAGTGCTCTCTTTGCATTAACACAGATGTATAAAATCTCTGCTGTGTGCGAAAAGTGCCTTGTTAGTCCATCCCTGCCCCATGCGACCCCTGGGACATGGGGTCCGGTTGGAGGTGGGGGAAGGGAGAGCCTCTCCTGCCACGCTCCAGCTAATGGCCATCTGTCTCTGAAGAGTGGTGCCAGCAGACTCACAGGACGGCCAAAGTCAAAACAAAGCAGCTAGCTTTGCACAATTAGCCTCTGCTCTCCATAGAAATCAGTCGGCCCACACCGGCCCCCCAAATGGTCAGTGGCTTAGTGCCAAAAATGGCCCACGTTGTAAAATAGAGCAGGATTTCTGTCTTTACCTAAGTTTCTCATGCTGTGCCTCTTGTTGCCTCCATTTGTTTCTTTGGAGAGATCTCATTCTTTCTTTAAAAGAACCTAAGAACCCATCTTGTAGTTTGATAAGCAAGTTCATCGTTTTTGTCTTCATTCATTATTTGCTTAGTTTTTTTCCCCACAATATTCTGTATTTATTTCGTCTCAAGCTAACATTTCTTTTTGGAAAATATCTTCAGAAAGTCTCCAGGTTTTCTTACAGTTAGCATTTCTTCTGGCATGCGAAGATTCTCACTCAGCCTTTATCCCCTTCTTCTTCATGTGTTTCTGTCTTTCTTCCTATTAGAATAACGTCAGGGTCAAGGCTCCCTGTGTGTGATCCAGAGCCAGGCTCAGTGCTGATCCAAGGCAGCTGCTTTGGCCATAATGCCTGTGGAGCAGATCTCTTGGATGGCCCTGCAACTGTAGCCAAAGGCCTGGATTTACGGGCCTCCTGGGCCTGTGCATGTTAGCACGCCGGTACATTGCCCCATAACAGGGCCTTTTTTTTGGCAAAGCATGTGCCTTTATTAATGAATAAAAGTATTTGGAGTTTCCAAAAGAGTTTTTAAAAACTTTATTGGCATTTTTATATTTAGTGCATTTTTTTTTTTGCCTCAAATGCCTAATATTTTTGGTAAGAAGCAAGTATTTTCCCCTTCTGTTTTTACTACTTGTTCCACTTGCTGACACAGAGGTGAACTCTGTTTATTGTCAAAACGCCATAATATGGGTGGTATAAACAGCCATCGTAGCTAGTAGGGGAAAGAAATTGCAGACCTGAGCTACCGAAAACAGTGTCATGTTGACAGTTGTAATAGCTGCAAAGATCATCACATTGTCACTGGTGGAAATGCTAAAGTGCTCTGGTTTGCTATAGCATGTGGCTGACAGAATGTGAGCAGACCTAAGCTCTGCGTAATCCCCCGCTGGGAGACGTCAATCTGGATCAATGGAAATGTTGATCGGTGGCATGATTATACCAGCTTGAGCTGGCTGAGCTAGTATTAGCGATTTGAACAAAGATGACTTAAACTCTGCCAGAACAGTGACATGTAGTGTTTTGTTGTTAACTGAGGAACAAATAAGCCGAACCCTAAACCATTTAGCAAAATGAAAAGAACAGCACTGAGTGAGCATAAGGAAGCATAAACTCCATTTTTTAAAGTATAAATTAAGGTCCATCTAATTAAATACACTAAACAATTCTATGGCATCCTGCTCAGAACTATTACCTATATGCCTCATAAATTGATCTTAATCCTCCACCCATCCGGTTGAGCCAGTGTGTAAATGAAACTTTGTTGCATCTACGACTGCGTACAGTACTGATGAAGAGAGCACAGTGTTTTCCTTAATGTAGTTTTAAACCTTTTCCACTTCACTAGAGAAGATTCAGTTGCTCATTTGCATGACTTTGTTTAAGGATGTAGCATGAAACACAGTGACTACAAAGCTGCAATTGCTCCTAGAGAATTCTTTTTTGTGCTTTGACGAACAGACCTAAAGGCTTGTGCTTACTTGAGTGGGTCATGTGCCGAAGACTGGAATGTGTGCTTGAGTTTAACTGTTCTCCATATTGTATCATTAGTTACAGTAAAGTGCATGATGTCATGTATTTTATGTAAGAGTCTGGGAAAAATAGCCTCATTAATGTCACTATCAAGATCACGGCAGACGATTGCCAGGCTCTATAGATGATGGGTGAGAATGTGTAAACAGGAAAGGGAAGATGAATTAATGTGACCTTTCGGCAAGGTAGAGGATAGGAAATGTCCTGCGTTTGGAGCTTTAACAGGGTCTTTGGGATTTCACAAAGTCTTAAGTGCTCATCCACAGAGAGATGTTTATTTTACCACACTACCTTGCTGCTTTCAAAGGTCACCCATGCAGTAAAACAGTCAGATTAAATGAAAGATAAACATTTACTTAGCTTTGCAAGATAGCTGTGTATGGAGGCACTGAGAGCCATGTGATCTCTGCCTCCAGCTGAGATGATCCTTGCAGTTAAATTGGTCTGTTTTTATTGTTCATGCCATGATTGGCAATAATGGATTTAAATATTACCATTGGGAGGAGTCTCCTTTTTCGTAACGCTCCAAAATCCAACGTGTAGATTGGTTGTTACGCTCATTATGGCTATAGAAGCAAAATGGAGGTCTGGAATTTTAAGTTTTACTTTCAGCAGGTGACTTTGGTCCACAGATATGGCTATGACTGATATAATCTTATTTAAATGCCACTTTTCACTTCCAAAGATATAGAATGTTTCACATGGTTGCAGGTCCCATATTGCTTATTGCTGAAGAAGTTGAACAGCGATTAAAATAGCACCAGGGGTTTGCGAACTTTGATCAGTCCCTGTCCTCATTCCAGACGTAACACTCTAAAGCCATCATCAAAATAATCTCTGCAGTTAAGGAAAACCTGCTGCATGCTTCTTTTCATTAGGAAAGCCAGACAGCTTGTCTCTAATTTCCTTAAGATGCAGTGAGAATGGTGGAGTTCCCCGGTTTGTGCTGGTGTAGTTGAACTGGACAGAGAGCGTTGTTGTAATTCCGCCCCAGAGTATACGGGTATAGTGCTCTTCCACACCTGTGTTGGTTTAGACCACTTTTGTAACACCTCTACAGTTTGGCGTCTGCATCCATGAGGCATTTAAAGTTTATATGGTCACCAGGTGCAGCGAGTGGGAGGATCTTAGGCTGCACATGGTTGGAGAGACACTGAAGAAGGCACAAGGGCCCACCTTTAAGATGACACTCCAGGTTTTTACAAGCATCCTCCATAATAATGGAGTGGAGAAGCACAACGAAGGTGGCAACGTTTAACAGGTGGTGTGTTATCTCCCTATTTTATAGGAGTGGACTTGTGGAAGAGGAGCAAATCAAGATCTTCTCCCAAACAGTTCTAAATCATGTGATTAGATGCTTAGAATGAATGCAGAGAGTGACTTGATTTACAACTAGAACTGTCCAATTATTTAAATCCTTGGGCCTCATGTTAGATCCATAGAAATCTGTGTGGTGAATCAGCTATGGGCTATTCCTTATAATCTTAAAAATCATCAATAGTAGACTGCTACGCACACTACTATTATGCATGCATGAGTGTATATTTACTTATATTTTGTTAATCATTAGTCTTTTTTCCCAGTATAACCGTTCCTTTTTACTGATTCTTTGGCTATATTGGAGCATTTTGACTTCATTGGTAAAGTAAGTCACTGAAAAAGAACTGTTTTGAAAGTATCGATGACAGGCTGCTTTGCTGTATTTTGCAGTCTTGGCATGTTGCTTTTATTCACTGTAACTCAATGCCTTTTCCACTTGTCCGACCACAGGAATTTCGTCCTAGGCTTGGGTGTCTTGCTTGCTTTATTTAATGACCCACAATGAACGTTTAGCACTTCATCTTGGCAACCACTCGCTGTGCGCCCATCGCACTCTGAGCTTTTCCAAAGCCCTCATGCTCTCTACTGCTCATCCTGAATGGTCTGGTGAAACACCGCTGTGCTGACTCTGGACTTCTGCGGCCGTCTGTGTGTGGTGAGGTCACTCTGGCAGCAGAGTGTGAATGGGTTTGCTTACTTCTCTCTCATTGGTGAAACACTGAAGCACACAGATGAGAGGATTGCCAGGGATGACTCTCCCAGCAGGGATGGTTTACCTTTGAGTAAACAGCTCTGTGCAATAAGCAGCTACACCGCCAACCCAATGCACGGCGAGCAAAACAGGATTGCGAAGAGAAGATATAAGACTGGACAAAAATGCTTCTAAATGAAGACCTTTCCTTAAACTCTCATCATTTACGATTATTTACTTCAGGCAGATGTGTTCACACTGTGTGTCACTAAACTCAGTGCTTGCTTCCCAGCTGCAGATGTTCCATATGTGCAGCATATTTAACCTTTTTGTTTACTTAAGAGTGTCTCATCATCCAGTCTTCAGACCATTTTTGGGGATCATTACCTTATGGTTTACAGTAGAGCCTGGAAATCATGATCATTTCCCTCGCTTTGCCAAATGTCTTGCCTTCTTGGACAACTATCAATGCATTAGTATAGGCAGGAAACTGTAAAGTTTGGGTTTCTGGAATGAGAAAAGTGTGAGCCAAGAAAGGTCATTAAAGAAATCCTCCACAGAAGCCAACAGTTATTTCCTAGTTCAATTATGGTGGTAATCCTTTTGTCAAAATTTATTTTTTGCACATTCTTGGCAATATATACCTTAACAAATCCTGACGAACAAGCTTAGAATACAATACTGCAAATATTTACCTACATTTTACACATAAATATTTGCAGGAATATACAGAAGGTTTACTGACTGAAGGATGTAAAACAGGTCTTTAAATTACTTAATAGGCATGCTAGGGTGACACTGTCTGAGCAGGGACAATATAAAATCTGTAAACCACTTACTGCCCCCATACAATCATAGAGCTCCTTTCACTTCCCGCTGGGGTTTAACAGCGTCTTCTGGGCCTTTGCACACCTGCTCCCCGCATAAATTCAGGCCCGGAGAGAGTACAGTGAAACTGTGCAGCTGCACCCCGCACTATTAGGACCAATTGTGTCCAGTCACAAAAGAGTGTCATCTGTCATTACTGCCATGCCCATGATGTAATCACGCCCCCCCAAATGGACTCTAACACTCATCATTTAAAAACGCCAACCTCAGGCTCCCGTCCAGTCGGCATGAGATCAGATCTAATCTGAATGAAAAAGAAAGTGGCAGGTGTGTGACCTCACCTTGTGTGTGAGGATCTGATGCTTGTGCTGACCACTGCATCTTGAGTGTGGTTTTGGTGCAGATGGTGGGGGATGCTGGAGTGTGACATGCCCAGATTGCGCTCGTTGCCACAGAGCTGAGGCGTCTCTTGGGGGAGATCGTGTTACCGTGTGCAATGAGGCAATGGGACCTGGGCTCACTCTCAGCCCCTCTCTCAGCACACAGCTTTTGAGAGCCACTGGGACGTTGTTTACAGGGCAGTTGATAGACCTGCGAACCCACAAAACTGTGACCTGGGCTGGGGGGCTGGGCACCCTGGAACTCTTTTTCTTCAAATCCTTGCAAAGTCTTTATCTGTTCTCCTTATTGATGATTTAAAAATAATGCTATTTATTTGTAGCTGTATTTTCTATGATATTCTCAGTTTGTTAGTGGCTCTAGTGGACAGTGTAAACTGCAAAAAAGTAAAACTGTGTTATATTTACATGAGAATGTAATATACATTATTTGAAGGCTAGTGGTGTCAAAGATGAAGACTGATTAATGGTTTTTGTTTCTTATAGCCATTCCGTTTTCAAACTAGAAGATGTCTGTGCTCATTAGCTCTGAAAAACTGTTAAACTGTTTAATCCAGCACATACTGTATCTAAGGCTCCAGGGCTGGAGTTTAGGCAGGAGATGCTGTGCGACTCTTAGCCACAAGTTTAGTCTTGGAGGCTGCTCTGGACACACGTCTTTCGGTCTGGGCAAATAAGCCCTGAACATTGGCAGAGTTGTGTTTTTCCCCCCTATTTCTACTACTTCTTCTCCTTGTGGAAAAATCATCATTTTCAAAGAAATTATGAAGTGCTAGGAAAGTAAGTAAATGATAATGTTGCATTTTTGGGAAAGTGGGAACTTTCACATTCAAATGTATACATTTTGCTGTATATATGGCTGGAAAAATGACGTTCATTCAAGTCTGTTGTCAGTTTAGACTGAACTTCTGCTTCTTTTTATATTTAACCTACAAGGTTTCCTTTTTTAGCTTGCTCATTAAGTCTGTTTGTGGACTACTAACCTCTCATGACTCTATTTTTCCCACCAGTTCAAATCAGTTGTCTATAGTGACATCTGAAACTGTAACTACACAACACCATAAAGCTGTAAAGTAGAACTACTAATGCTTTGTCATACTATACAGATTTGGTAAAGCTAGTCTTTCATTTCAAATAATAGGGGGATTGGAAGGTCTAGCTCTTCGGTGAGTCTAATAAAGGCATCTAGTCTGCGGTTTACTCTGATGAGTGTTCTGCAGATCTTTCCCCACTGTGTACTACACTCCTACACCCAAAGGGAGTGTCCACCATTACTCACACAACGCCACATTAGGGAGGGTGTGACCCTTGGGGTAAAATCTTTTGGCAGCTGAAATACCCGATGGTGTCCCCTGATTTTATTGTAACGACTTACTGTATGCTTAGTGTTCAGTGTGGAACTGGAGATTTGTCTTTCATCATAAGATCAGTGACAATTCCTGGTTCCACCCTGAAGTGGGGACGGGACAGAAGAGTGTGTATGTGCCTGTGTGTGCAAACACTTTATTTTAACTTTGCTCCTTACTGGCACATCTCGCACACATGTGTTAAACAGACAGCAAGTTTCAGGTTGAGTGTGAGCCAGATGTCTGCTTCCTGACTGTTTTGGCCACCAGACTGGTCCAGGGCCATAAAACCCAGCACTACTGTACTTTTCTGAAAGTGATCCTGGTTCACAGGTGAAACTCAACTGCAGTGTTAACTTACATGCGAATGCAATGTCAAGTACTAAGGCCCATTCCATTTTAAGCCATCTGTGTGTTCATATACTGGTGTTTTCTCAGCTGTGATGCATAATGCTTTTATATAATTTGTTTCCAGGCTACAATTTTACTCAAGACATTAAATGTCCATTAGCTGAAAAATTGTCCCATCGGCTACTGTGGGTTTGAAGTTCACAATTCACAAAGCACTGAGGAAGCGTTATTGATGGCACCTTTATGCGGGCACATGTATCAAGACTGATAAGGTATCAACAAGACAGTTGTTGGAAGTGATCAATTTCACCCGATTTGAGTTGTGTGCCTAAAAGGCAATTACCTGTGAAAGTTAGCCCCTGGCAGGTGAAGTAATAAGGAAACAGAGCTTTTTTACATCCTCTTTCTATTTACACAATAGCTGAACTGTTTGCTTTCCCATAATCTCTGACAGGGTTTTATAGCATAGCTGCTCTCTGTAAATGGCTGGATCTTTGACATTTGTAGTTCACTTCTGTGTTCGCTGACATTCTGTCCAGTTCAATTAAGTCATTTTGTAAGCCGTCCAAGTGCAAGTCCGCCCTACATGCTGGACATCCCACGCACTAGATTACAGCTAAAGTTTGATAACACTCGTCAGCACATAGCTTTTCACATTTCCAGGGAGCCATCTGAGGGAGTGTGTCATCTCAGCAATTAATTATTAAAGTGGTTCTAGCCGTCAGTGTGAGAGGTGATTTCTGGAGGCGGCCAAGAGCGTTTCCACCGACGCATGTGGACGTGCTCTTAGCCGCCTTGATGGAGGGGGAGGCACTGGTCTTTGTGAAAGTTTGGCCACCCACCCATAAACCCTCCTGCAAATCAAATGCAAATCAAATAGCTTCTGTCCCTATAGCAACTCCTGACAACAGCCGGCTGCATGAGTTGGACAGGAGGCTAACAGCCACTGGAAGACTGACCCGATCTCCACATGTTATAAGTCTCTAAAGGGAGAGCCGAGTTGTAAAGACTCACGCTCCAACTGGAAAGTACCTTCTTTGTTTCTGTAGATTTATAGGAATATGTTAGTTAGAATATGCTACAATAATTGCCCTTGGTACAAGTTGTATAATGGCAAAATATCCCTCTCTCTTTCACCAAGGTGACAGTTAATCATTTGTGTACAATTCTTTTGTCAGTGCACTTTATGGCAGTGATCATTCTTCCTGGAAAAAGAAGCAGAGCCTATAAAAACACATTTCTGTTTAAAAATAGAACTCCTACTGCTGTTAGTGTAACACACATCTGACTGATTAACTATGGGTTTTCAAACCAGTGCTGTGGCAGTTGATTTTAGGTAAAAGTTGACATTAATGTCATAAATGTCCTGTTTCAATATATCTATGAATATTAAACTGTTATCATTGCTAATTATTGCATGCTGGCTGTTGTTACAGACATTGTGGATTAGCTTTCTCCTAAAAATAAAAGGTTCTCTAAGGTAAAGAGTTGCAAAGACTAACATGTTAAAATGTAAAGATACTACAATAGTGCTGTTCTGCACAGTCACTTAATTTCTCAGCAGCCTTTATTTTAAGAATGACTGACTTTAAACATCACTATAATATTTCTGTTTCATGGAGTTAAGGCAAAATTGGTTAATGTGTAAACGTGTAGAATTTGACACAGGCAGTGTTATGCAATTAGTTTTTGATAGTTTTTGCAACCCAGTTTGGTTTTGATGATTGCAAAGTTCACATATTTGAAGCCGTAGTATTGTATGTCTTGAACTTGACCTTGGCCTGTGTTTGTTTTGTTCATTATTTACATTCCTGTCCATTGACTTCCCTCTTTTCCCAGGGTTTCATCAGCGACTTAATAGGGTTTCTACATACTTCCAGGATAACATTGAAAATGAGCCTATTAAGCAAGATAAGGTCATTTCCACTTGGATTATATTTTAGTAACTATCTTAAAACAGTTTAAGCTGGGGCATCATGTATACATTATAACAGTATGTGAATAACTTCTGTATAAAGTCCATGGATTGTTGCATAATTAAAATTATCTCTGTAAACCGATACTTCCTGTCTGTCTAGTGCTGGTTTTAATTAGTGTCGATCCTTTTAATAGTCAGTTCTACCCAGCCACACCCCAAACCATTTCTAAGTCAGGAGATTTTATATGAACCACAATGGGCATCTCAGTTTCAACCCTTAAAGAGTATTTAATATTTTATGTGCAAATGTGATGGTGACTCAAACTCCCACCATGCTGCCCTATGGTACTCCCTTACTTCCTGCTGAGTAGTTGGATAAACAAGCTTTGCCTCATGGAGTTTGGCCTCCCTCTTGCTCCTCACTCATCCTGAGCCTCAATGGCACCAACTGTAGTCTCGTGCCCATCAGCCCCGGATCCAATAAGGGTCACATTTGGGTCACGCTTCCTTTAGAACCATGTCAAGTGATGTACTGTTCTAGAGCTTGTTTCTCTATGCTGTCTTTGTCTATATATGTGTGTGTGTGTGTGTGGTATCTGTTTCATTACTTTTTCTACCTTGGCTTCTCAGAGCCAATGTGGTCTGCTTTAAAACCTAATTGAATTTTGGAAAGCTCAGCTGTGTGTCTCTCAGGGGACAGCTTGGATGAATGAGGGAGGATGTCCTCACCGTGGGGCATCAGGGCACTGGGACAAACAAAGGCTTGTGCTGGACCCCGGAGCCACTCTGAAGTATATCTGAGCAGTGCATGATGATTTTAAAAACGAGTGTAAGGTTAGATTGAAAAGCACAGTGTTCACTTAGCTCTGCGTTTTACCATCTCTGTCCTTACCTACCCCGCCTAAAGACATGGTCCTGTTTTCTTTTCTTGTTTTGGTCAATGGAACTACCCTTTTTTTTTGCAGTGTTCCATTAAATCTAATTTCCTAATGACATCTTGTAAAACTCATCAGAAGATTTTGGGAAAGGCCTCTGGCCTTGGAGGAAGCAGAGCTATGTACAAGTGCATGACCTACTTCCTTCTGGCCTGTTATTGTCCCACACACTTAAGAGGCCGATGTATGTTTCAGACCAGACCGAGTGGGCTGCTCTATTTACAGAACTACTTTTTAGCCGAAATAATAACTACTATGTCAGGTCTTATCGTTGGTTACATCCCTTTACCCCATGCAGCCACACTTTTAATTTGGACAGTGTGTGGTCAGCACTCTGCAGTGCTCGGTGTGTGGCTCTGCAAGGCTTTCTGGAACCGTTCACGTGGGGCACTTACTCAGGGTCAGTCTTGCAGTCCCAGATCACACAGATCTCTGAGTTCCACCTCATCAGGAAAACTGAGTCAGAGTAGACAGGGGGAAACGGTAAAGCTGAGGGCTTTGAGAGACTAAAAACAGCTTCTGTGTTTGGCTCTGGTTTTCCTGATCCTGTCTGTGCGTGTGTGCGTTTGTGAGGGAAGTGGGGGTAGGCGGGTGTTGGAAGTGGAAATGTGTGTGAATTTGGGGGTGTAGTGTGAGAAGGGGATTTCCCAAAGAATTTGTCATGCACTGATATTTGAATGCCTCACGCCATTAATTTGGCTACTGTTAAGTACAGTAAGTACATATTATTTGCCTAGATTAGTGCCCAGCCTGGCATATTTACATTTAAAATGGAAGCTAATATTATTTATCATTCAGAGCAAGTCTTAGTTAGGGTATAATATGGATTGACAGCATAATAAATGGCTGTCAGTGAGAACAATCATATTTGTGTACCTTTGTAAATCTTGCTGATTATGGTTTTCCATTCATATATGTTGATTTGGTTGATGAAGTCCTATAGAGCTTATTCATAAGCTGTTTGTAGTGATTGTTTTCTGCTTATAATAATAGCTTTATATCAGATCTTAGATCTTAGAGCTTACCTGGCCTGGTTTCATCCAGATACACTGATTTAAGACTCAACAAAAACCTGCAAACCTGTAAAAACGTTCTTCCTTCGTTTTAAAGCCTCCTGTTGATTTTGTATGGTCCTGGAGGAACTTATTACATCATGCATCTGTTTGCTACACGAAACTCCACCAGAACTTCCTACTGCCAGCATAATCCTATCAGACGGACATTTGCTAAACAAACGACTTGGAACTGTGCCTTCCTTCGGTAGGAGGGGAGGCAGCTCAGGTGTTTTGGCCAACTGGTTGGATGCACCTGTGTGTTTGGAGCTTTAAGTCCTGTAAGGAGCCTACGCTCTATTGTCTATTACAAGTGAGACTGTGATGCCAGTGCCACGTGGGTCATCTCAGCAGGAAGGCTTCCATTTCCCTTGTAGCTCATTCAGCACAAGATACGGACATCCTGCAGCATGTGGTGTACTAGGCAGGGCTGGCTCACGCTCAGCATCCCGCTCTGACCCAGTGCTGTGCCATTATTTTCTCACCAAACAATGAAATGTAGCAAGGCTACTGTTTGTTCTTGCTAATGCTGGCCTGACGGTTCCAGGTTTTGACCTGTGGAACAAAGCTTGAATCATTTCTCACATTTAAAGTGTGATTTTACATTAGCATACTTGTGGCAAAATTGTTTTTTTATTGATCCAGTTAAAACAGATCCATTTAAAATGGAGATTTCCACTGTACAACCAGGAGTTCAGCCATGTTTCCATGAAATCACCCTTATGCTTCCTAAGATAAACTCTGCACATGAAGGTCCATTTATATCTTTTCCCTCTGTTTAAAAGTTTATCTTGGATCCATCTGCCCGTTCGATGTCGCCTGCTTTCTCCATTTCTCAGGGATACCAGTGGCAGGAACAGGCTATTTTTTGACGTTGCCTCATACTGTGGCTTTGGGCTTCTTTGCTGCCACAGGAAAACTGAAATTACAGCTCATTCTCCTGCAGGCGGTGTGTTACGGAGTGTGCCAGGCACTCCTCATCCTCCACGCAACCGCCCTTCATCCTTTGGGCAGTTGTGAAGGCCTCTGCCCATGGGCTTCCTTGCTGGCTGTCTGCTTTGAAGTTGTCAGTGATCTCTGTAGGCTTTTAGCTACCAAAGTGGTAGGGTATTTAAAGTATATTTACTTTTACAACGTTTAGCAGACATTCTTATCCAGAGCAATTTCCATTTCTTAATAATAGGGACAGTCTCCCTGGAGCAATTGTAGGTTAAAGGTCATGCTCAGGGACCCAGTGGTGGTAGTGCTGGAGGTAAGATTTGAACCCATGACCCGTTGACTGATCTGAATGGACTTTTCTTGCATTGTCATATCCTACCAGGCTAGGCTTGCCATCAGAAAAAATATATATAATCATGTTTACTAAATTACTATATATATTTTTAACATCATTTCTACTTGTAGATCCTAAATACACCCTTTATTAAAGTCACAAAGTTGTCTGTCTGTTATATTTTCATTAAATAAATGTTTGGTAAAAGGATTAGATTGTAAATACAGTACATAAAATATTTGTTGTGATCAGTAATTAAAGGTCAAAGGAACTCCAAGTTTACGTGCACCCGACCTAGACCGAGGCTTGTAACAATAGTGAATATTAATGTCTGTAGAAAAGTAATTTGTTTAGTTCAAACTGATAAAATCATCAATAGATTAATCACGATAAAATATTCACTAGTCACAGCCCTAGGCCAAACCAAAACCATCATTGTATTGAAGATGATCCACCACAAATGCCACACACGTGTTTGCTCCCTTTTGTTGGCTGAAGAGGGTTGTAGTGGTGTGTGTTTGCATTTGCAGGTCACACTGCTCTGAAAGCTGTCTCTACCCAAACAGTCGCCTGCAGGGTCTTTTCATATTAAGATCCAATCCATTCATATTCATGGGGGTCCCTCACAAGGTAAAGAGATCTCTGAGAGCATGCTGTAAGGATCTGATGCATCGATTTCAAACTGCGAATGTGGCAAATTTCCATCCATGGGTTCCGCCTGCCCCTCCCATGCTCTCTAGCTTAGGGTTTTGTGGTAATTGTGTTATGGTTGTCCTTTGTTTGGCTCATGTTGAGCGGCTGTGGGGCCTCACAAAGCACCAGACATCTGTTCTCTAGGCCCCTGCACATTTCTCTAGTGATGTAATGTCCTGTGCCCCCCCTGTCTCTACCTCTCGCTCACCACCCATCTTTTCACATACTCCAAGCTTACACCCAGACCAAAAATCTGTTTCCTTTTGCCAGATTTTGAGCTCACTTATCTGTTGTACATAGCACAGAATCATGTTTGCCTTGACTTGAACATGGTAAGTCTGTATGTCCAGTGGGACCAATTTTGGAAGAATAGTGCAATGTTTTTGGATTGTTCAATTTGATATTTCTTAAAATCAGACACATATCCTTTTACTCCAGACAGGTTTAATTCAGTAAAAGCCACTTTGATCTTTATACATGGTGTGATTTGTTTGTTCTTATACATTTATAACAGTTCAAGGTTTTAAATGAACCGGACAAGGTCATCAAACAGCACTGTAATGATCTTGCACGAAGAGGGATGCTTCCAACATTATCTTTAGTGTTGCTTTGTAGTCTGCAATTAACCGTTCGAGCCGACTCATTTTCACTGACACGCATACAGTTACCACTAACATCCCCTGCAGAGCACAAGAATCAAGCCTTTTTGAAGATTAAGGGGGTTCTCAATGTTTTTTACAAGAGGGGAAACTACATGCAACATTTCCCTCACAATCAGAGCTATTATTAGTGGTGGTTCTGGAACATTCCTGGGTAATGATTGCAGAGAAGTACAGACAGGGGGGAAAACTGAGGGACTATGTGAGCTGGCTGGAGAGCCATTTTAAAGTCTTGTGATCTGATGGAAGTGAAATGAAATGAGAGAGTCACAATATTAAGACTGCAGCTCCAAATGTGATCCTTATGGCTTACAGCACCTCGACTCATGTGCTCCTTCCCCTCTCTGGAAGCGCTCCCACGCTGCTGGTGGTTTGTTTGCACGGTCCAGGCGAGCAAATCAATGACAATCATCTCATTGTTACGGAGCCCTATGAGCTTAGGACCGTATGACCCACTTTCCTATTGTGTCTGTGTGCTGGAATTCATGGTAACGTGAAGCTTATTTAATATTCACTTCACCTAAGGGGAAAGTGGTCCTGCTATCTCTGGAAACTGTTTCAGTCCCATGTAAAGGGGTTGGTAGTTGACCTAGTGGTAGAGACTCATCTATGGACCAAGAGGTTATATGTTCAAATCCAGCTCTATCCTACATCCAGCTGTGACACCATTCGGCTCCTGAGCAACACCCTTAACCCAAAGTTGCACCAGGGTGACAGGAAACGTAACTCAATCCAGATAAGAGGGTCTGTAAAAATGTAAATTTCTTGACCCAGCACCACCACAACCTCTTTATTTGTAATTAGAAAGTGTGAATTACTCTGGATGAGAGTGTCTGCTAAATGGCATAAACGTAGTCATTAAAATGTAAAAGTCTGCATGGTCTTTACACTGCCTGGATTGAATAGTCCTCTCAAAGTCTTGAATATGGCGTGAAGAGTGATGACTTATGTTCAAAGAATCTAAAACTTATCAGGGTTTAATTTTCCATGCTGCTTCTGCTGCTTATACCAGGGGTTTTCGACTGGTTCTGTCTCAAGGACCACCATTCAGACCAAGCAGAAGTCTGCGGCCAACTGTGTGTTTAGATATTTGCATTCTATTCATCTACATACAAATACAAATACATTTTAAAAAGTGACTTCAGTAGTGAAACCGGATTGCATGCCATCCATTTCATTCTGTATTTCATACTGTTAGCACTCATGAGTTTGGTCAGCAGTGGTTGTTTGGTTGTGAGAGAGGATACAATGCCAGTCAGCCAAACAAAAAACCCACAGCAAAGCAAAATGCAGCCTCATGATTCATCACATTGTTTAAGCATTTGTTGAGTGTTACGCAGATGCGACCCAGTTTCATACAAGATTGCAGTGTGCTTTTGTTTAGCCGACATGTGGATAAGAGCATGGAGCTTACATGCTCTTAATGCTATGTTTCCTCTTCCCTCTCCTGTCAGAGACATGGAAGGAGCAACGGCCATCGTGTCCATTCTGAGACTTACTGAGATTGTAGTTAAGGTGATAAGGAGTGAAGGTTCTGGATATTATCAATGAGTGTATGTTTTATAGGATGCTATAGTCCTGCCTCCAGCACTACGTTTTCCCAAAGTTGCTCCAAGGAGACACTCTCTGTCATTAGAACATGTTAGTGTTGTGGATAGGAGTGTCTGATGAAACATTACTCCAGAAACACTGGCCCTATATTCAGGAAATAGTTATCTGCTGTGGATAAGAGAATTTATGTTACACTGTGTTTTTACTATATTAATTGTAAATGACATGGGGGGTTTTTGTCTTCCGCAGTTATGCTTTGGCAGATGAGGCCTACAGGTCTCTTCGAGATCAAGACAAAGACCAGTGCATCCTCATCACAGGAGAAAGTGGGGCTGGAAAGACAGGTAAAACATGAAATGTGATATTAATGAAATGTATATTTCTGATCAATCAAAGAGCAACCATTAAACATCAAAGCCGCTTCCAAAATAAATTACACAGATTGTTGTATACTTTTTTTGTTGTCATTTTATTGAGTGCTTTTCAGATTTGTTTCTACCTATCTACCTACAACACCAGCTCAGGCACATACTGCCCAGGAACATGCAAGACCAAAATATATGTAGATGGTAATGGAAACCCCAAATAAGGTTTTGGATCTACTAGGTCGCAGTGTTCCTTTTAGGAAGGCTGAGTTATATTACATAGTCTGATATTCATTCTTTTCTCACTTTTATTTTTTTCAGTTGCATTAATTTACTTTTAACACTGAAGCTGGCATTCAGATGAGCTTCTGTGATAAAGAAATGGAAATCTCATTCCTTTGTTCTTTTGTGATAAGTTTTTCATGTGGAGTCTTGGAGACAGATAAAGATCTATAAATGTGTGCCAGGTGTAGTCTGGCATCAAACAGCACGATTTACGGCCCATGCATTATTGCAAAAGCTGATGCACACATTTTGCCTCTATCTAACTGTAACAGATGGAGACCATCTCATCAAATCGTCTTGTATTGTTAGTGTTTACAATGCTAAATTCCCTAGTAGTCAGAAAGTTAAGTTGACCCACACTAATGATAATATCTTGCTGAACCATGGGCTCTTTTTGCCCTCACAGTTGTGTGCTCGACCAACCACAGTGGTATGGTTTCGGGCCACATGCAATGCAGTGGGTCTGTTGGTTTACAGGCTGAGGGTTGTGCTGGCAGAACTCTTCCCCACGGTGTGAGGAGAAATGTTCCACATGCTCAATGCAATTGTGCTAAAAATGAATGAATATCAACAAGGCACTAGCTATTTGCCTAGTCTTTCTATAGACTGTAAACACTGCATGATGTCCTCCCATACTATGCTGTTATTTGACTAACAGAATCCCTCTGGTGAAACAATAAATCTTTTGTCATTACTGGGATTGTTGCCTAAACCAAACATTTAGACAGGAGGCTGGAGAGATGATCTTGACGGCATCATCATTTTACCCACGCTTACCTCATTTGGTTACCAACCACTACTTTGCAGTCAAAGCTTTAAGCATGTACAAATGTCAAAGTGAGTTTTAAATAGCAGACTCTAGAGACTTTTTATTTATTTATTTATTTTTACAGTGCTCTGTTTTTTGTACTTTACACTCAACACAGCTTAACCACAGCAATTTATAAGCCTTTGCTACTCATTATTAGTCCTCTGTTTCTTTGAACACTGGCATCTTTCTATGCCAACCTCATTGGCTTAGAAGTCAAATCCAGGAAGTCCAGCAGTCAAGGCAATGAGATAAATTGGGATTTTGGTAATCTCGTCATCATTTTTGTGGTTTACAGAGAAAGAGACCGGTGAAAATGTTGGAGTGCTTGTCTAGGCTGTGGAGTTAATTTAAAAGTGATTTACTTTAATAATCAAAAGCTTTCTTAGGAGCACGATTAATTGCAAAGTTCTTATTTTCCACTTTGGACAGTCATGATGATTTATGCCATTCTGTATAGAAATCACGTGATAAAAGCTTTTAACCATCAGAAGCATATTTTTTTGTTTGTGACGTAAAAGTACATCGACTGCTTTTTGTTGTGGTGTTAAATGATATCTTCCTAAAAGAAATTCTTTACAATTAAATAGAGCATTGTTTGACAGAGTATGGCTAAAATACTTCTTTTAAATTTCTAGATTACAGTATTGGGTTCCTCTGCTGTGTTTAGTCTAAAATGTCAATCATGACAAAAGAGTTTTTTTTTTCTAGCCTTAAAGATGACTTAGCACTCTCTCATACTGGGCACGGCTTACACTTTATCTTGTTTTAAATTGTACCACTATTGGGTTTTCCTTAGTCATGTAGTTTGTAAGCCCCAGACTCTTGATCAAGCTTTTAAGTCTGGACATATACAGCCCTGAAAATAAAAGACTCGGTTATTGGCATCAGCTACAACATGGTATATGATCTTAAACTCCTTTTATTATGTTAAATCTCACTTCTTCATACATCAAGTAGAAGTCTTTTTGCTCCAGTCTGTCCTCCTAGCAATGTCTGTCATCTCTTAGTAGAGATTTACCAGTTTTCACCCCAGCTTTCGCACTCTCTTCTGCACTTTTCTATTTTTACATATAGAAGGTTTATCACATCACGACACAAGCTGTCTAAATCAGGTTGGGATAATCGTCATTAGTGGTCAATCACTAAAGCTAGTGGGGCTTTCATCCCACTTTATGTCCAGGAAGCTTTTTCCAATCAGGTCTTGTACATGTAGTGATTTACCAAAGTCTCGTATAAGCCTGAGCACTGCCCAATCCAGACATGGCAAAGTCATCTAAAGTCCATCATGGATTAATCACATGACTGTGTTCTTCTGAAGGCTGGGTCTAGCCATTAGCTCCATCTTTTATTTCTGTTTTTTTTAATTGTCATTTCATTACAGACACTACTACAGAAATGAAAAGATCGTAAACAGATTAATTCACATCTGGCTCTGCGAGAAGAGGGAGTGGTGTCTGTGTATTATGGTGGGAAAGCTGGGTGGGGGGATAGGTCTGATGTAATAAGGGAGATTTTGGAGGTGCGTCCCTGCCCCGTCTGACACACTATGATCTCTGACCTCTCTCTTCTCCTGTGTTTTTTCCAGAGGCCAGTAAGCTGGTGATGTCGTATGTGGCTGCAGTATGTGGGAAGGGCCAAGAGGTGAACAAAGTGAAGGAACAGCTGCTACAGTCCAATCCTGTGCTTGAGGGTATGTGTGAACCCCGCCTCCTTACAGTTTTCAACATGAAACTGCAAATAAATTGCACATAACTCAGATTTTCTATGCCAGGCGGGGGGACGGACCTACTTCAGCACTCATTGCAATGTTCGTTTCTAGAAGAGTTTTAAGAATGGGCGGTTGCTGCGACCATCGTCACTGCTTATTTTCTCATAATCTCACTCCACTCACAACTGTCTGCTTTTCACTGTTAATGGAGCACAAAGCTCTGTGCTCCCCATTGGCATGCAGACAGCTGTGTTTTTAACATGGGGCCGTGCACAGGAAATGCCCATGAGCGATGAGGTGGATATAGAAGCACCAAGCCGACCTCCACATCTGTGAGAGTTTAGCTGCTGGCAGTAATGATCCCCACGCCTGAGGCTCAGCAGACTTCCTGCCCCATGCTCAAGCTCCCGTAGACACTGTGGGCAGCCAGGACTAAACTCTAGAGAATACAGGAAAGATTCGTTCCAATTTCGCCCGTAATGGCTGTTGAGTTTCCATCTCGCCGTTAACTGTGGCACTGTGTTGGAACCCACTTTCTGATGTTTTATGCACAGAGTAAAAGCTAAATATGTATTGGCTTCAAATTGGAAAAGCAATCAACCCAATGCAGTAGAGTTTGCCAATAATATATGATATTGTTAACACCAGATCCTTTTTTCAGGCCCCACTCTCGCTAATGCACATAGCCATCAGTAGTTATGGCGTTCATTCACAAAGCAACCATTTTAATCATCCTAAAAGCCACGTGGAGTCAGGTGTGAGCATGGTGGCTAAAAGCCGTTATGTAGATTGATCCCGCTTCCAGGTCACCAACGTTCTCTAATGTATTGTATGAACAACATACATTTATCCTAGTGTGTTCCCGCCTGATTATAATTATTTTTAAACCAGTAGGAGCCGATCACCTTGGACATGTGCTAATCTGTGTCACTAACCAAACATCTGTTCCTTCTTTGTAGCTTTTGGAAACGCCAAAACTGTGAGAAATGACAACTCCTCTCGATTTGTGAGTATCTGCGTCTGTTTCCTGGCAGAGTGCTCTCTGCTTTGATTACTCTACAGAGTGTGTTTGCATAAGATTCATTATGCACAGACCTTTGATCTTAGCGTGAAAACTGTTAGGGGGCAAAGCACCAGAGCAACAGAAACAGTTCAACTACCTCTTGACTTTCTGAATGTGCTACTCTTTTGCTTAATAATATCTTTCATGACTAAGATCTTTCTCTGGGAGACCCCAGTGCTACAGACAGGAGTCATGACTCATTTTTGCTTGTGTTCTTTTGGCTACCTGTTGACCAACATTTGGGCGTGCTTGGCCCTGCTGTTCTCCATATAGTAACGGCAAAGCAATTACTGTTACAGCACGAAGCAGGATTCAAATGAAGCTCTAGTTGTAACCTCTCTGTCAACTACGTCCGGATGCTTGTGTGTGTACCTCTGCCAGGAGCCCGCTTTCATGAAGCGTGCCTGTAGGCATTCCTCTCCTGTTTGTGTCGCTGTGTTCATTGTGAACACATTCTGCTGCACATCACAGTTCTGAGCTGCTTGAAGAAGACTGCACTGGACACGTTTACCGTTACTTATTTGTTTGTGTGCATGTGGATGGGAGTGGGCTAATGAGGTGCAGCAAAGGTCTGTGTTTGGTCTGCTGCCACTTGATGGCTGGGCTCTTAGCCAACTGCCATCAGATAAACATGCACCAAAGCTACAGTTTACATAGGGACAGGGGTCAGGCTAGAAAGCTCTGTCCAGACTGGGCAAATTTCAGAGCCATTTCAAGGGGGTATGCATTACGTAACTGGGCGCCGTATTGACTGGAGAGAGAGGATTGCAGCCTGCCTTTTTTAATATTTAAACACAATTACAAGCAATATGATTTTTCTAACCCTACTGTGTTTTTTGTTTCAATTCTCTTGCTGAATATTGCATCAACTAAGGTGACTAGGGTATAGCTTATTTGGAGTCTCTCACATGGGGTGGGGGACAAAAGATCCCAGAACATGCATGAGAGGAAATCTATTGGGCAGGAATCATGCAGAAGCGTTCTCACGCTTGCTGTGTGTGTTAAAAGGAGTAGGGGGTGGTGCAGGCTGTTTCAGATTCTTTCTTGATGTCATCGCATGACTCCATGCTTCTCCAATTAGGCTCAGCACTGAGAAAGTCTTCTCAACTGCTCTGCAGATCTGTTAGCCACTAGTAGACAAGCAGGCCCACTAATGGTGCCCTAACACCCTCAGGGTCAGAGTTTTATGTTTGCTTTTGTGTTGAGCAGTGGTGTTGAAGAACAATTAATGAAAGAGAGTCAGATCCTTAAATGCTTTTTGACTCAGGCTGTATAATATCATCTCTTCTTCCCTAGGCCAGCGAAAAAATGTTGATCTGTTGCTTCCCTTGGCTAGGGAGAAGTTTTGTTGAATTTGGCTGTAGCTGTGGAGACATTAGCTTTGAAGCGCTGACGAGTGAAAAAACGCTCCAATGACTGGGGGAGTTGTGTTTTTCTAAATGTAGAGTTTAAAATTTCTTCTGCTGCAGAAAAAAGTGTATTTACCTCCACATTAGCTTGGTATTTCTGTATTTGTATAATTGCCAGCTTGCTTTATGAAAACTTTGCACATGATGGAGTGTCCGAGTTTACGAAAGACTTTCTATTTGTTGCTCGTGGGTGGACAGCTCACTTTTAAACCCTGTTTGCAGCCATTGGTGCCACTCCGCCTTGTTCTTCATCCTAACATTAAAAACCACAGCAGAGATGTGTGGTTCTTTATTTCCAGCCTTCTGCAGAACTACTATTAAAGGCCTTGGGTGTAATCTGTTCACAAGGGTGGAACGCTCTGCTTGGTTGTGTTTTGACTATGTCAGAAACAGAAAGTTGCTGAATAGGATTTTAAAAATCACCCGATTTATTGTTATTTTAAATTCTGTTACCTTCATTTGTTTGTGAACCGATTAAGCCTTTGGTTTAGTTTAATGGATCTTCTCTGTCCACAGGGGAAGTACATGGATATCGAGTTTGACTTCAAAGGCGACCCATTGGGTGGGGTCATCAGTAACTGTGAGTATAATTACAGGATCAATATTGGTCCATTAAAAGCGTCTCGCCGAGCTGCTGTGTTTTTAACGAAGCTGCCCGTTCTCCACGAACTCCTCAGATCCAGCTGTGTGGTCACAGTGCTGGTTTCAGGAGACCGTGGTAGAGCTCTGCCCTGCTGCAAACCACCCAGTGTGTCCTCCTCCTGTGTCTGTGCCAGCTGCCTGAGACGGTCCCAAGAATGCAAAATGCACTAGAATGAGTTCAGGCTCAGTTTAGTCTGTCTTGGCTAGTTTTGTTCTTTTTGACACCCACACAGAGTACCCACACTATCTATTTCACCTTTTCCCTGATGTGGTGTGTCGAGTGATCATGATTTCCATGTGGCTAAATTAGTCAAATTGAAAATAGAGATTGGAGATCAAATCTTTTTTCTCAGATGTTCATTGAGATGTGCTTGCAAATTGCCACTTGTGTTAGCCACAGTCCTTCATTGAGTAGATTATCTTGTTTGCCCTTTACGTAATAGATGGTTTGTGGCCCGCATTATTTAGCATGTTCGATTATATAGTGTAGTCGATTATTTAGCGTGCGACTGTCCATGTGGGACTGGGACACTACAGAGGGAGAGAGTGAGTCAGATCAATATTCCACTATTTGTGTTCCTCTGGTAAAAGTTGAGGGTCATCACATTTGGCTAAACAATCTCGCTCTCTCTCGCTCTCTCTGCCTCTCGCGTCACTCTACTTTATATATCTGTTTGTTTGGACCATCAAGGCATATTCATTGTTGACAGTTTGGCAGTAAACCCACACAGAAGGACACAAGCTGAGAAGCTGGAACTTTTATTATTCTGGTCATTTAACTCCTTCATACATGAACGTCGAACCACTAAGCCAAAACTTGTGAACTGTTGTTCAGCTCAAGTGGACAAGGAAGGAGTTCATGCTTGCTAAATATAAAATAGCCTTGTCTGGATTTTTTGTCACTTTTCCTTACTCTAACATCTGTTATCCTGAATACCTTTATTGAAATAGCATGTGTAACCGATCCCCTACAATAAAGAGCTCTGTCTTCATGCCCCTGGCCCAGTCGATACCACATCACTAAGGCCTTATTGCTGGCCCTGTTTCATTGAACAGTGTGGGAAAACAAACAAGGTGGAAAAAGTAGTATGAAGGCTACCGGCCTCCTGGTGGGGATGGTCTAAGATAACATGAACAAAATCACTGGAAATGCAACTGTTAAATGCAACCTTAATGAAAGCGAATTGCCTGGAAAAAGCCATATCCTGAGAGCAGATATACTGTTCTATGCGGCCTAAAAGTTGTAGCAGCCTTGAGAAAGCGTGACTGTGTAAAAGCAACAACAAACTGGGTTTGCATAGTGTACAAAAGGTTAAAGTGCAGAGAGGAGTCTCCTCAGAGGGGAGTGCATTTCCGCCTTTGCATTTGTTCTGCCGTCCCTGTCTCGTAGACCAGATCTTCTCGATTAAGAGAAATACTGTCTGCAATATCATGATTCTAGAATGGGGAGGGGTATTTATTTATTTGTGATGACCTGTTAAATGAAAGTGCAGAAGTGCTTGATTTGAGTCAGAAGAGTTTTTGATTACAGTTCAGACTGGAGAGGACTTTATTTTTAAGAAGCTTTCGCCATATTGATGAGGTCTTGGCCTTGAAATACTCCAGCCCTGCTGTGATGGGGATTGGGTTAAAACAGCACAACGCAAATACCTTCCCCTATAACCACTGTGCCTTAGGGCCCATCTTTATTACCCTCATACTTTTGGTCTCAGCTGAGTCCCCAAAGGCACATAAAAAGTGGTGCCAGTTAAAAAAAAAAAAAAAAAGAACTTTTTCTAGCTTTATAGAAAGGCTTGTTGGAGGTACAGTAAATCTTGTGTTTGAAGATACACATTGATGTTTGTGCTGAGGCTTCCTTTTCCTGATTAAACACAATGGACAAAGAGAGGCTCAGTACGCTGCCACCTTGAGTGCTAAAATGTTTTGCAGCTTTAACTGTTTTTTTCAAATGTTTTTACATTTTACATTTTTACAAATATGCATGAATTATCAAAATGTATAAATGATCAGTTTCATCTATCTATCTATCTATCTATCTATCTATCTATCTATCTATCTATCTATCTATCTATCTATCTACAGTATGTGTGTATGTGTGTGTATAGATAGATAGACAGATAGACAGATAGACAGATAGATAGATAGATTGATTGATTGATTGATTGATTAAGACTGACCAAAATGAGTGAAAGAGTACATTTTCTTTTCTTTTTCCAGATCTTCTGGAGAAATCCCGTGTAGTGAAGCAGCCGAGGGGAGAGAGGAACTTCCACATCTTTTACCAGCTTTTGTCTGGAGCCTCAGAGGACCAACTCAGTAAGAGGCCCTACACCGCACATGATTTGCTGTCCTGCCCAGTGCCCACAGACATTACCCATAATGCTTGCATAATATCTCATGCAAAGTTTTAGTGGTGGGCTCATGTAAAAGCTGTGGTGATAGATGAATGATTTATACCCATTTTAAGCAAAAGTGAAAGCCCATGCCACCTGGACAACATCTTTCTCTCTCTCATGCTTTATTTGCACTCCTGTGAACCATGACCATTGTTTGACATGCTTAATGTAAGAGAACAATGTAATAGGCTTTAATTTCAGACTTCAAAAGCAGTGAAGTAAGCTTGAGGCATTGTGACTTGGTAACTCTATCCCACCGTGGCTATGCTTGTGTGCTACACAATACCCAGCTAATGCACAGCTGAAGGGCAGCTCGTATATGTCACCCAGGTGGAAATTCTGATTCAGCATTTCACATTCACTCTTCTGCTCTTTCAGAGAAGCTGAAGTTGGATCGGGACTTTAGCAAATATAACTACCTGAGCCTTGATTCTGCCACAGTGAACGGGCTTGATGATGCAGCCAACTTCAGAACAGTCCGGGTGAGTTTGCACACACTCTCTCTCTCTCTCTCTCTCTCTCTCTCTCTCTCTCTCTCTCTCTGTTCCTCTCACTCTCCCCATTCTCTCTCTCCTTCTCTTCTGCGTGTCTCACCCTCTCGCCCTCTGCTGTCTCTCTTACTCCTCTGTCGGGTGTTGGTGGGATAGTGGTTAGGATACTCGCCTTTGTACCAAGAGGTCGTGGGTTTGAATCATTCCTCCGGAACTACTGGCATTGGGCCCCCGAGCAAGACCCTTAATCCCAAGTTGCTCTCAGGGAAATTGTCCCTGTAATTAGATACCATAAATGTAAAGGTCTTCCTCTCATTCCCTGTCAGTCTCCCTCAGTGTGTCCCTCTTTATGTATTTGTGACACACACACACACACACACACATTTACTTCACTATACTTTTGTGGACATTCCATAGACATAATATTTAATAGAGCTAAATACTCTACACCAGCCCCTTAACCTAATTCTAATCTTTAGTACTAGAAATGAAACTTTTCTGTTCTCTTAGTTTTCTTAAGTTTTAAATCCAAGAACACCTTAAGCAAAAACCAAATGTGGATGAAAGGTGATCTGCAGGTGAAGAGCCTGAAATTGTCCCCAAAGAAAGTCGGAGTCAGAAAAACACACAAGCTACACATTTACTGCAACAATACTTGTACGTGACACAATCATACTATCTTTGGTCACATTCAAGCCTCTTACACCTCGACAAGATAAGATGTGGCTTAAGCCTCTTATCTTTAATTGACAGGTTTAATGGTGTGATTGGATCAGATCAACCCTTGTCCACGCTCTCCATGAGATGGAGTTTGATCTTTTCAGCAGAGGCGTGCAGTGTGTTATGCAACACAAGGGCTGCACATGGCCTTTGCAAAGGAATGGAAAGTTCCTTTCTTTCCACCTGCATGAGGTTATTGGGAAACACTCAAATATGAACAGGTGTAGCTCCAACTGAAGGACACAGATTCCTTACGGCATTGTACAGACAAATATTTTGGATGAGATGTGATGTCCTACAAACACTATATTTCATATACATGCTTAAAAACAAAGGAGCGTTAACATGGTTAAACAATTTTGGTTCTGTAATTAACCTGTCATAGAGTAGAACATAAGTCAAGAACTGATTTTAGACTCCCAAAAAAGTTATCAAATTTAGATGTTCTTTACTAATCAAAGATTTTATTCTGAATCATTTATGCTTGCAAAGGTACTTTTAAGAACCTTTGTTTTCAATTGCACTCTCTGATTTGCCGAGACCAGTTGTTTGTCTGTGCTGCGACTGATCTGGTTTGAATTCATTACAGCTGAGGACAATGCTCTGTAGTTCTCCTTAATAATAGCTCTAAGCCCAGCTCTGCTTTGCATTTAGAAACCCATTGCTCAGCATGTCCTGCCCACTGGGTCTCTGTCAAAACACTGGGACTGGAAGAACACATCCAAATAATTGGGGAATATTGACACTTGTTCTTTTTCCAGACAGTTGCATTGTCTGGATTTAGTCATGAGCAGTACTTTTGTATAAATGACTGTCAACATTGCCAAAAACAATCCGGCGGCTAGTTATAATGGGATATAGAATACAGCACTTAGTGGAAAACATTGGCTTAATAAAGATCTCTGTCTTGCTTCACATTCTAACATGGCAGATACACTTCAGAAGTTTACAGGATGAATCTATCTAAGTGTCTGTCCAGGCGTACTGAGAAAGTACAAATTCATTCAAGGTTAAAATAAAGAAATAATTGGACACATTTTCTCCATGCAAATTGACTCTGGGGCCTGAATACCCTCTATGCTCTGTATAATCCTATAATTTTAATGACCTGAGTATTTGAATTAGGCATTCAGGTTGTTTTGTTTTCATTTTTAAAAATGTACCAAATTGCTCCTTTCCATTTATTTAAAATAAGGCTTAAAACCAACACAAGAAGTCTCACCTTGCATTCAGAGCCATCTAACTTTCTCCCTAAACTTTTCCCAGGTCAGCTTGAGCTCTTCAGACTAATGCAAAGGTCCAGACTAATGTATTAGTGGAATATGTAGCGTCATCATTTTTGTGCCTTGTCCCCTGGCACCATCAGAGTGTCCATTACTGTCGGCAGGTGTCTGCTCAGGCACTTGACATCTGTCAGCTCTGGTAGCAAGAAAGTCCTAGAGCCATGTAACTGAAGTTTTTTCTCTTTGTTCTCCAGAATGCCATGCAGATCGTGGGCTTCATGGAGGATGAGGTGCAGTCGGTGCTGGAGCTGGTGGCTGCTGTGCTTAAGCTGGGCAACATAGAGTTCAAACCAGAGTCGCGCGTCAATGGATTTGATGAGAGCCGGGTCAAGGACAAGAATGGTGAGGACTGCACTAACCTGCCTGCCTGTATACTCAAATCAATAAATCATCTTTCCTCCACCCTATCTGTTTGTGCCGATGCAATGAAGTTTCAAGAGTTCCTTAAGTTCATTACGTTTCTTACGAGCTTACTGCACAACTCAGAGGATCATTAGTAAATAATTATTAAGCCATTCTAAAAACAAATATTGACCCTTTTCTTCTGTATATATATGTAAATACTCTGACCGAAATACCAATGGAGTGAGCAAGTTCGTTTTCTGAAATTGCTGGATATACTAACAAAAACAGTTCAGAGAAACCCCATTATTAATATTATATTTGTGATAAATATTAGATGTGCTTGGAAAGGGAAATCATTAATAGTGAATGTGAAATATCTAGGTCCACGTCTCCTATGTGTCTGTGTTTGTTGGTGCACCTGGTGAACTCCACTACCACCTACTGATATTGGCTCTGGACCTTAATGATATACATCAGCCACTAATTGGTTGCATTTGAAGAGAGTTTATTGCAGAGTAACACAGTGCTCTTAATGTTGCCTACTATGATAATTTTGCAAATCAAACCACATGTTATCTCAGCATTACGGTGAACCGTTTGACAGTGTTTCTAAGGAATGCCATCCATCATCAGTCGCCGAGGTACTTGCTGTTCTTTCTCAGTGTTTTTCTGCAAGTTCTCTGCAATAAATGCAGACTAAGTGCTGCAACCTGTGTCGTTACCTCCACTTACATAAGATTGTTGTCTGAAAGAGGATTCATTTGTCTGCAGTGCCTAAACCTGTTGACACAAAAGTGCTTTCCTTTGCCCTTTTTACACACCTGCTTTAGGCTACAATGAGACAGATAGCCACAGTGTTTGGGCTGCCGGGAATGTAAGGCCTGATCTTGACCAGATACTCTGACAAAACCCTGCAGAAGGGCACCTTAAGTAGTTTACCGTCTAACCTTCACTGAAGGGCTTAAAGCCCAAATCCCTCCATCAGTGGGACTCGTTCGTGACTAGTCAATACCCATTAAGAATTGCTCTCAAGTGTTATGCTATAAAAAAAACACTATACATTCATGGAGTCCTTGTTAAAGAAACTGACTGAAGTGCTGCGACACTCGTTGTACAATAACTTTTTCTCACTGTTTCACTTCTTCCCCGTTTCTGCTCCAGATTTGAAGGAGATGTGCGAGTTGCTGGGCATTGAGCAGTCGGTGCTGGAGAGAGCCTTCAGCTTCCGCACAGTGGAGGCGAAGATGGAGAAGGTGTCCACCACACTCAACGTCGCTCAGGTCAGCCTCCTCCACCTTCACATTCCGTGCGTTAGGCTTATTTCGTCTTTACTTCTATTATCTCTTTAAAGTTTCTACTCCCGGGTGTGATCCTTCTCCATCTCCATCTGTTTACGGGTGAACGACCTTACAAAAGGAGATTGCAGAAGCATGTTCTTTTCTTCTTACTTTACATTCTTATCTTGATCTTGCTGATTGAAATATTTAAGATGGGCCCATAAAAAAAACGTAAATGTGACGAAATTAAAACCATCTCCCACTTAGCAAATGAATATCACTCCCTACACCAACCTTTTGCTTTTTTCCAACACGGAGACATATCAATTATGAAATAGGAAATGTCTGCTGCATCTGTGAAAGTAGGTCATCCCTTGGACATTTTGCTATTCCAGACTTTAAATGACACTCGCATGACAAAGAGGTGATCCAAAAACACACGCACACGAAGGGAAACAGCATTAGTGGGATAGCCGTGGCTCTGGTTTTGGTCACAAGTTTGGTTTGATGAAGAGCCAACCCACTGAGCTACAGTATTGCTTCACTGGTTATCCCCTAGCGTCCCAAACCTTTAACCAGATAAAAAAAACAGGAAAGTGGTAGAAAGAAATGACAGACCTGTTGTAACTGGTGTCTGGATCATCCTTAAGCCCAGCTATGTACCTGCACGGTTTAAAATGGTCTGTCAAAAGCTGAAATGAGGACTTCATTGAGTAAGTGATGACTGATGATGATGATGATAACTGAGTATATTCCTGCCTCCAGCTTAATGTTATTTAGGGTTCAGCCTTTCAACTGAATCCGCCTGTGCACTTCTGCCAAGTTGACATGGCCATAGATGACAGTCTTTACTCATTCATGGCTTAGTGCCAGACATTTAACACTTGCCTTGACCCCAAACTGTAAAACTTTCTTTACTTTTTCCCCAATCTTTGTGCACTTTTACTGAATGTATATACATTGATTAATGTTTACATGGAGATATTTATCTTGATTATCAGATGTTTTGATGTGTTTGACTGCAGGCCTATTATGCTCGTGATGCACTTGCCAAAAATTTATACAGCCGCATGTTCAGTTGGCTGGTGACCCGAATTAACGAAAGCATCAAGGTATGGTTCTTAAAATCTTTTCATTTCTATATTGTTACTGTTCAAACATGACTTTATATACTCACTTTCCCCGTCTTTCTTTTATATTTAGGCTCAAACCAAATCCCGGAAGAAAGTGATGGGGGTGCTTGATATTTATGGATTTGAGATTTTTGAGGTAGGATTTATTTATGATTAGTTTGTTGCTTGTGTAAGACCCCAGTTTAACACGCTTGCACTTTTCACTGTGATCACTTTGCTGTTTCTGTTCAGAACAGTGGCTAAGGGAATAGCACCAATAAGAAATACAACAGGTCTGTTTGTTTTATTAAAAGTGATGTACTAAAATGTTTTACTAAAACCTGTCTTAAATGCACATACATAATTGAATACTATCATCTTACATAGTATCACAGTAGGTTTGTTCTGTGATTAGATAGTGTTTTAATCATACATTGTCAGAATCATTTCAAGTTCATCACACTGCTTTATTAGAATGTATATGTAATGTCCTTTAAAAAATCAGGCAAAGGTGTAAAGTTTTGAGCGAAGACTCATACAGTAATACAGTACTCATCACATTGCCACCATCAAAGTACAGTATTTTCATGCACATATGACATTCATGGTTGACATAAAACAGCCGTGATTAGAGGCCAACCAACATTCGTTTTTCAGGGCCGATATCGATACAGATTATTGCTAGTTAACGAGCAGATAACCGATTTTTGGAAGCAATATGAAAAAAATAAAAATCTGTCAAAACTATGTATTTTACAAACAACAACTCTCTTTTTCTCCTTATTGGAGCTTAATGCTGCGCTTGTGTCTGGGTGTGGTGTGAGTGACAAAGCTTCAGCGTCGATTGGCTACTACTCGTGAATAGCCAATCAGAGACGGTTGTGGGCGGGACATTAAATGAAGCAGTGAGTCGAGAGCAAACGGCACAGAGAGAAGAGACAGCAGTGGAGCCACAGTAGCGCACCTTGTAATGACTTAATATTGGTGATGGTCAAAATTAATCCCCAATACCAATAATATCAACCTCTAGTAATCAGCCCGTCCGATAATCGGTCGACTCTTAGCCATGATCACTGTTCTTGTTTGCACTGAACATGCCTTTGCACTGGAACATAATATTAATACTCACTGATTTTCTCCACTGTTCACCTGCATTTGTGTCTTGCATTTGCTGTGCTGTCTGACCATCTTCCTTTCTCCTTAATGTTGTTGTTGTTATTGTTTGTGTTGGTGTGTCTGGGCCAACAGAATGGAGTAAGTACTCCTCTGAGGATGTGAAGTGGCAGTGTGCATGCTGCGATTATAGCTCGTAATCCTAGTTCTAATTCAGCTCCTCAGAACTATGACATGTAATGCAGCAACAGTCAGCCCTGAAGTGCACTGTTCTCCATCACCAGTTTATTCAAGCAGCTGGTGTTGCATCATTGACTCTAATAAGGTCGCACCTCAGGCTGTCTGTTGCTGAAACATTAGCTTGAGTTGCAGTGTTTTTTTCCACATTGTTGAGCCATAGGGAATTTTTTATGTGGTGTCTTTAAAGATGCCTGTGCAATATGCATTCTCCTATTTATTTGTTGCCTTTATTATTCACAAAACACTGCAGCTTCAGGCTGAGGTTCCAGTATTATGCCTCTTTGTAAGGATGCCAGGTCAAAACTGGCTGTGCCAAGCCAAGCAGAGAGATGGCTGGTTCTTCTAATGTGCCATATGCTGCTTTTTGGATGCGTTTTGGGAATTTTTTGCTGGTGCCAAAATCACAACAGTGGCACTGATGTTTGCAGTTGCTTTTGACATTGGCGACTAACTTTTTTTTTTTTTTTTGCCAAATGCAAGAGGGGAGCACAAAAAGGCCTCTCAGACGAGAGACAACATCCTGCTTTGTGTTCATCCTCATCCTCATGAGTAATGACCCCAGAGGAGTAAAATTCCTTTAAACTCAATTTGCAAAAAAATACTAACCACATCATCATAAGCAAATCATTGTTAACTGACATAACTATCACTTTGAACCTTTTTATTTATATGGTAGTTAACTGCTCTTGATTGTTAAATTATCTTATAATGGTTATTATTTAAATGCTTCAAATCACCTCTAAATCCATTAAGCACTTATTTTGGCAGGTGAGCAGATTTCTTAAAGAGCAATGACACTTTGTTTTGCTCTGCTTTGAGGATGTATGTGCTGATAACAATGTGTGACAATTTTTAGAACTAGGCTCCTTGTTAGATGAATAACATTAGCCTGACGTAGCCCAGTGTTTGGTAACCCATCGTTGGTGGTTCAGTAGTTGGTTTGCCGTGTTAGGTGCTTTGGTTGCTGTGTACAGGTAAATTAGCTGCTCACATGTTTTTCAGACGATAGGCCTCACGGTGCTTCTGTTTGGTCCCACAGGACAACAGCTTTGAGCAGTTCATAATTAACTACTGCAATGAGAAGCTTCAGCAGATCTTCATTGAACTCACCCTAAGAGAGGAGCAGGAGGAATACGTGCGTGAGGTGAGATGATATCTGATATTATATATTCATATTTACATTTATTTCACCTTTTTCGGTTGCTATAGTACAGTGTTTTACTTGTTTGTTGGGTCTAAGCTATTGTTACAGGAGTGAAGGCTTCACATAAGCTTGCTTGGTTGTAGACTGTGTCTGCAAACCAGACTGACAAAATGATTTTTGCCATGAAATTATCTTAAGCAAATTTAGCTGAGAGCTCTCTCAAAAAGAAAAGCGTCTTCCCCCCCCTTTCCCCCCAGTCTCTTGTGCTCTCTGAATTAGGGGACGGAAGTGATTCCTCACTGCAGTCCGGGTAAACACGCTTGTCCCTCAGGGCTTAGGGGCTCTGTTTGCTTTCAGAGCTCAGAGTATGTGCCCTAACACAGCCGTGACCTCCATGCTGTGATATTCCACTCCCTGGCCCAAGTCCAGCCTAGTGCATGGGAAAATACCACTGTTCTAGAGGCTGGGGAGCAACACAGGGATCTGGGGAACAGTCTACCCTGTCCACACTGTAGATTGGACTTCCAACACATGCCCTCCCACTAGCCGCTGTCCCCTCCCTGAGATGCTGTTTGCATTGCAATAGCAATTTTCCAGCTCATTACACCTATTGTGGATCCTTCTTGTTGACTGTATTTCTTACTGAAACCTGGCAGATGAGACCCTCAAACTGTGTGACCGAATCACCATATCTGCAATCCTTTGGCCTACAACTCTTGGCGTCTGGGTGTATACATAGTGTGTCCGGATAGCTGGCCAAGTTTAGAAAGCTCATTTGTGTTATCCCTTAAACCTCTCAGGTTTGTATGTGAACTATATGGGATTAGACTCGTAGTATTGTAAATACACAGAGTTGCTTTCTGTTTTCTTGTAGGGCATTGAATGGACCAACATCGAGTATTTCAACAATGCCATCATCTGTGACCTCATTGAAAATGTAAGTTTGATTGTATTTTGTAATTTTATTTATCCCACATTATGCTCAATATCTCACATTGCCTGTTAGAACACATTTTACCCAGTTCTGGTCTGGGAGGGTGAGAATCCAGCAGGTTTGTCATCCTACTTGGTATCAGATGTGCTAGCTTTCTGGCCTATCCCAAACACGCAGATACTAACAAAGTGACTCACCAGATTGGAGTGAAAACCTGCTGGATACCAGCCTTCCATAACCAGGATTGAGTTTCGGGGAGTGTAAGCTGTTCACTTGACACTTAATGCTGGTGTTTAGTTTTGTAAATTCTTTTTTTGCTTTGTTTCGACTGTATTGTATTCCCATTTCTCCTCAGAACCAGAATGGGATCTTGGCCATGCTTGACGAGGAGTGTTTGCGGCCAGGCACTGTGACGGACGAGACCTTCCTGGACAAGCTCAACACTGTTTGTGCTGAACACCAACACTTTGAGAGTCGGCAAAGCAAGAACTCGAAGTTCCTCACTGATCACAGCCTGCCTCATAACTGCTTCCGCATCCAGCACTATGCTGGCAAGGTTAGGCTATGTGCACATCAAAACACACAAACATTCACACACACCTTTGCCAGTGCACCATTTTCACCCAAAGTACTTATTACCTTAGTCCATGCAAATACCTTGATTTCGCTCACATGTTCCTGATGTTACTGAATACACAACTTATGCTCTGCTGCCTACAGGGAAAATGATATCCGTGACACAATTTAGTCTTCGTTTCACACAAACAGAGAAATTTCTACACTTTCTGTCTTTGAGTTACAGAAAGCAGCTTCTACCACAGTAACAGTATGCCGTAACATTTCAGTGACTTTGACTTTTTCAAACCATGTTGTATCTTGAAATCAGAGATTGGACCATGCCTAATCACCAATGTCATTTTAGTCAGAGAGCAGTGCTGTATGCCTCCATCATTACAGTAATTAAAGTAATAGCAGTAATGCAGCAGATTTATTTATTGCTCATTGTCCTCAAAGCCCATGGACCAGATTTAGCTCTCATTTAATCCATCTAGGGAATTGTCAGTGATGTGTACGAGTTCTGCTATATAAACCATCAAGCATGGAAGACTGTGTGATTGACTGTAATTTCTCACTTTTTCCCCATGTAGGTGTTGTATCGAGTAGAGGGTTTTGTGGACAAAAACAACGACCTGTTGTACAGAGACCTGTCCCAGGCTATGTACAAAGCCAACCACAGCCTGATGAAGCTGCTTTTCCCAGAAGGCAACCCGGCCAAGGTGAACCTGAAGAGGCCTCCAACTGCCGGATTCCAGTTCAGAGCTTCTGTGGGAACACTCATGAAGAACTTGCTGACCAAGAACCCCAACTATATCAGGTAAGAAGGACAGAGATCATGCGACAGAAGGACAGAGATCATGAGATCGGGTGGCAGATTTGAGTGGCCTGAAAGGAACGAAGTCTAAAACATTTTCTGTGATCTGTCATGTCTCTTCCTTCCCAGATGCATTAAGCCCAATGACAAAAAGGCAGCACAAGTCTTCACCGATTCCCTGGTGTGTCACCAGGTGCGATACCTGGGGTTGATGGAGAATGTTCGTGTCAGAAGAGCGGGATACGCTTTCCGTCAGCCGTATGAGCCCTGCCTGGAGCGCTATAAGATGCTTTGCAAGCAGACTTGGCCCCACTGGAAGGGACCTGCCAGGTTAGACCATATAAATTATGCTTGAGGGTCTAACCTGAATTTAAGTCAGGCAAAACTGTTGACATCCCAGTTTATGGTTGTTTTTTCTTTCATTTTCATCCTCCAATGACCTAAACATGCTGTGTCCTGTTCTGGAAAATTCCCTTTATATCCTGCAGGTAGACAGTTATGTCAACATGTCTGGCTCAGTTATGCTGCTTATCTAGGGCAACTATTTGACAGACCTTATCCTTAAGCCGGTTGCCTATATTACTGAACTGTGTCCTACAACAGACATGTTGGAACAGAATTTACCCACGACACAGTCACACTAAATGACTTGTGTTCCATTGAAAATATTCTGAATCATATCAGATTTTAAGACCACTTAAGCAGTTGGTATCTCCCATGTGTGTGTGTGTTGTCTTATTTGTGCCTCTGTACCACTCCTGTCTTGTGGTCGTCTACAGTATTTTTTGTGTCACGTCATATTAAATACCCTACATTGCGTCACTGTTTTGTCTATTGCTTAATCAGTTTATGTGGGAAACTTCAGTCATCTGAAATCTGTTGCAGAGATTCCAATCCTTCAAGTCATTTTGTAGTTTGAGCTCGTACAAAAAGGAATTAATGTTCTTAATGGGCTGTTAATGGAATGGCTGTTTGCACTCATGCAGGGGAGGTGTGGAAGTTCTTCTGAAAAGCCTAGAAGTACCTGAAGAGGAATTCTCTTATGGGCGATCCAAGATCTTCATCAGGAATCCCAGGACTGTGAGTGTTTTACTCCTTCTGAAGCTCCAAAATTAGTACAGATGCAGAACCACATGGCATTCTAAAAATGAAATAAAAGAAGAGAGAGAACGAGAGATAAATAGGATTCAGTAAAAAGAGGTTATCTTTCACATGTCCAATTCTAAGGTGGACAGACATTTTAAGACTAGTATAAGAAGGAAGTGGTCTAACTTTCCAGTTTAAGCTTTTAAGAAAGAAGTTCTCTAAAGTACTTCTCTAACCTTGAGCTACTCTAATAAACTTATCGCCAACTTCTCCCCCAATCCACGGCCCCACCCCTTAAAACAGAAAGAAGAAACGAGCAGTCAAACATATGTTTTCACTTACACATTCCAGTGTTTGTCAGTTAGCATGGGAAAGCTGATTGTAGTGGAGGAACTCCAGAGCAGTGAAGCAGCACTGTCTTCTACAGACCTCTCTCCTGGAGCTTAAACTTTGTGGATTTGCTAAAAATGTTCAGAGTGTTTTATCTTATCCATGCACATTCCACCTCTGTAATCTCCAGCTGTCCAATCAAAGCCCTATCAGTGTGGGATCTTACTCTGACTCCCCTGGCTCTCGTTCGAGTCTCACTCCTGACCCCCAGCTCAGCCACTGTCTGAGAAAGCAGTTTTATTTAGCTATCTGCTAGACATGGTTTCCTTGGGTAGGACAGACTTGGCAGCCATTGTCAGCACTGGCCTAATCATACTGTAGATGATGTTGGTTCCAGATTGGCACAGATTTGTGATTTTTGTTGTTAGTTTTGGCAGTTGCCACCAACAACATCCGTAAGCACAATTGATATAAAAAGGGCATAGTCAGGGTGTCCACTTTACTCAGACTCCAGTATGATTTGTTTCTAATCGTGTGTTCCCTCAAGTTAAAGTGGTTGTGTTATTTCTATCTTTCCAAAATGTCAGGTATTTTTCTTAAATCTCAGTTGACGCCAATATTTAGTCTTTTGTCGTGCTGTCTTTTGTAAGCACAGTTCAGTCAGCTCTCCTTGTCTATGACTCACTGAGCATCTGGATTTTTTACAGCTCTTCTTCCTGGAGGAAAGGAGGAGGAAGTGTCTGGAAGACTTGGCCACGCTCATTCAGAAGATCTACCGAGGCTGGAAGTGCCGCACCCACTTCCTGCTCCTGAAGAAGAGCCAGGTGGTGGTGGCTGCCTGGTTCCGCAGATACGCTGTATGTCCGGTTTCCTCCTCGTAACTTCTGTCATGCTGCTTAGTTTTATTTGAACTATATAGATTCTTCCACGCTTGTTGTCTCTGAGATTTGCCAGATCTTTGAGTATTTGTACACGCAGTGATGCATTGTTGTGGGTTTTTGTTTTGGATCATAGCAACAACGTAAGTACCAGAAGATCAAGAGCTCCTCCATTGTGGTTCAGTCATTCATCAGAGGATGGAAGGTGAGAGTACAGTTCAGTGTTCCCTGACCGTTCATGCTTCACTTCAGTCATTTCCATACACTGTAACACATTTAACTCCTTTCCTCATTCTGTCTTTTTTGTCGTTGTTCAAAGGCCCGTAAGATTTTGCGTGAACTGAAATACCAGAAGAGATGTGAAGAGGCCGTGACCACTATCGCAGCCTACTGGCATGGAACACAGGTACAGGCCGCTCTTTCCTCCTGACTGCAAGATATTTGGGAGAAAAGAAAACAAACTGTTTGCGACGTTTTAGATCATAGCGTAACTTTTAAGGTCAAGGTGCCCGAGCTGTGGTGTTTTGCCTTGTTTCTGCGGTTATTTTCAGGTTAGAGAACAGAGCCACTGCTTTTGCTTCCTGTGCTTCTATTGTCAGAAGTTCTTTCACATCTGAATCCCATCTGTGTTACTTCCCACAGTGTCCTACTCTAATCAGTATGTCAAAATAATCCATCACTGTGTTGGGCCAATGTTGCCACACTATTTAATGTGGTATTGCTTAATAGCATGTTAACAGTGGTGTTTTGTTTTGACCTACTGGTTTGTAGATTTGGGATACAGCAAGCTCTCTCTCTTTTCTCTACTTTGTTCTAATCCTCCTGCATCTGCTGCTGTTGCCTGGTCCTCTCTGGCTAACCTCTGCAGGCTCGCCGGGAACTACGGTGTCTTAAGGACGAGGCTCGGAATAGACACGCGGTGTCTGTGATTTGGGCAGCCTGGCTGGGAACTAAGGTATTTCACCAGCCTGCCATTGTATCCCCTCCCCTCCAACTAGTCATGCCCCTCTGTTTCCCAGAGCACTCAGCCAGTCATAGACTAGCTGTCTCATCCAACACTAACTTCTTGTAGTTCCCCTGTAGATATGTGACTAATTTTGTTTTGCTTGGCTTGTTTATAGGTAACATTTCAAGGACAATTCCAAAATAATTCATGTTGTTTGTTTGGACATGTTGACTGGTAAATCAGTTGACTATTTACTGGTTGAAATAATAAGACAAGAGAATTTTACAGACGAGAATGGGAAATGTGTTTCTTGGAAGAATTATTACCTCTTTAGCTCCTGTGCTGTGTGTTAGAGTAACTCTGTACACATGCCTTATGCCTGCATTCATGTTCTAGTCAAAACACAACAAAAGTCCAAAGAATCTCACCCACGGACAAGGACGTCATTATCACCCTTTCAGAAATCCTATTTGGTCTTCGTTTTCAGTGTTATGTTATCTCATGGCTCCAATTTTTTTCTCCTGTGATAAGAATCAGTCAATTTTACACTCTAGCATCTTGAGTTGGAGCATCATGCAGGGGCGTTGAAGTAGCACCAGAGTTGTCCTAAATAGACAGCCACCATCAGGAAGTAAAGTTTAACTTTCTGATGGGAAGAAAGAGTCCCTGTATAGTAATAACACCAGACAAAGTCCATACTAATATGTTTGCTGTGTACAAGGTTGTTGGGCTATGTAGGAGCATATAAAAAGCAACTCAACACAACAGACTGACTGACGCCGCTTTGCATGGTGCATTCTTTTCAGTCTTCTTCATAATTAATTCTGTCTCATAAATTCTGTTTCTTGGTATTTGTTCTTTTTCCTTCTTACTCTTATCAGTCCCATCTGAAATGTGTCTCTAACTGCTGTTCTTAATGCCTCTTTACTTCCCTTCTGAAATGCTTATAAATGTCTAAACAAGGTTCGGAGAGAAGTGCGGCGTATAAGACATGAGGCTCGGAGTAAACACGCCGTGTCCGTCATATGGGCCGGCTGGCAAGGAACCAAGGTATTCATGGAGTGTGTGTGTGTGTGGCCTCCATAATCGCTTTACCTCCTCTCACACCTCATACACTCATTCAAGAAGGCCATGACGCTCTCATGCAATGGAAACCACCCCATCGTTTATGCATGCTGATAGAGTAAAGTGGACTGTATCGTAGCCTTTCATAGCACAACAAATACCAAATTAGCTCAGACGAAGGAGTTAGATGTGTGAGGTAGCTGACAACAGTGGGTTAATGAGGGGTCAGGGGGGTTAGGATTGGATCGAGTCTTGTAAGCCTCTTTACTCTGACTGCCGTTGGATTAAAACTCATCCAGACAGGCTCCCAGGCGTGCAGGATGATTTTTCTAACGCAACAGGCTGGCACTGCCCTGGGCACCTCTTCCTGGGTGAGGTAGTCCATTTTATAAGCACTTGCACTAGGTCAAGACAATTGGAATACCGTGATCATTTAAAATTATCTCCGAGTCATCCCATCCCACTCACTGTTTGCATGTTTTGCTCCTCTGTTTTAGGTGACCTTGTTTTTGCTCTGTGTAGTGCCTTATTTGTGGTGTGGTTTATTTTCAAGTTTGTGTCAACATTTCATTGTGGGTTGTTGTTTAATCCTCTGCCAGGGCATAACCTTTGCCCTCATTTGCAGATCCCAAAAATAAATGATTGTATTCTCAAAGAAAAGCACAATAATGTAAATGCATTCAAACCAACAGCAGACCAAAGACTCCCATCATCTTCTGACGGTACTGGCAATGGAAAACAGTGTAGCTTTTATTTTGGTTTGCTCTTGCTCTGGGCTGGTTATTTGCTTCCTCTCCTACTGCTTTACTTCTTTTTCATTAGCCTCCCTCTCCTCAACATTCCTCGTCCCTCTCCCTCCCTCCCTTCCTCCCTCTCTCACAGGCACGCAGGGAGCTAAAACAACTGAAGGAGGAAGCCAGGCGTAAGCACGCTGTCGCCGTCATTTGGGCCTACTGGTTGGGACTCAAGGTACCTGCCAACTAGCACCTTGGTCCTGTCCCATCCTGAGCTTCATTTTCGAAGTAGAATCTAAAATCATACTAACTAACAGCCAGCCTCACAGTGTCACTGTTGGGTAAAATGTTGCAGAGATACCGTCAGTCTCATTCATGCACTTGGCTCAAGCCGAAGCTGAATATTGCTCAGTGGAAAAAAAGACCCTGCCCTTTATGTACTGTGCCCGAAACATCTCTTTAAAAACCATTTCGATTGAACTTAGTATTAAGTTCCAAGGTCCATTAAAGTCCTTGAAACCCAGGGCTGGAGTGGGTTTTGAAGCAAGGGCAAGGTATAGGCCATGATTGTGAACTGTCAGTCATGCTCCATAAAGCTGAATCAAATCTGCTGTCATAATCCATGGCTTTAGATAAGCGACCTCTGGATAATTGGACAACAGATGCTTTCCCCTCCCTCTTTTATTCCCAAAGACTGCAGTTCTCTGCTAAAAGTTCGACTGTGACCTTTACTGACACCATAGAGGCTGCCTGGAGTCTTCCTGTCTATCTGCCCAAGTCTGCCTGTGTATACCTACCTCTCTCTCTCTCTCTCTCTCTCTCTCTGCCTGTTTCACCTATGTGATGTGTGCATGCTGTCAACTAACTTTAATTTGCTTTTTTTAGTGTTTGCCTTTTGGAGTTTTTGCCTTTTGGAATTTGTATTGTCTTGCTTGTGTGATTGCAAAATGGTTAATTGGCTATGGCAGCATCCTCCGTCTTTCAGGTGGAAAAGCTGGCCAATGCTTTACCAAGAGGAGAGATAAATGTTCTTCTCTTATCTCTTTATTATGTTTTCTTAACATTTTTTCTACAAGTGAACTGAATGAAATGATTTATAGTAGAAATAATGCCATCACCACAGAATTTGAACAGTGCTGGATGGGTTTTCCATCAGTGAATTATCCATTGCTTTTTTCTCTTTTTATTTGTAAATGTTTTTGTTACTAACTTCCTTTTCCTGTCTTTTCAATGTTCAGTACCGTTGCTCAAACCAAATATTTCAGTTTTGCTGAAGGGGTTGTTGTCCATTAGGACTACGCTGCACGAGCACTATGCACAATGTAAAAGGGTTCATATTGCCCCAGCAGCAAGTGACAGATTAAAGATTTGCTCTTCTTCCTTCTCAGGTCCGTAGAGACTACAGGAAGTTCTTCAGAGCAAATGCTGGCAGGAAAATCTATGAGTTCACCATTCAGAGGATTGTAAGTCATATAATAGAATCTGAAAAGAAATCAGATGAATTAATGGACATTTATTTGAGAATTTATTGAAGCAGAAAAAGTTTCTTGATCCATTGAGCCTTTTCTTTTGCTTGACACAACGCTCCATGTTCTGTTTGTTTTTTACAGATGCAGAAGTATTTCTTTGGCCTAAAGAAGACATTGCCTTCTATGTCACCCATCGATAAGAGCTGGCCAGCAAAGCCTTACCTGTTCTTGGAGGGCACACACAAGGAGCTCCGGAGGATGTTTCATCTTTGGAGGGTAAATTAAGTCAGTCAGTAAATCCCACATTGTTTCAGTTGCAAATATTTTCTATATACAAAATGAACATCTTCCTCACCATGTCATAAAAATAGTGCAAGAAATACAGAAGCCAGTTCACTGAAGAGAAGAAAGCCATCTATGAGGAGAAACTGGAAGCAAGTGAGATCTTCAAAGACAAGAAGGCTCTCTATCCCAACAGGTTGGAATAAGTATTTAATGTGTGATCACATGACGCTCAAGGGTTAAAAACAAATTGAACTGCTGTGTGTAATGTGTTCATTCATTCACATACTGAACTATGAGGTGAATCTCTCTTGTTCCACAGTGTGGGTCAGCCTTTCAAAGGAGATTATCTGGAGATTAGCAAAAATCCCAAGTACCAGAAGCTGAACAATGTGATAGATGAGAAGGTGCTTCTTGCAGATGTGGTCAATAAAATTAACAGGGCCAATGGCAAGGTGAGCACTTAATAAATTGTATTACCTGATTTAATAATATGTAGTATTCGCAGTGCATTGAATACGCTTCTAAAGAAGCAATTATTTTGTAAAGCTAAGTAAAGTATCATTTGCCTGTTCATTTTAGGGAGCTTCCAGAATCTTCCTCCTTACCAAAAAGAACTTTGTTTTGGCGGATCAGAAGACAGGCCAAGTAAAGGCCAGCATTCCCCTGCCTGATCTCAGCAGTGTCTCCGTCAGCACATTGAATGACGGCTTCTTTGCACTCAGACTCAAAGAGGCAAGTTCATGATTTGCTTTAGTCAACAAAGCAAAACATTGTGTGAGCATTACTTAATTTGCACTGTCGCTGTTTTGACTTTCCGAATAAGATTTCTCAGAAAATTGTGGATCTTCAGCATGACCTGTGCCTAAATATAACCATTTTCTCCCTGCAGGGAACTCCATCTGCAACCAAAGGTGATTTCTTGCTGAGCAGTGATCGAATAATTGAGATCATCACAAAACTTCATCGCACAGGAGCTGCATCAACTGAGAGGGAAACAATCAATATTGACATCTCAGATGAGTATGTATCCACAACTCCAGCCATGTTTGGGTGTTTGCATAAACAAGACTATGATAGTGATGTAATTTATTATTTTTTCTTCTTTTGAACAGATTCCTTGTACAGTTCAAGCAGGACAAAGTGTGTGTCAAATTCATCCAGGGAGGACCCAAGAATGGCAACAGTGTTGCTTGCAAACGTAAAAACAACCGGCTTCTGGAAGTGTCTGTTCCATCGCCTTAGTGGAGAGTCATCTTCAGTCCACATTCGGACAACACATCTAAAACTCATGACCATCAAACCTAAGCTTTACCCCAGCCCCCAAAAGAATGTGCAGTTACGTTCTTGTCAATGTCAGTTATTGTTTTGATAGTCAGTCAGCGCATTGTGACCCCTATATAGTACATACTGTACATTAGTGTTTGGGGAGATAAAGGAATAAACTCGAGTTTACTATATGCTAGATACTGATTTAGCCACGTTTGCCTCCTATTAATAGGGTGCAATAGAAAGCTAGTTTAATCAAGACATAAGTAATAATTGTGTTTGTGATGATGTTTGAGAGTGGCTGGAGTTTGATGTGGTTCATGCCTTATCATCAGGCACAACACGCCTTGTCTCATCAGAAGGAAGTACCTGGATTTGATTCTGGGTCTCTTGTTTATGTGGGTTGCTGAGAGGATAAAACCTTGTAGACAAAGACAAGAGAATCTTTTGCTTAAGTGTCCAGTTTAGCTTCCTGCTGGAAGGCTATAAAATAAAGACTGCACTTGTTTTGACTGAGCTGAAAAAAGACAGATGGGTTGATATGTCTTAAGTTTTTATTTTCTGTTTCTCCAGAAAATTCTCCAGTTTGTGATTCTCATGTGGTTCAATCAAAACAGGCATGCCAAAATGTTTGTCAAATTATTTAACTGTTTCCATTGTGTACCATTTGTTTCTTTTAGGTGGAAATAATTAAGCATTTTCATATTATTATTTACACTGAAAGCCAAATAACAATCATTTTTCAGCCTCAAATTAAATGCCAAAATGTTAGTTTCTGTACGAACAAGACTTTTTCAGTGGAGAATAATTTTGCACACTACTTCTCATGTCAAACTGCTCTTCTGCACTACACCTGCATATATAGCATGTGTACTCCCCAGACCTGACCCCTGAGAGGGTTATGATTATTAATTCTGTGTAGACACATTTCTGTGCCTGATGGGAAGCACAGCTAGACCTTAGGAAAATATAGTGAATCTTCCCTCAACATGTTTGATGACTTTCTCAGGTGTTTATATGGAGGTAAATATTTGACTAGTATTCTGTTTATTGCTTTGCATGCTCCGTAGACCATTGCCTGTATCCTCAAGTTTAAGCTATTCCAAACTTAAACTCCAAGAAGCAGCACAGAGAAGATCTCTATGTGTAAAAGGACGATTATAATAGCTAATAGCTAAAGCTTATTTACTTATTGCTGTGCTAAGGCAATTATAGATGTCTTTTCAGTGGTTGGCATACACGCCTGCATTGTTTTTAGCTGGACCACAAAATGATTGAGTGTATGTGGTATTGTCCTTGGGGCTTGTCAAGAAAACTTAAAATGCATAGAAATCCAATGCAACTTTATGGCTGGTCCTCCTTCAGTACATGCTGACACCCACAACCAAACTCACAAATTCTGCTTACACTTATATCACAGACAAGAAAAGTGATAGTTTTGCTTTTGGAATGTTCAATATTTTCTTACTGACATTTTCTTTACAGTTGCTTCATAACAAGGTCTTCACTGGCACCCATATGAGAAGATTTATTACTGTTCTTTGCTTCTACAGGTGTTTTACTGTTTTCACACTTTTAAAAGGGTTTTGTGATTTCACTAAATAATTAGGTTTAAAGGAAACTCTCGGTCTTGCCATCAAGGACAGATGGGGAAATTGTGCAGAATTATTTACTTTTTGCTCTTTACTTTTTGTATAGTTCAATGCAGTATAAGGTTAATCCTCTTTTTCTTGTCAGTAGTTAAAGTGAAAGGACTGATGTCTCCATTTTTGTGCCTAAATGTAACCTGGTCTAATGACAGAAAACATTGATGTTTCAATGATGAACAAGTGTAATAAATTACAAGGAAATTCTTTCTTTTCTTTTTTTTAAATTAATAAATAAACCATGGCAACTCCATGATATGGGAGATGGCGTACTATTTTTTAACAACCTAATATTCTTTGACTCAAAATTCTCAAACAGTCAAAGACCCCTAATTCAGATTCTTCTCTAGTTCAGATTTATATCTCTCACTGTGTGTTTTTTTATCTTTCGTTAATGTATGTTATTGCATTTTATGATCCAAATGATTCTGAAATGAAATATGAATTAGAACAGGGTTTAAACTCCCCTACCAAACCTTATTTTGATTTGTTACATTCGTCACTTGTAAATAGAAAACGAAATGAGACTACAGGGCAGAGGGAGAACTGTGGCCCTTGGAACCATGAGCAGCTAGGGCCAGATGTTTTCCATCACATCTGTAGAGTTTTCCCGGGTTAAATTCTGTGGCTTGAGGAGGCTGCTGGTGGCAGATCCCTCAGGATCGGTTCTTGACAGATTGTGTATGCTCAATTTAAAAATAGCAACCAATTACAGCACTGCCCTCACGCAGTTCCCACCATCCCAAAGTCTGGGAACAGAAGAGAGACCAAACCTATTGGGGGTTGGACAGCTCTAAATGGGGCGTGGTTAAAGATGACGTGGACGTCCCACCCTGAAATGTGGCTTTGTGGACGAGGATGTTCCATCATGCCCAAATATTTATTAATTATTTATGTATTATTGTTATTATTACAAGAGAGAGAGAGCTGCAATGGATTAGTGATATCACAAAATAAGCATTACGTTTTTGCTAAACATACAGCCAAACCTGGCTATAGTATAAAAAGATTATCTTTGAATCTTAAATACTGCAAAAAGACAACTATAAATCACAATTTATTGACAATAAATGCCAGACTATTTAGGTGAGCACTGACTGGGTGTTCGCCTCTGTTCGAGTGAACGGTGATTGATTGATAGCTGAGTGTGTACGGTATTCGATCATATTTTTATTTCTTTTATTATTTTATTATGAATCAAGATACATTTTTTACAAAACAAATAAAAATCAAAAATAAGAATGGCATTTTAAAATCTCCCTCTTCCACTCAGGTGGGTGGGCCAGGCCCGTACTAGTTAATTCTTATTTACTTATTGCTGTGCAAAGACTATACAGACCATCTCAAAAAATGTGAATATCGTGGAAAAGGTTTAATATTTTTTGTCACTCATTTCAGAGAGTGAAACTCATATAGATTCATAACACATAGAGTGAAATATTTCAAGACTTTATTTCTTGTAATGTTGATGATTATGGCTTACAGATAATCCCAAAATTCAGTGTCTCAGAAAATTAGAATATTACATAAGATCAATAAAAAAAAAGTATATTTTAAACAGAAATGTCAGGTTTCCGAAAAGTATGTTCATTTTTATGCACTCAATACTTGGTTGAGCCTCCTTTTGCATGAATTACTGCATCAATGCGGCGTGGCATGGAGGCGATCAGCCTGTGGCACTGCTGAGGTGTAATGGAAGCCCAGGTTACTTTGATAGCGGCCTTCGGATCATCTGCATTATTGGGTCTGATGTCTCTCATCTTCCTCTTGACAATACTCCATAGATTCTCTATGGGATTCATTTCAGGTGAGTTTGCTGGCCAATCAAGCACAGTAACACCATGGTCATTAAACCAGCTTTTGGTACCTTTGACAGTGTGGGCAGGTGCCAAGTCCTGCTGGAAAATCAGCATCTCCATAAATCTTGTCAGCAGAAGGAAGCATGAAGTGCTCTAAAATTTCCTGGTAGATGGCTGCGTTGACTGTGGACTTCAGAAAACGTAGTGGACCAACACCAGCAGATGACATGGCACCCCAAATCATCACTGACTGTGGAAACTTCACACTGGACCTCAAGCAACGTAGATTTTTTGCCTCTACACTCTTCCTCCAGACTCTGGGACCTTGCTTTCCAAATGACATGCAAAATTTACTTTCATCTGAGGACTTTGGACCACTGAGCAACAGTCCAGTTCTTTTTCTCCTCAGCCCAGGTAAGACCCTTCTGACATTGTCTCAGGTTCAGAAGTGGCTTGACACGAGGAATGCGACATTTGTAGCCCATGTCTAGGATTCGTCTGTGCATAGTGGCTCTTGATGCGCTGAGTCTAGCCTCAGTCCACCCCTTGTGAAGCTCCCCCAAATTCTTGAATGGGTTTTGCTTGACAATCCTGCAGTTATCCCTGTTGCTGGTGCACCTTTTTCTACCACACTTTTTCCTTCCACTCAACTTTTTATGACTATTCTTGGATACAGCACTCTGTGAACAACCATCTTCTTTAGCAATGACCTTTTGTGGCTTACTCTCCTTGTGAAGGGTGTCAATGACTGTCTTCTGGACATCTGTCAAGTCAGCAGTCTTCCCCATGATTGTGTAGCCTACTGACCCAGACTGAAAGACCAATTAAATACTCAGGGAACCTTTGCAGGTGTTTTGAGTTAATTAGCTGATTAGGGTGTGACACCATGACTTTACAATATTGAACTTTTTCACAATATTCTAATTTTCTGAGACACTGAATTTTGGGATTTCATTATCTGTAAGCCATAATCATCAACATTACAAGAAATAAAATAAGTCTTGAAATATTTCACTCTATGTGTTATGAATCTATATGAGTTTCACTCTCTGAAATGAGTGACAAAAAATATTTAACTTTTTCACGATATTCTAATTTTTTGAGATGGTCTGTATAGTCTTTGCACAGCAATAAGTAAATAAGAATTAACTAGTACGGGCTTGGCCCACCCACCTGAGTGTAAGAGGGAGGTTTTAAAATGCCATTCTTATTTTTGATTTTTATTTAATTTATTTTGTAAACAAAAATTTATCTTGAATCATAATAAAATAATAAAATATTGAGTGACAAAAAAATATAGAACTTTGTCACGATATTCTAATTTTTTAGATGGTCTGTATATAGAAACGTTTCAGCCAAATTGGGGCGTGGTTAAAGAAAACCAGAGTAATGGCGTGATACATTGAACTCATGTATCATGTAACTTACAACTTAATACAAAGTACTCCTCTTACATTCTCCCAGCTTAATAGGTAGTAATGACATTTGGGTCGCTGATTGGAGTCTCACTCTTTCATTATTAGCCACCTTAGCATTCTTGCAAAAAGGTTTTTAAGCGTCCCGTGCATGTTAGTGAATGCGAATCTGCGAGCTGGTCAGACTTTAAACAGCAGGAATTTAGAGCTCTGCTGCCACCTAGGAGTCAATTCTAGTTTCTAATGTTGTTAATATTTTAGACAAAAAGTGACAACAAACTAGTTAAGATGATAACTCACAAAGTTAGACGAAGATCCCTAACCTGCACGTGATTTTTACAGAGACGATGCTTAAGAAACAAAATTAATTAGTTCATTATTTATTTATTTGTTTTTCGATGTTCCTACAGCTCAAATTAGCCTGGCGCGGGGGATAACAGAAAATATAGCTTAGGGGTCCATGTACACGTTAACCTGCCCCTGTGCATTTCTAGCCATGTCTCTCTTGTAAAAGAGAATTTAATCTTAATAAGACTTCCTGGTAAAATAAAAATACAATGGGCCAATGCGCACAGCGACTGTCTTTTTTTAACCAGAGCTGCAGAGGGCAGTATGGTTTTTGCTTCTTCGTCATCGTCGTCTTCATCCACCCATTAACCTACCTACTTTCCGCCATAGGCGTTGCCAAACATGCCAAAGCACAAATGCGCTTCATGTTGAATCCCAGAGTACATCATATACACTGTCTTCTTACTTTTGTAGTTACAACTTCATCTTTCTATTAAAATTGTTGAATTTATTAGTGTCTTAGTCTTATTTTTTCTGGTTCTATTGTTCTAAACATTGGTCATATTTAGCCATAAACTGTATCAGGGATCCCAAGGCTCCCGGAAGTTCCGGGAGTCTCCCGCATATTGATAGCGTCTTCCTGATGCCCGCAAATTGAATAAAATATCCCGGAAACTAGAGCAAGCAAACAAGAGCCTGCACGCGAGACAGTAGCGTGCGCATCGCGCACTCGGGAGAACTGTGAATCGCGCACCTGACGCAATGAGAGAGTGAGAGAACGTGCGTATGTGTGGATCACTGCGTTGGACCCCCCCACCCCCGCAACACACGCCCGTGGGGGGGCGTGGTAGTGGGGGGCGGACCTCTCTGAAATGAGTTTTTGCAGGTTGGGATGCCTGCTGTATCCACAAAAGATTAACACACGGAAAACAATCAGCATGAATTAGGCAAACAATTTTTGGAATATTATGGTAAAAACAGGCTCAGGAGGAGCTTCTGTCCTCACCCCACAAGACTTCTTCACCAGGACATCACACCGCTACTTCCTACCTGTTTCATATAACACAAACTCATGTAAACTCTTCCTAGCGGTCACCAACCTGCTATTTTAGAACTGTATGCTTATATTTCCATTTATATTTAAAGAGCTGTATGTGTATTTGTTAATTCTACAAGATACAATGCATAGTTTATATCATAATATGCACATCAGGCAAAAGTATAAACCTTTAACATTTTTCTAGATTTGTAAAATATTTAATTCTTACTCTTAAGCTTTTTTTTTCATTTATTGTACGATTTCTTTACTTCACATGTTAACTTCTAATTTCAAAATTAACTTTCATATGTGACACGGGGGATTCCACCTTGGGTTCTTGGGGATTTTAAAAACTTTTAGAGACGGGGGGGGGATTTAAAAAACTTTTAGAGAGAGAGGGGAGGGGGGATTTTAAAAACTTTCAGAGAGCGAGAAAAGGGGGATTTTAAAAACTTTTAGAGAGAGAGAGAGAGAGAGAGAGAGATTATTTCCACCTTTATTTCCCGTTCATTGTTAGCGTGTTTTTATTGGGTAAAAGTTAGAAGTTTACTGAATTATAATATAATTTGATCCCTAGCTTGTTTTGACACGTAAACATCGAGGAGGAAGTTATATAAGGGGCATTTGTTTTTTATGCGTTTATTTGAATCATCTACCGATGAATCAGCCCCACGCTCTAAATCGGGAAATTAAGCAATGTGGATGTGACGTTAAATTATGGGCAGGGATGGGTAGCGGTCAAGTGTGGGGGGAAACGGGATAGAATTTGTGTAAATAATTTTAAAAGACGCTATATTTGAAAAATAATAATCAGGAAAATAAATATATTAATTCATATACACAACAGTTACATATTAGAACGCAACATAATCGTAAACTTCATTGATTTGACATTTCTGACGAACCGTGCCCCCGCCTTTAAATGCGCAAACCCATCGTTTATGAACGGCGCTCGTCACCACCAGGAACAGGTCGCTCTTGCCTTAAACTGTTGTCCTCGCTTTGTCTTTAACTTTTGATCCAATACTTAAATTCGGTAAGTCTTTTGGGCTTTCTCTGTTTTAAAATGTGTGATTATTAATTCTGACGTCATATTATTTTAATGCTGGCTGTAAGTCTGGCCGAACTCCCGCTAGTTAGCGAGACTCGCGACTGGAGCAGCACGCGCTAGCGAACCAAACTGCCGTTGTACACGCGTGGCAACTTTGGCACGTTTAAAGACAACGATGTCTCGTTTAAATCCTCGTCTGTCGTGCGCTAGCTTTAACTGCTGGAGGCTTATTATGGGATATATGCAATAATTTACTCGGTCTCGTGCTTGTGCGTTAGCTTAAGGCTAAGCGGATATCCCCCACTTTGTACAGCTAGCTTAGCTTCGGCTAAGCTATTGTGTGGGTATCACTAGGTAGCGGCTAACTGGCTCTGTTGATGGCTGAACAGGCGAGAAGTATCGGCTTGTTAGCTTCTTACGAATCGAAGCTAACGCTTCGGTTGCGTTTGTTCACCTTAAGATAGGAATGTTATTTCTGTAATATACGTGTATGGCTAAAAATGACATTACGATATTCGTGTGGTATGTTGCGAAATAAAATCTGCCTTTAAAACGACGTGAATATCTGGAAAGAACGAAACATTCTGGAATTTGCCTGACTTTGAAGTTGAATTGCATCTGCTTCTGAAATATAGTAGTAACAAAAGCTAAAAAAAGGTTTTTTTGATTTTTTTTTTTTACTTTTGTGTATAAAATTTGCCTTAGAACATGTGTTTAAGAACGGAGTCAGTTTTCCTCATGTCCCAAGTCTCAAAAATGTGTTTTTGCGTGTTTTATTTTATTAGCTTTACGTGACATTACACGTCCTATGACGCGACAACTGCGCATGCGTGATTAAGCCAAAAGCGATGCATTGTGAAGCAATATGTACGTCTGTTACCCAGTATAAATGTGATTAAATGCCAGAAAGACAACAAAAGCTTTTGGAAAGCGAAGTATCTCTCTCTCTCACTTGTGTTCCCATGTTTAACCGTTTGTGATTACCAGTTTAACCTTTTAGTTTGTGCTTAATGCTGTTGGTATATAATTTTTTTATTGCTTAATTACAGGGTGTCTTTTATGAGTAATCAAAGGCAGCAGAAGCCGACGCTAACAGGCCAGCGTTTCAAAACGAGAAAAAGAGGTGAGCTTTAGACACTTCCTATGGTTTTACTTAATCATTGTGTCTTGATCTCTTAAATTAATAATTGAATGTCTTTTTTTTTTGTCAGATGAAAAGGAGAGGTTTGACCCTGCACAGTTTCAAGAAAGCATTGTACAAGGACTGAACCAATCTGGCACTGATTTGGAAGCTGTTGCCAAGTTCCTTGACGCCTCTGGTGCCAAGCTTGACTACCGCCGCTATGCAGAGACCCTCTTTGACATCCTGGTGGCTGGTGGAATGCTGGGTAAGGTTTTATTCTTATTTGGCATTGGCAATCTTGCCTTTAATATTTTGTATTTTACATATTTATTGTTTATTCCATGTGCCTATTTGTGCCACTGCCTTATTTGTTCACTGTTCTGTTGTTCTCTGCACTGAAAATAACCTGGAGCCACATTGTCTCGTCTCTCTGTGTCTGTAAAGTATATAGCAGAGATGACAAAGTTTACTTTGACTTTGACATCACTAAATTGTTACTTTTTTTCTCTTTTCGGGACAACAGCTCCGGGCGGTACCTTGGCTGAAGACGTGATGCGAACTGAGTTTTGCCTCTTTACTGCTCAAGAGGACCTGGAGACTATGCAAGCATATGCTCAGGTAATATCTTGAAGAATGTTCTTGAGAATAGAAGAGCATATTGAGTGTACCTAAAATTGCATGTTGTCTACAAAACTGTACTGAAATAGTATTGTTGTATGGAACATTTATTTTGCATTAATTTGATTGCATGCTATATTTACACCTTTATTTAGCAGTTACAAGTATCCTGAACAGCTCACTTTAATACGTTGTCTAAGAACTACTGTATGTAAACTAAATTACCCGTGTTTCCTTAGGTTTTTAACAAGCTGATCAGGCGATACAAGTACCTGGAGAAAGGCTTTGAAGAGGAGATCAAGAAGGTATCTCACTTTTGTCAGTTTCGTATATTTGTTTGGTGTATTTTAAAACTTAACTTGGATAATACATATCAATCACTTCTAATTTCTTTCCAGTTGTTGCTGTTTTTGAAGGGGTTCACTGAGTCTGAGCGCAACAAGCTTGCCATGTTGACCGGCATCTTGCTGGCTAATGGGAACATCTCGGCCTCAATCCTAAGCAGCCTTTTTAATGAAAACCTTGTTAAAGAAGGTAAACTTGAGCTTGAAATGAAGTAAAACTTTTGATTGGGAGGGTTGTGTAGTCACAGAAATCAATTTATCAGCATGTACAAAAGACACTGCCGGTTTATTAGCTCATATCTAATAATTACCAGTTATTAGTTGGTGTCTACTTGCCTACCTATAGATGGTATTTACATTGCAGCCAGAGTGTGAGGGTAGGTACTTCAACTATGCTACCAGATCATTCTATTTGACAGTGTTCCACCCGGTTGCTAGGAATGCTTTCAGAACAGCCATTAGATATGGACATCCCTCATGCTGACTTTGCGTCTCAAATGCAAAACTATGTAGACATGGGGAACAGCTGAAAATGCAATTCATTAATGTGCAGTATACGAGTCTAGCTGGATTTGGTATCATGCATGAGATTGATTTACCTGTCTAACATGTTTATTGTTAAAGCCTAAGTTGCTTAGTCTTATCATAACACAACACTTTTCCTGCATCAGTGCAGCTTCTCTTCCGTTTTAATATTCTCTCTAGAGACGTTTTTGCTGCTGGCAAAAGGCACTGCTAGTTTTGTCATGTAATCTGTGATGAACAATGTGGAAACACGTAGTCAAACTAGCCTCCAGCTGAATTGTTATAATCGATCTGAGGGTAAAATATTATATATTGAGGAGCTGCCAGTATATTTTTCCAGTCAGTTGTAAAAGAGTTGTCAGCTTGTCACGCTGGTTTTATTAGAGCATAGGTATGGGTTTGTTTTGTGGTAACAAAGCACTTAAAAAAAAAAGCAACTATTTTTAGTCTGCTCAAAGTGTTACCACCCTCACAAGAAGTAATGTTTACAGGCACAGCACACAAAATGTGGTTTAAAACTGGGCTGCCTGACGGTTTCTTTCAGACTCAATACAATCTTCACAAATGTCTTTAGTGTGCAGTGTACATTATATAACATCTGCATAATTCAGAATGGTAATAACTTTTTTGGAGTTTTAATATGTCCATTTTTACACTGGCTTTTAGGTGTTTCTGCTGCCTTTGCTGTGAAACTGTTCAAGTCTTGGATCAGTGAGAGGGATATCAACTCTGTTGCTGCTAGCCTGCGCAAGGTTGGAATGGACAACCGGCTGATGGTGAGTTTCATGATGTGAAAATCTTTATTTATAAACCTTGATGAACCCACAGTTCCTTTTTACACTGCTGTTCTCTTCACAGGAACTGTTTCCTGCGAACAAGCGAAGTTGTGACTACTTCTCCAAATACTTCAATGATGCTGGGCTTAAGGAACTTTCAGACTTCGCACGTAATCAGCAGTCTATTGGAGCTCGTAAGGAGCTTCAAAAAGAACTCCAGGAACAGATGTCTCGTGGAGATTCCTTTAAGGAGGTGAATCAGTGTGCCATGATGTGCCCCACACATTATTGCTAAACACATTTTTGTCTAAATAAACATGGTGTGTATTTATTTTTATTCGTAGATCATCACCTATGTGAGGGAAGAGATGAAGAAATCTGACATCTCGGAGCAAACTATGATTGGAATTGTCTGGACCAGTGTGATGAGCTCAGTGGAATGGAACAAAAAGGAAGAGCTGGTTACTGAACAAGCCATTAAACTTTTGAAGGTGAGACATGGTTACTTAATTGAACAAGGAAAGTCATATGAAGCCACTTGTTCTCTGGAACAACTTGGGTTTTAAGGGCTTGCTCAGGGACCCAAGGGTAGTTCCTGGGATTAAAATTATTTTCCTTTTTATGGTTAACTTGGTGTGAAGAGTTTAGCTCAGGCATCTAGTGGTAGTTCATTAGAATGTAATACTTCCTCTATGGTTTAGAGGAAGCTGTACTGTGCTACTTCTTAAACAGGATATAGTAGTCTTTAGTCTTGCCTATTCTCTTTGGTAGAAACATTATACTGACAAGTGACATTTTTTGCATGCTACACATCTCTTATTAAACCTGTAGAACATATTTATATACTTCACATGATTCACTGACCTGTAGAATCATGATGGTATTGTGGTAAAGAACTATGTACACTATGTATTGTTTCACCAGAACATATAGTCTTGGGGGTTTTTTCTGACTTTCCAGGTATTGTGGAAACTGTTTCTAAAGTGCTGTGGGCTTTACTGTTTCACATTTCACTTGTGCATTGTTTAAAGCTTGTCATTTGGGTTATTCTATCCATTTTAGCAATACAGCCCTCTCCTGAAGGCCTTCACTTCCCAGGGCTCATCGGAACTCACACTACTTTTAAAGATCCAGGAGTACTGCTATGACAACATTCACTTTATGAAGGCCTTCCAAAAGATTGTGGTTCTGCTCTATAAAGGTACAGTTTCTTCCCGACTTGTTGAGACTTGTGAATACCTTGTCACTTTTCATCTATGGAATGCAATTGCCTTTATCTTTTTTTTTTTTTTTTTCTTTCTCTTACCCAGCGGATGTTCTGAGTGAAGAGGCAGTTCTGAAGTGGTATAATGAAGCTCACTTGGCCAAAGGAAAGAGCGTTTTCCTTGAGCAGATGAAGAAATTTGTAGAGTGGCTCAAACATGCAGAGGAAGGTGAGTAGGCTACATTATTGATGGATACTTTTGGGAAAATATATCCTGTGCACTCACACTGAATTTCTCACTTAGAGTCTGAGTCTGACGAGGACGAGGCCGAGGCCAACTAAGCACCTTAAAGTCAAGTCTGGACCTGCCATTTTGAAATAAAGTAGCAGCAAAAGCTGTAGAATGTTTTAATACAGATATGCTTGTGTTTAGTTTTCACTTTTTTCCTACCTCCTGTATTCTGGAACAATAATGTCTTTAGATGTAATTTAAGGGCTTTTAAAATGGTTAAATTCAAATCGGCTTTTAAACAAACTACCTTCCTCTGTTGTGTTTGGCTTAGTCGTCTCCTGAAAACCGGCCATTAGGCTTTACTTCTGTGTTGAACTGAGTTGACTCTATCACAATTTTCTTGTATAAATGATTTTCCTGTTTCTTTGGAGACTGTCCATCGCTTTCAGCAGACGCCTGGCACTCTAACTCTGAGATTTAGATTTTTTTATTTTTTTGAAGCATTAGGACTAAATTTAAACACTTTTTGTATTTTGCTGGTATTTTCTGGGTTCAACTTTTTTTTTCCACCTTAAAGCTGAACTGTTCATCATTCAACAGTTAATGTTTGCAACATTGCCAATCAGGTGGAAATGCTGTAAACCTTATCTGTAACTGATTGCATCTGGATCATCGGACCCTTTAGCCCTGTCATCAGTTAACTTTTTTTAAAATAAAGATTATGTACGATCAGCTTCTGACTTCGTTTCTTGGCCAAAGCTTAGTTAAATGGAAAATTCTCTGATTCTGTTTGTTTTCAGTAAACACCAACAACTCACAGATCATTGAAAGATGTTTATTTTTGCAGAAACTGTTGGCTGACAGCTGGGCAATAAGGATGACTGGCTTATGCACTAAGTAACATGTTCTCTCCTGCCTGTAACTGGACACGAACATTCATGGACACTGTTTTAAGGACACAGCAGGCATGCAATGAGGCTCTAGAACCTTCCCCCTTTTAACAAGTTATTATGCCTTGCCCTGATTAACTGAGGGTGTTTTCACACTTGGTCCATTTAAGCCCTCAAAGCGAACTCGGATCAGTCAGTCAGCATTTTTTATGTATATGTGAACACGCCAAACTCGGACCCCTCTGAAACGAATGAACTGAGACCACAGCGGGAGGTGGTCTCAGTCCGGTTCGCTTTAAGTCCACGACACGGTTCGTTTAACTCGCACCTTATGAATGTACAGCGCTCCTGATTTGCTTTGACAGTTTTTGTTTGAAGTGAAAACTACCCAGAATGCAAAGGAGTAAAGGTCTGAGAGCTTCATAAGAATTAAGTATGAACAGAAAATGGCTTGAGGCCCCATCTAAGCTGAAATGGACCAGAAAGAGAACTGAGTCCCCTTTCAGATGAACTCACAGTGTGAACGTAAAAAGAACTGAGCTCCCTTTCTGTTGGTCCACTTTTTGGTTCACACTGCCATGCTGAAGTGACTCAAATCGGATTTTTTGCCTTAATGTGACACAGATCAGATCTTTTCAGGGACCGATGCGTTCACATTACAGTCAGATACAGGTCACTTGTAGGTATGAACGTGAATCATCAAGATAGACAAATCCGATCTGAGCAAAAAATCGGAATTGAACGACGTGGCTGGCAGTGTGAACGTAGCCTAAGTTGTTAACGTACTCTTGGGAACGCACCCACCGGTTGTGCTAAATAATCTTACTTGCTCGGTGGGTTAGTATAAGGCTTGATCTCCAGCAAAAGTTTAAAGGAAAAGTTCTGACATTTGACCTTTGCATTTAATCAACCAGGCCATTTCATTAAGATAGTTTTGGTGCCTGATTTTGGACAAAAAATATTTCAATTGTTTTGTTTTTAGTTTAGTAATAATACTGATGTTTGCTGTTTTTATATTGTGTGAAGTAACAGGCTGACGTTACGATAGAAAACTGGGTGAAAGTAGGTCACCTATTTTGAAAAATCTTTGTTCATAACTTGCTGCTTTAACTTTCCCAGTTAAAGACTTATGACATTTCCATCCTGCATTAATAGGATGGTTTTGCATGTTCAGAAGTCTTTTAAATGTACAAGTTTAGTAATATATAAAATATTTCAAACATTCTGGTTCTTTTCAACCGGAATACACACCAGCTTTAAATTTGTCATATGAGCAACCAGCCCATTCTTAACAGAGGCTTCAACTACGTGTGTTACAAGTTGTCCTTGTAATGGTTCTAAATAAAATGGTGAGCTTCTTTTTCCAGCTCTAAATAGTTCATTTGATCATCAGACATGCTTTAAGTGAGCTGGAGATACGTTTTTTGAAAAATTGCATGACATCACCAAAAATAATCTACATGTGCATTGTGGGTTTTGTACACTTATAATGATGTCATAGTGACACTAACAACCAATATAAAAAAAAAACACAACCTCAACCCCGTCTGATGTATGTTTTTAAGATGAAAAATCTTGAATTTTATGAATATAGCTTAGTGTCTTTCAGTCCATACTTATTTATTAAAAATACTTAATTTTAGACTTAAGTAAGGTTTCATTAAAATGAGCTGTTATTCATTTTCATTACTGTTCTATATTCCTGTAACTTAAGCTTTTGCATTGGAAACTTCTAGAAGCAGCTCAGATTTCTGGTAGTTGATTTTGTGCAAATTCTTCTGTCCCATTACAGGGCTGGGTTCAGTGCTGTTCTTCAGCCATGAGGGAAAAGCATGGCCCGAAACTCATAAAAAGTCTTTTTTTTTCTTCTCTTCTTTAAAGTCCAGGTCAACTTCATCAGTTCTCAGCTCTAGTCCCCATGTGCTCTTCTTTTTCTGATTAGCAAGGTTTCTCTCATCTGTTTACTACCAGATAACCGTTGTGTGATGAGAAAATTGGCATCGTCTAGTTGAGAACCGCCTCCACTGGCGGGGGTGAAACCACTGCAATGTAACATTAACCATTTTTGGCATAACACAAAAAATTGTGGGCTTGGTTAAAATGTATTTGATAGTTATTCCTAAGTAACACTTTCTTTAAAAGGTCTTCATAGTATGTATGATTTGTCCAAAATCCTAATCTGAACACTGTTAGTACACTGCCTCAATGGGCTTTTGTGTCTTATTTCCTCTTCTCTTCAACCTCATTCAAAATGTGTCCTAGCAGCCTTCCTCTTACTGCTATTCTGTGGGCTGTTTTCCATTTTCCTGATTACTACTCTTTACTGGAAAAAGAAAAAAAAAATACTAAAAGACTACTATTTAATTAAGTGAAAACGTTTTAACGATTTGGTAACGGCTACTCACATTAAACAATAATTTTTGGACACCATGCCATTTCCTCAAACGTCGCCGCTGTCTTCTGAACTCGTCCTGCAGTCACAGAAAAAGATTATATCAGGTTCTAAAATGTCTAAATGAAGGCTAATGGTTTTGGTATGGAAAACAGTTTTAAATGAAGCAGAAACAGTAATTTCTCAAGTACTTTAATATGCTACAGAAAACATACTAGGGAATATTTATAGGAGGCAGAGTTTGGTATCTGAGATCATTCTGTAGTAAGTGAAGAAAATAAGCCCCACTTCTTATATGTATAAATCCACAATGTTTTATTTCTCTTGGAAATATAATTTAAACTAAAATACACAGAGTACACACTTTTTCTCACATAAAACAAGTGCATGCAACAGATGTCAGTAACTATCAAAGAGGTGTGAAAATTACTAATAAAGAAAAAAGGAATATTACATTTTTATTGGTTTTATTTACATTATATTTAGTGGTTTAATGACGAGTTTTCAAATGATTTGAAAAGTATGCATGTGCAATTGTTTTATAAAATTTACAGTACAACAAAGTAATGCACTTTCATGGCGACTGATAACAAAAAACAAACGTTGTTATCTTTTTTCATGATAAATCTACAAGAAAACTACAAGAAAAGTTCAGAAAAGACATGAATTTTGAAAAATATTCTTCTTAAAAAATATTATTGATATTAAACATAAAGATGCAAAGTCTTCCCAAACAAAGTTTCTTTTTTGTTTCTGCTCCGGTTTTCTCCCAAAGTCCAAAGGCATGCACTATAGGTTAATTGGTGACACTAAATTGACCCCATAAGGTGTGAATGTGTGTGTGCCCTGTGATGTGTTGGCGCCCCAGTGTTGTTCCCCGCCTTGCATCCGCAAGTTTCCGGGATAAGCTACAGTATAAATGTTCCATAATGTGATTCAATTAATAGCTTCAGTACAATAAATTAAATACATTCATAGCATTCAAGAACGATTGTCATTTTTTTGAACAGACAGCCAGAAACCAATACAAGTAAAAACATAAAAACATTCCATGTAAAGTAGTATAATAACATACAAGGTGTTCTCTATTGCCACATCTGAAACGTGCACGCTCTTTACAAATTCCTAAGAAATAATTAGGTTATCATTAACTTTTACCTAAATTAGGTTCTTTGGGATGTACACTGTTTGTAAAAGGTGTGGTCTGTGTAGCTGCCAGACTTTGGCCATCACCTACAGAACAAAAGAGGAAAACACAAAACATTGTTATTTGATCTGCTCTAATCACTCTGTTGATGTGGAATCTGATCAAGTTGAGTTATATAACACTTTTTGGATACAGGTTCCCGCGGTAAGTTCCTGAATGGCCTGACTTTACTCCTGTGGCTCACGGCTCAAGTATACCTCAAATTATATTCAAACTGAACAGATTCTGCTGCCCAAATAAAGCAGCATCCCCTTACTGCTTACATGCAGAGATCACACACTATTACCACTGTTACCCCAACTGATTAACAATCTATTAAACACAAATCTATTTCATCCTGCTTGGTTGAATTGAGCCATGATTACAATAATTTGGGGAAAAAAACAATTTAGGTAATCAGTGGAACCCGATTACATGATCATACCTAAAGCTGTGGAAAATATGCAACATGTAGAAGGAAACTCTGGACAGAAACAAATTTGAAAATATATCAGTGCTTCTGCATTAAACTTGTCATCTACCTTCCTGCACTTGCTTTACAGAAGAGACATCATGTTTAGATCAACAGAGCAACACACTTTTCTGTTCTGTCTTTTCTGCCTCCTCCTCATTCATACTTAAATCCTGTTCTGGTGGTGTGTCTATTCTTTGCTTATCACTGCCAATAAGTGATGGCCTGGTTATTTATTTTGGGCAGCTCTGTTCAGTAGCTTGTGGTACATAATTTCTTTTCTTTGTTTAGCATTATGATTTTTCTGTAACATTTGTTTTCTACCACATTCATGTTCTCACCTGTACCAGCCATGCTGCTTGATGAGTCAGCCCTGTCCTCAGAACCTGTATTCCCATTAGTGCTGGAAGTCTCCACGTTTTCCTCACTGATTGCATAATTAGGAGTAGAAGGGTTTATTTCTCCTGAAGGTGAACCTGTAAAAAAATTAAGTGTTCGTGTCAATCACCAGGACTTCACGGTCTTCCTTTTGTATTGACCTACACTCCCACACAAATGTCGCAAATCATTCTAGAATGACTGCTTCTTTCTAAATAGTTTTATTCCATATTGGTGCAGATATTTTTTCCCCAATAACATGCAGCTGTAGTAAAGCACTTCATAACTATGGTTCAGTTAATCGCAATACAGTTAATACCTTCATAGCACTCAAGACCATATAAATACTCAAGAACTAAGGGTCGACTGATTATCGACTGGGTCACTTTTTAATTATCTTTAATCAATGTTTTTCTCCATGACAAATGCTTCTGCTTATGTACAGAACAGAACAAAACAATCATTCAACCTTCATCTGTAGTAAATGTACAACCATGTGTCTAAAAGGATATTCTGGTCAGAAACCAATTTTAAAATGTATCAATGCTTCTGGCTTAAACTTGTCATCTACCTTCCTGCACTTGCTTTACAGAAGAGACATCATGTTTAGATCAACAGAGCAACACACTTTTTTGTTAACATGCAGCTGTAGTAAAGCACTTCATAACTATGGTTCAGTTAATTGCAATAGAATTAATACATTCATAGCACTCAAGAACATATAAATACTCAAGAACTATGGGTCAACTGATTATCAGGGGATGATATTAGGCATTTTGCTGATTATCTGTATCGGAGTTTATTTTTGACCATCAGCAATATTAAGTAATTCCAAGGTGTGCTACCATGGCTCCGCTGCCGTCTCTTCTCTCTGTGCAGTTTTCTCTGGACTCGCTGAGTTTAAGCTGAGCTTGGTGTTTGTAAAATTCCAAATTTTGACAGATTTTCTCTTTTTTTGCATATTGGTTCCAAATATCGATTATCGGCCCTGTTAACTAGCAATAATCAGTATCAATATCGAGTTTATCAAGAACTATTAAAATAAAAATATAAAAAAGCCAAAAACAAGACAAATACAACCCAACACTAAATTTAAAGCTCTACATTGGTCTTCAAATGCTCAAATGTTCAAGGTCAGTCAACATGACACACTCTCCACCACAACCGGTCAACAATGGATTTAGTGGAGTTTTAAACAAATATGACCTTTTTTCTCCTTGCTCTAATTCTGCCATGTTTACCAAGATAACCAAGATTATGGTTAATGATCATAATTCAGATAATGTTTATGTAATGAAGTGTGGTGTGAGTGAATTGATCAGGTCATATAATACAAATCCATACCAGTGGTGGTCTAGTGGCTAGGACACTTGCCTCTGGGCCAAAAGATGGTGGGTTCAAATCCTACATCTAGCACTACCATCATTGGGGCCCTGAGCAACACCCTTAACCCCAGGTTGCTCTCAGGGATAATCTTTAACCAACGTTTTTTTCCATGAGAAATATTCCTTCATATGGGTGGAATATGATTAAATAAGAATACATTAAGCTGACATGAACATACAACCATGTGTATAAAAGGACATACCGGACAGAAACAACATTTAAAATTAATCAATGCTTCTGCTTTAAACTAATCTTCCATTAAGTGATGGTCTGGTTTCTGGAGTTTGTTTCTTAATGCTCATCACCTGTTTCATTATTTTGATAGGTATAAATTTTGAGAGATAAAAGAAACAAGTTTAGCATATTGACCACAGTAAAAAATAGTAAAAACACTTTCTGAAGTCACTGTATTTTCTGCGGCTCTAATTCACTAACTTCTGATGCATACTTTCTTCTCATTATTCCGTAGCATTTGTTTTCCATCACATTCTTTATCAGCATTCTTACCTGAAGCCATGTCGTTTGATGAGCCGACCCTGTCTTCAGACGCTGTAGTCTCGTTAACGGAGGAATTCGGCACATTTTCATAATCGTCTGTTTTTCCCAAAGGTTGACCTGTAAAACAAATAAAGCATTCATGTCATCAGAGTCAACACTGCAGGTAGTTTTTTGTATTGTACTACACGTCTGCAAAAAATAATTCAAATGATTATTTCTTTCCAAATAGAGCTATTCAATTTCTACTGCAATATGTACAATACAGTAAAACCGCACTGTATTTTTATCCTACAACATGTAGCTGTAGTTTTTTTTACATTTATGATTTGGTGTGTATGAGTACACACATTCCCTTTATCCTCCTTTGTCTTATTCAGCCGTGATTAACCAAGATTACGGAAAAAAGAGCACACTTCAGGTGCAGTATAATGTTACATGACTGAATTGGTCAAGTCATATAAGTGATTACAAAAGAAGTATGTCAACACTTTGTGCCATTCTTTACAGTCATGCCATTTATAAGAAAAGTATATAAACAATGCCCACAGGGAACACACCAACTGCTTTAACTGTTCTCTTTTTGGATGTAAATGAAGGCTACAGGTCAGGTTTTAGGTCACATTTTAATTATCTTTGATCAATGTTTTTTTCCATGACAAATGCTTCTGCTTATAAACAGAACAGAACAAAATAATCATTCAACCTTTATCTGTAGTAAATGTACAACCATGTGTCTAAAAGGATATTCTGGGCAGAAACAACATTAAAAATATATTCAGGCTTCTGCATTAAAATGTTCTTCCACTGCCATTAAGTGATGGCTTAATTTCTGAATTTTGTTCATTTTCCAATATTTTGACATTTTATGAGGTTAAATTTTAAGGGGTTAATGAATCTGTTTTGCCTTAATGAATATAAAAAGTGAAAACCTTCTAAAGTCACTATGTTTTCTGCAGTTCTAATCTGTTACTTCTGGTAATTAATTTCCTCTCATTATTTAGCATCATGTTTTTTCTGTAACTTTTGTTTTCTATCACATTTTTCTTCAGTGTTCTTACCTGGACCAGCTATGCAGTTTGATGATCCAACCTTGTCCTCAGACCCTGTATTCTCATTAGCACACAGACTCTCTACATTTTGCTCACTGATTTCAGGAACAGAAGAGCTGCTTTCTCCTGAAGGTGGTCCTGTAAAAAAAACAAAGACATATTGCCGGATGGATTAATCAGTCATTTGGAAGGTTCAGTCAAGATCCCAAGTTGATTCATGGACACTGTAAAAAAAAAAACAAATCCAAAAGCCCAATGCCAATAGAATACAAATGGCTAAAAACTTTGAAGCAAACTTGCTGAAATTAAATACAGTATATTCTCTGGTTGAAAACATTTTGGGATCACTAAAATGAAATAGCACTGTTCATAAACAAGTGTTACTATGACTCAGTTCTTTACAGATTATAGTATAGATTTTTAGACACCATTATGACTCTTACTTGGGGTCTCAGGTTGTTCCTCTCCCTCCTGCAGCTTATTCGTATTACAATCCTGTTCTTTGGGTGTGGCTGCTTCTTCTTGTTGTTTATGCTCACTGCTTAACAGAGGTAAATCAACGTATATAGTCTTCACATCTTCAGTGTTTCTTTCTCCTGTGTGCAATGCAATAATAATATAACCATTTGATTGTAAGCTGGTTATGTTGAAAAATATATAATAATCAATTAATCATGCTAATAAAAATGGATGAGTAATATACAGTGAATACATATAATAATGTGCACAACAAATTCACGCAAAAAACAACATATAGAAACATTTAAATGTACTCCAAGAGTTGAATCATAATGATAAAGATGCCTTACCAACTGAATACTTTCTGGACCTGCGGGCTTTTGGGATAAAAGAAACAAAAATGATCTAAGAATGCAGATTTAATATGACTGCAACAAACAATAAACATTTTCATCAAATATGGCCATAAACTGTCATACCTTTGATTCGATTCTTATACAAGAAACCAAGAAGTCCTCCTCCAAAGGCAAGTAAAACAAGTAAAACAAGTAAAACCACGACCACGATGACTGTCATCATTTCAGACCCACCTGCAGAAAAACAACTACAAGTAAATACAAGTACAAGTTTTCCTAATTTTGCAATCAACTCATACATCTTAATGCTAAATCCTACATATAATTGCACAGGCTGTAAACTTTAAAGCAAAGCATATTACAAAGTTGTTTCCATTACTGAACTCCCCTATTAATATTTAAAAATTTACCTATGCAGTCCTTAAGCCTGAACTCTGCTGTATCTTCGCTCACTTCATTCTTCACAGTGCACATATAAATTGCAGATTCACTGGCTGTTGCACTGGAGATGCTAATGTTTTGATTTGTGTTGGTATATCCATCTGGCCCAGTCCATTTAAATGTAGCTTGCGTTGTAGGCTCCAAAACACAGTGAAGTTGTATATTTTCGTCTGTTGGTTCACAGAACACTTTTGGTTTTGAAACGGGACCTGTGGGTAAAAGGTGTACATTTTAGACAATTATTGACATCACATGAGATCACATGAAATATTTCAGAGCTGTAACAGATGTTCTATGTTACTTGGTTTTCGTTGTATATAATAAATTAATCTAAATTTGATTTACAGATAATATAATAATGTAAAAGTCTTTAAAATGTTTCTGTCATGGCTCCCCTGGACCTTCACCCCAAACCAACCTGCATAGGTCGACCCTGTCTCACTTTGAGTCTTTCTGACTGTCATTCCCATTATTCTTCCCACATTCGTTCTTATTGGTCAGTTTTCATCAGTCTAGTCTTGTTATTAGTTTCACCTCTTGCCGTTAATTTTCTCATCTCTAGTTTATCTGTTCTATTTATGCATTGGTTAGGTTGCTTAATTTACTATCTGTTCAATTCATTGGTGTTTAGTTGCTTATTATCTGCTTAGTTTGGTTTGCGGGTTTGAATCAGTTGGTTCATTTACAGTTATAATTTTCACCTTTGTTTTCTATTTTTCAGTCTACCTCTCCCCATTGTCTCTGTCTGTCCACCATCACGTTTGCCTCCTCTGGTGTATTCATATCCTGTCCTGTTCTATTTTCAGATTTTTTTTTCATCATTTCAGTAAGGTTCAAGATGTTTTGCAGGTGCACCTCAGTCTCCTACTTCACACCAGCGGTTGTAAGTTTCCCCTTCTAAAATATCCAGTCATGATAAACATTTAATTATGGCTGGAACAATTAGCCAAGCAGCTTGATTCACCTGATTACAAAAATACTTGATGCAAATTCTATGCACTGAAGCTAGGTTTTTACGTGTTGTATAGGGTCATTATTACATGCTCATATAACAAGCTTTCATGGTGGACAAGTGACAGGAAGATTTGACTGTGAAATGAAGAAGAGGGATAATAGAGAGCATTAAGTTCTGAACATGCTTAGTTGTGTTACCATTAAAAAAGTTATGCTCAGTTCTGTTATCAGTTTACTTTGACAGAATTTAGTATAGATTTAATTTTGGTGAAATTTTAAACAAAACATCTTATGTCTGCCTGATACACACTCCCCCCCCCATTGTGTTCAGTTAAGGAGCAAAGTAAATTTAGGTTATTTATTCTTTATTATTATGTATTGTATTTAAATGTTTTCGTTACAAGTCACAATGTGTTATGGCACTTCAATACACTACTTGGTTACCAGTTTATTTGTTTAGTTTATTTGAACCACCGGTTCAAATCACAAGACTGGTAAGGTACCACTGATGTACTCATGAGCAAGTTACCGTGCCCGGGCGCTGCCCATGTTAGCTGCTCACTGCTCCTTCACAGATGGGTGAAATGCAAATAATCACTCGCTTATCCAATTACTCAATTAATTGAACGATAGAATAAAATGAATTCATTGTGAACAGACCACATCACAGCACACAGTGCACCACAACAAAATGTGACCTCTGCATTTAACCCATCCGTGAAGGAGCAGTGGGCATGCAGTGCTTGGGGACGGTACGGTACCTTGCTCATGAGTACCACATTGACACCTTTACAGGCCAACTCCCTAACTGTTATGCTACCAACTGAATAAAAAAATAATTGATAGATTCTGGCCTACTCTTAGAGGAATTCAGAATTTGTGTTTACTGTTATGATACATCCAGCTCATATTGCAGTAGTCTGTTGCAGTAGTAATTATTAGTAGCAGCTCTAATAATTTGTTACATCTAACATGCATGCAAAATACCTACAATAAAAGATGTAATTTCAAAGATTATTATAGACTGAACATATTGCAGAGAACAGATGCAATGCAAGCAGCAATAAAAAATTGTACAGCGCCTGCGTCTACATTTTACATCAGTATGGTTTATATGTTTTCCTCTTTGTTTATGCCTAACAGCAATGTTAAAGCAAAGTCACAATTCAGTTGCATTCAGTTGTAAACCAACCAAAGATAGAAAAACACTCTCGTTCATCTCCACAAACCTTGTTAACATAACTGTAGTGTTCATGTTTGACTCAATTCCAAACAGAGTAAATGTAGCCAGGTGTTTAATAACATTGAGTTGTGTATTTGTCACTTAAGACCATGTGTCATTTCTACATTCTCCATCATTACTCACCCATTACTACAACTTGGTGTTTTGAGTACTGCAGCTTTTTGTCCACCTGGATTTCAGACAGATATTCTCCGCTGTCTGATGGCTCCAAGTTCTGAAGCGTGAATTCTCCAGTTGCATGATTAAGACGAGCTCGACCTTCAAATTTATACCAGTCATCTTCATTACCATCAAATTCAACCACTTTGTCGTTGTTGTGTTTCCACAGAATGTTCTCTGCTTTTCCTTGTAGGGCAGGGTTTAGATTGAGGGTGCCTCCAGTTTTATAATATTCAGAAAGAACACCAACTGAAAATAATAATTAAACAGACAGATTTAAAGTATTATATACAGACGCACGTACACGCTCACATTTGCGTCAATGTACAATTTCATGGTGTAAAACACTGTCTACATTTACTGCTACTGGACAACAGAGTTTTATTCGAGAGAGAGAGAGAGAGAGAGAGAGAGAGAGAGAGAGAGGGAGAGAGAGAGAAGGAGAGAGAGAGAGGGAGAGAGAGAGAAGGAGAGAGAGAGAGAGAGAGAGAGAGAGAGAGAGAGAGAGAGGGGAGAGAGAGAGAGAGAGAGAAGGAGAGAGAGAGAGAGAGAGAGAGAGAGAGGGAGAGAGAGAAGGAGAGAGAGAGAGAGAGAGAGAGAGAGAGAGAGAAGGAGAGAGAGAGAGAGAGAGAGAGAGAGAGAGAGAGAGAGAGAGAGAGAGAGGGAGAGAGAGAGGGGGAGAGAGAGAAGGAGAGAGAGAGAGAGAGAGAGAGGAGAGAGAGGGAGAGAGAGAGAGAGAGGGGAGAGAGAGAGAAGGAGAGAGAGAGAGAGAGAGAGAGAGAGAGGGGAGAGAGAGAGAGAGAGAGAGAGAGAAGGAGAGAGAGAGAGAGAGAGGAGAGAGAGAGAGGGAGAGAGAGAAGGAGAGAGAGAGAGAGAGAGAGAGAGAGAGAGAGAGAGAGGGAGAGAGAGAAGGAGAGAGAGAAATGAGAGAGAGAGAGAGAGAGAGAGAGAGAGGGGAGAGAGAGAGAGAGGAGAGAGGAGAGAAGGAGAGAGAGGAAGGAGAGAGAGAGGAGAGAGAGAGAGAGAGAGAGAGAGAGGGGAGAGAGAGAGAGAGAGGGAGAGAGAGGGAGAGAGAGAAGGAGAGAGGAGAGAGAGGGAGAGAGAGAGAGAAGGAGAGAGAGAGAGAAGGGAGAGAGAGGGGAGAGAGAGAGAGAGAGAGAGAGAGAGAGAGAGAGAGAGAGAGAGGGAGAGAGAGAGGAAGGAGAGAGAGAGAGGAAGGAGAGGAGGGAGAGAGAGAGAGAGAGAGAGAGAGAGAGAGAGAGAGAGAGAGAGAGGAAGAGAGAGAGGGGAGGAGAGAGAGAGGAGAGAGAGAGAGAGAGAGAGAGAGAGAAGGAGAGAGAGAGAGAGAGAGAGAGAGATCCCAAAAAGATGAGAAGACGCCCTTGGCGCACTTCCGCATTTTTATTCACTTACACTTCAGAACAATTTAGCAGAAACTAAATGATTTTACGACTTTATCGTTATTTTTATACAGTAAAAAGAACTTTGGGATATTATCATAAAGAAAACGTGAGAAAATAATACACGTTTTTATTTCGTTGGAACACAACAGTGCTACCGCTACTAGCTTCCTTTTTTGTTTCTGTTCGTCATATTCAGCTTTTGTACGTTCTTTAAAGCGCGTTAAACCGAGCGACCGTTGCTCAAGACCGCCGGCACTTTTACATACGAACAGTAAGCGATGGTTGAGAAGATTTTACTTACCAGCCCCAAAAATGATCAGCGGCAGCAGGAGCCGAGATACTCTCTGTGTCGCTGCCATGTTGCCCTGTTCTTTCACTTTCGTTTTTTCAAGGCTATAGAACCGAGAGGTTTATTCTGGAATCCCCCAGCTCTGTTACACACGCAGGCTCGTGGCGCCGCACGCAGGCTCGCGCACGCCATTAGCTCTTCGGTAACGTGCGTAGAATTTTTATTGTGAAAGTGAGAGAAAATAGGCCACAAAGAAACAATTTTAAACGAAGGTGTAGTCATATATTAGTAAATATTGTCATCTCAGCTACATAACTTACACTAAGTGAAAGTGAGTGATTATTTATCATTGAGAACACACCATAGCACAGCACACAGTGCACCACAATCAAACTGACCTCTGCATTTGACCCATCCGTGAAGAAGCAGTGGGCAGCTTATAAGGGCAGCGCCCGGGTAGCAGTGCTTGGGGACGGTACCTTGCTCATGAGTACCTCAGTTGTAACTGTAAATGTAAGAAGAAGAAAAATGTAAGAAGAAGAAAAAGAATGTGTTGATTTACTCAACTAGATGCATATGTACTCTAAGTATGTATATAGCTTGGTAACAGTAAATAGCATGAACAACAGATTTAAAAAAAAAAACAATTTCATGTACTAAATGCAACTTCATGAATGTTTTGTGGACATTGTCATCTTAGCTGAAGCTGGACATGGCGTGGCTCATCTTCAAGCTGTATATCTTCTTCTACTTTAAAAAGGCAAAAATAACTCCAAACCTGAGTAAACGTGTACATAATTTCAAACGGATGCATCATCAGTCAAAGCAAAGGAATAAATAGAGAATAAACCTTTTTACTCTCAGGAGCATATGATTAGGTGTAGTAAAATGGGGTAAAGACAGTATAGAAAATTTAAGTAAATGATCAAGTTTTCTTTTGCACAAAATGCCAAAGCGCCCAGACTGCTTGGCAGATTCACTTGCACTGATTTACGTCTCCCATTGCACCATTTAACGTGCAACTGCTGCTTCGAGGCCGCGTCGCACAAGTGACGTCATAGATGATTTTGATTTGTTTTAAGTTTGTTCACGTCTGCTCCTACTTGCCAAGTAAATTTTTTTTTCTACATTTTGCTTCCACTTATTTTTTATATTTTATTTTTATATTTCAAAAAATATTATGTGAATTCGTATTCTATTTGACTTACTTATTAATATTTCTTTACTTATTAAATTTTCAAATAAAGTTTGACCGAACAAGTACCACTGAGGTACCCATGATCAAGGTACCATCCTCAAGCACTGTTCCTCGGGCACTGCCTGTCAGCTGCACACTGCTCCTTCATGGAGGGCCAAATGTTAAGGTCACATTTTATTGTGGTGCGTTCATACCAGCTAACTAAACAGATAAGCATAAACCAAACTATCTAACCAAAAGCTAAACAGCAAATAAACGTAGGAGGGAAAATGGGATAACAAACACTTAACAAATAAACTGAACTAAAGTAGACAGGTGGCGAAAAATACAGGACAAGCACAAGAGGCAGCATTGGCGAGGGAAAGTCCAGATGGAGTTGTGATCATTCATTTAATTTTAAACATTATGTTTATGAAGTCACAGCTTAAAAACACAAATACTATAAAAATAGAAAATTACAGGTACACACTTATAGTTTTTGTCAAGGCACAGTATAGAACTGTCAACACTGAATTGTTGCCAGCTGCAATTTCTCTTCTCAGGTCTTAAAAATGGTACAATGGTATACCAAATGCAATGGTATACTGGTTGTGATTGCTGGTGTAGAGTCCAGGGTGGGTATTCTGTTTTAACTGTCAGCAGCCAGAGAGCATTAAGTCAGCAGCCAGAGAGCATTAATTCCTTCTTCTCTCACCCCTTCCATGCCGTCTTTACTAATCTTTACTTCTGCTTTGGATTTAGATTTAGACCGTTGGGTTGTTTCATGTATTTCCCTTTATTATTTTCCCCCTTCATGCCCCCAGGTTTTGTGATGGAAAATTTATTCCTGTATGTGTATATGAGTGGAAATGTACTGTCCAGACATGATCTTGTGAGTCGTGTCTAGCTTATGTTCTTCTGGACTTGATGTACTTTTGAGATCACGTATAAACTGTCAATGTCCTTTTGTACTTAACGTATTCTAAGAATTGTAGAGGTGTGAAAAACCATTGTATCTAGGATTTGACTGTTCCAACTGTCTGGTCCAGATATAGTCTGTGGTTTTCAGCCCCGAACCTTGTCTAGCACCAGACGCGCTTGGTGTTCGTGGGGCCCTCGCTCGATCTTGCATGAGAGCTGTGACGGCACCCTTGCTTGCAAGCAATACTTTATTAAACCTCAACTATCATTTAACTGTCTCTGAGTCTGATCTTTGGTTAAACAGAATTTCCACCACAGTTTCTAAACCTCAGAGATGTAAATATTGGTCACATAATTGTTAAACCCATAAATCAGACAACCCAGATAGCAGAGTCCTGTTCTTACAGTTTTGAGTAACAATTTTCCAGTCATTGTGAACACACCATAGCACAACACAGTGCACCACAACGGATGTGACCTCTGCATTTGACCCATCCGGGCAGCTATTTGGCAGTGCTCGGGAAGCAGCGTTTGGGGATGGTACCTTGCTCATGAGTACCTCAGTATCAACTTGAACTGGAACTTGAACCGGTGACCCTCATATCACAGGGATAACTGCTTAACTGTTATGATATCAACTACAACTGATAAGTTGTAATACTTGCACTGCACCTGCACACTTCAATGAACCTGCATTCTTAACTGTTTTTTTTAATTAGTCTGTATTAAAATATTTGTGGTATAATATTTTTACTTAACAAATACAGTCATATGAAAAAGTTTGGGAACCACTCTCAGCCTGCATAATAATTTACTTTAAACAAAAAAGATAACAGAGGTATGTCTTTTATTTCCTAGGAACAGCTGAGTACTGAGGTGTTTTCCGAGCAAAGATTTTTAGTGAAGCTGTATTTTGTCGTATGAAATTAAATCAAATGTGAAAAACTGGCTATGCAAAAATTTGGGTACCCTTGTAATTTTGCTGATTTGAATGCATGCAACTGCTCCATATGTAGCACACTTGAATAAATTAATACCCAGTAAGAAGTCTGTCCTTTTTCTCTTTATTGTGAAATCTGCAATCACACACAAACCATTAATAATTCAGCTGCGTGGATAACCGCGTGCGAACAATACTTTGGCTGCGTTCTGTCTGAGCCAAATACTGGCACCACATGTACATGAAACACATTCACCTTAATTAATCAACCATCCGTAAACTGAAAATATCTGGCACACTAATAAACACTAGGTTACAAAATATTCCTTCAGCTATTCACCACTGTTATTAAACGCATTTTATGCGAATGCTATAGTCGATTCCTCTTTTACACAGTACGAGTTTCACATACAATTCATTCTTATAATAAGAACACATGACTTGCTTTCTCACTGTTTACATCCATTACGCCATCCCCCTAACATATGCTTTTTATGGCTTATTTGCTTACCTGCAATCACACACAAACAATTAATAATTCAGCAGCGTGGATAACTGCGTGCAAACACTACTTTGGCTGCGTTCTGTCTGAGCCAAATACTGGGTGACATCCTAGCGCTGTTCAACGATTGCCACCTAGTGGCGGAAGTATGTATGTGAACTGCAGGTTACAGTGGTCAGTAGCTATCCCTCCTCTAGAAGTGTGGCCAAACAGAACAACTACTTCAAAACATAAATAAAATATAACTACAAGCAGTGATTACGGGGGCCATGCAGTTTGCAGCTTTATCAGTTTTTGACGAGTCGACGTGGACAGATGTTGAAATATGACACGTTTCATCCTTTTATCTAGGGTGCTGCGGTTCAAACCTTATTAGGCAAAACGCAAAATAGCTTATTATAGCGCCACCAACTGGCAGAGTGGTGCAAATTTGGAGTAGTGGGAGGGGTACCGGACTTACCTGCCAAATTTCAAAGCTGTAGCCCACCCAGAGTCGGATTTCTATGACACTCGGTGTGTGGTGTTGCAGTCCTATGCCAAGCCCACCACATTTATTTGCATATTACAGAAATATGAAGACCCAAATTAAAAATGTGCTTGATAATAATTAAAGAAGAGTGTCTTGGGATTCAAATAATACCAGTTGCATGTAGATTGGACAAAAATCCAGGGAGTAGTTTGAAAAAGATGGGCTTTCATTTTATGCAAATTAGTGAAAAATCAAATATGGCAGAAATAGAGGCGAGGGTCTAAAAATTTCATCTTAACCCAAGGAATAAGATGATATAAGATTTTTGAGAATCGGAGCTACGGTTCAAAAGTTATTAGGCAAAATGCCTTTTTTTTGGGAAAACGCAAAAAAGCTTATTTTGGTGCAATTTTTTTTGCCTGAGTAGTGGGTGGTGTACCGGACCTACCTGCCAAATTTCAAAGCTGTAGGTCTTACAGTTTTTTCTCCACAACGTGTTTTAAGGCAGAAAAAAAAATCAGCACGATTCCAATAGGGTTCCACGCAGTGTTCCACTGCATGGCCCCCTAAATATTATGGGGGTGGCCTGGGATCCCCATAAAACAGCCGAATCCCCACACATACTGATTGGTTGGATCAATCAAATTGGTTGGATTTGCTTGTTAAGCCTTGAACTTCATAGACAGGTGTTTCCAATCATGAGAAAAGGTATTTGAGGTGGGCAATTGCAAGTTGTGCTTCTCTTTGACTCTCCTCTGAAGAGTGACAGCATGGGATCCTCAAAGCAACTCTCAAAAGATTTGAAAACACAGATTGTTCAGTATCATGGTTTAGGCCCTAAACCATGATACTGAACAATCTGTGTTTTCAAATCTTTAGGGGAAGGTTATAAAAAGCTCTCTCAGAGGTTTAAACTGTCAGTTTCAACTGTAAGGAATGTAATCAGGAAATGGAAGGCCACAGACATAGTTGCTGTTAAACCTAGGTCTGGCAGGTCAAGAAAAATACAGGAGCGGCATATACGGAGGATTGTAAGAATGGTTACAGACAACTCACAGATCACCTCCAAAGACCTGCAAGAACATCTTGCTGTGGATGGTGTATCTGTACAACTTTCTACAATTCAGCGCAATTGCACAAAGAACATCTGTATGGCAGGGTGATGAGAAAGAAGCCCTTTCTGCACTCCCGCCACAAACAGAGTCGCTTGTTGTATGTGAACGCTCAGTTAGACAAGCCAGGTTCATTTTGGAACAAAGTGCTTTAGACTGATGAGACAAAAATTGAATTATTTGGTCATAACAAAAAGTGCTTTGCATGGTGGAAGAAGAACACTGCACTCCAAGAAAAACTCTGTTAAACACTACCTACTGTTAAATTTGGTGGAGGTTCCATGCTGTGGGTCTGTGTGGCTAGTAAAGGGAACTGGAGCTCTTGTTAAAGTCGAGGGTCGGATGTGATGGATTTGACTGATTTTTATTACGGGTTTTATTCTTCTTTTTATTCTGCTTTTATTCATTGTATTTCATGTGTATTTCATGTCATCTCTGGCCCAAAAGCATTCTGTGTGCGTAGCTGTGTATCTCAGGTCAGGACGACTTTTTACGACTTCTTATCTCCTGCTCCTCCGTCAGCTTCTCTCCCCCGCCCTTTTATTATCCTTTGGCCACCCCAATACCCTTACATCCTACCACCCTAACCTTCCTATAGTCTTCCCCTTCAAAACCTCCCCATATCAATAAATGCCATTTGTTGTTACGACCCCTTTAAATGACTATCTTATAGCCCCCCTCCCTACAGCTTTTCCTTTTTACTGAGTAAACGATTGTCTTACAGCAAAAAACGACACTCTATCATAACATCCTAATAATCGGCCCATTGCACCCAGACTTACTGGCTCCGAAAGGAGACATTGGGCATGGAGGAGTGAGATAAAAAGCCACATCTTGGGCGTGAGAATTAGAGTGAGTTCTGACACAGAGAGAGAAACACTGAACAGCTGAATGAACATCTTGTAAGAACATCATTACTCTTTTCTGTAATAAAGCTTTTAAAAGACAACTCTCCGCCTCATCACTGGCTCTTCATCATTCTAAAACCTGAGAATCCAACAGATAAATTCAACCTAATATCAACAAATTCTTCAGGATAATGTTCAAGCATCAGTTACGAAGTTGAAGTTACGCAGGGGTTGGATATTCCAACAAGACAATGACCCAAAACAAAGTTCAAAATTTACAAAGGCATTCATGCAGAGGAAGAAGTACAATATTCTGGAATGGCCATCACAGTCCCCTGACTTGAATGTCATCGAAAATCTATGGGATGATTTGAAGCAGGCTGTCCATGCTGGGCAGCCATCAAATTTAACTGAACTGGAGAGATTTTGTATGGAAGAATGTTAAAAAATACCTTCATCCAGAATCCAGACATTCATCAAAGACTATAAGAGGCGTCTAGAGGCGGTTATATTTGCAAAAGGAGGCTCAACTAAGTATTGATGTAATATCTCTGTTATGGTGCCCAAATTTATGCACGTGTCTAATTTTATGATGCATATTGCATATTTTCTGTTAATCCAATAAATGTTAATGTTACTACTAAAATACTACTGTTTCTATATGGCATGACATATATTAAAAGGAAGTTGCTACTTTGAAAGCTCAGCCAATGATAAACAAAAATCCAAAAAATTAAGAGGGGTTCCCATACTTTTTTCAAATGACTGTATATTGACTGCTCGGGCTCATCTGTCTGCCTGCACTAGCAGCATTTACATGTTGTTACATATAGCACGATTGCAAAAATGAATACCTGAAATAAAATGTGCCATTTCAAAGATTATTACATATCTGATCATTCTGTGGACACAGATGTAAAGCGTCTGTGTTTAACACGAATATGATTCATGTCTTTGTCACTTTGTTTCTGCTCAGCAGCAAAGTTAAGGAAAAGTCACAGAGCCAAAGGGAGGATTTTGCATACAATTGTCAACTTTAAGTCCACATAATCTCATGTTCATCAGTTCACCAGGCGCTGCCCTTGTTAGCTTCCCACTGCTCCTTCACGGATGGGTCAAATGCAGAGGTCACATTTCGCTGTGGTGCACGGTGTGCTGTGCTGTGGTGTGTTCACAATGACAAATAATCACTCACTTTCACATTCAACTTCATGATTCTACTTGCAGAAGTCAATCTTAAAAGTCTACACCAATGTGCTTGGTGCCTACAAAGCAGCAGTGCGCCCCCACATCAGCTCTTCTGATCACACAACAGTGATGCTGCTGCCTGCATACTCATCGCTGCTGAAACGCACGAGACCTTACAGGAAAACCACCAGAGTCTGGCCCAGTGGAGCTGTCTCAGCGCTCCAGGACTGTTTTGAGTGCACAGACTGTAATGTGTTCTGTTTACAGAATCTATGACTTGCTACATCAGCAAGTGCAGTTTGCCTATCGCCCAAACAGGTCAACTGAGGATGCCATATCCACTGCACTTCACCTTTCCCTCTCACACTTGGACAATAAAGACTCTTATGTTAGATTGCTGTTCATAGGCTTTAGTTCAGCATTCAACAGATGACAAAGTTTATTTTGACTTTTAAATGTATCCACGAATGTATTTGTCAAGATCATTTGTCTCATTTCTACAACACACAGTGCCGCCATTTTTCTGTTTTGTTCTATTTAGTTCTGTCTCATGTCTGCTGTCAGTCTTGTCCCCAGTGTGTAGTATTGGTTAAGCCCAGTTCATTAGTTATCTCCGTCGTGTTGCTTATCGTTCAGTTCAGCCCCTTGTCCTTATTATTTTTTATCCTGGTTTTTTCATTCTGTCCTTTTCGTATTTACTTCCCCATTGGTTTTCCCTTGTTTAATTAATCTAAACCCTTGTTTCTGTTTCCCTATATAAGTTTGGGTTTTTCCCCTTTGTTTCTTGTCCGTCCACCATCATTGTCAGCGCTCGTGTGTGTAGGAGTGAGAGGAAGGACGCCAATGCGGAACTGCAGCAAACGGTGAGTTTATTGAACAAATATAATGAACGCCTAGCACCATAAAATAAGCCCCAAAAAGTCCACAACGCCACTAGGACGTGTGAGAGCGGTGAGCAGGATGGCCGCTAGGCTAACTGGCTAGCGGAGGAACAGCAGACTCACGACGAATCCGTCGAGGAAGCGATCTCACAATCCAGAGTTCGAATCGGCCAGGTGGCGCTTTGCTGGGCGAGACACAGGGGAACAAATCCGCACACCAATGACGACGACACGCGATAAACAACCGGATCGGTCTGGTTAAATAGCCTGGCTAAGCTAATTAGCACCAATGAGGAAGTGACACACAAACAGGAAGGGGAACCCGTCACCGATGACGCGGACAACCCGGAAGTGACTGGCGGGAACTTCTTAAAGGGACAGACACCCGTTACCACGACAACCAAACAAGACACATCAAACCCCAGGTTTAATATTCCGGCGAGTCCGAGCGTCGGGGAGGAGGCGCAGACGTGACAATCATACTACCCACCATGTTGGCGTGCTCAGTATTTCCTGCATTTCCCAAAGAGAAGGTTTTTGTTTGTGGCCATCGACCAAATATTTAAAAGAAAAACAACAACAACAACAGCTGGAGGAACAATTAGCAAATAATTAGGACAGTTGGCAACATATCAGTAACATGACTGGGTATAAAAGGAGTTGCAGTGTCTCTCAGAAGTATAGATGGGCAGAGGATGACCAATTCCCCTAATACTGCGTTGACAAATAGTGGAGTAATTTCAGAAAATAATTCCTCAGCATCAAATTGCAAAGTTTAATACATCATCAATTACAGTTCATAACAAGCAAAAGATTAAGCAAAAGATTAAGTCTCTGTGCGTAAGGAACAAGGGAGAAAAACCATACTGGATGACCGTGATCTTCAGGCCCTTAAGCAGCACTGCATCACAAACAGGCATGATTCTTTGAAGGACATCACTAAATGGGCCCTGAAAAATTTCCAGAAAACACTGTCACTGAACACAATTCGCCGTGCTATCCGTAGATGCCACATAAAACTGTCATTCAGAGAAGAAGCCGTATTTGAACACCATCCAGAAGCGCCGACGTCTTCTGTGGCCCATTTAAAATGAACTGTGCATTTAAAATGAACTGTGTCTAAGTGGAAAGCTGTTCTGTGGTCAGACGAATCAAAATGTGAAATTCTTTTCGGAAACCAAGGGTGTCATCCGGACTATAGAGTAGTTATCAGCGTGCAGTACAAAAGACAGCATCACCAACTAAAAATAACAAATAAAAAGCACTTTAAAATAGACAGATTTAAAGTATATGTTATACACACACACACACACACACACTTGCATCAATGTACAATTTCATGGTGTAAAACATTGTTCACATTTACTGCTTCTTCGATCAAAACAGGTTTGTAAAAGCTTTTGTTGAGAGAGAGAGAGAGATCTCCAAAAAAGATGAGAAGACGCCCTTGGCGTACTTGGGCATGTTATTACAATTCAGAACAATTTAGTAGGAACTAAAGGACGTTGCGCATTTTATCGTCAATAAGCAAACATTTACAGTACAAAGAACTTTGGGATATTATCGTAAAGAAAACGTGAGAAAATAATGCACGTTTTTATTTCCTTGGAACACAACAGTGCTACCGCTACTAGCTTCCTTTCCTGTTTCTGTTCGTCATATTCGGCTCTTTTGCATTCTTTAAAGCGCGTTAAACCGAGCGATCGGGCCTCAAGACCGCCGAACTTTTACATCCGAACAGTGTAAGAGATGGAAGAGAAGATTTCAAAGCCAAGTTATCTGATGATTTTCTGACATTAATCGCATTTTTATTTCAGATTTGCAAAATGCTATTCACTGATTCTTTTTTAAAGTAGCTTAATCACTCAAGTGTCCACAGATTTGGGATTTTGAGCATAACTTATGGGACTGATCTGCCTCCAAAGCAAAACAGTTGCTAATACTTGTTTTCAGAGTATTTGGCAGTTACCAAAATCCACACTCTTGGCATTCTCTCAGTCAGATTCATGAGAATTCACCCTCGACTGCCTTGCAGCTGATAGAATTGTGCCTTAAGAGCAGTTACATTTAGCTTTTTTAAGATGTTTGAGAGTCTCAGTTGTGTTGGGCAGAGGTAGGGTTGGTAAACTGTCTGTACAGTACAGAGCCCTATTAGACTACAGTTCTACTTTGTATTTATAGCAATAATAAGCCAGTTAAGTGAAGAGAATGACATTCCTCATTGCTTTAAGACATGAGGTTAGTCAGTCAAGAAAATGTGGAAAATATCATAGAAGATGCATTCATAGAAACCAATTAAAGCGCTATGATAAAACTGGCCTCAAAAATGAGTTGTGATATTTTGCAGATTCTCCAGAACATTCTTCAGGAGCTGTAGAAGGTTAATGTGCAATTATTGCGGTTTATTAGAGCATCTTTGGTTTCCATGGTGGAAAACCAGATTCCTGTTATAATTCATTATGTACTTGCGTCACTGTTTTGATAGCTTCAATATTCAATTTCAATATGAAAATCATAAAAATAATGTAACTCTCATACTGAAAAAAGGTGTGTGACTTTTCGACTATTATTGTAATTATGAGTTGTCTGACTATGAAGTGATAAAGTATGCTGTTCACATTAAGAAAAATGCAAATAAATATTTTAAAAAGTTACCGTTGAGACAGTCTTTAAGATTGAACTCCTTGTGACTGTTGCTCACTTTATTCTCCACAGAGCAAAAATAAGTACCAGCTACCCAGGAGACATCAATCGCTTTGATTTGTATACTTTTAAAAATCTTCTGGTCAGTCATGAAAATGAAACCTCACTGGAGGCTTTAAAGAACACTGTAGTTCCACACACGGCCGCAGGGCTTTTCGTTGACATTTTACTTCTACTGGTTCTGGAACAGGATCTGCAGAAAAATGTGTCCTTGTGAATGTGAATTTGCCTATGTTTTTATCTGTGGATGCATATGCTAAATAAGATGCACATCTTTTCATTAAACTTTGAATGATTACGGTATACACTTTCTTGTTTGTCACCATGCACCAAGTAGGAAGTAAAAATAAATCTACTGTTGCTTCAATTAGTATTATAGTGCATAGTTTAATACAAACCACTGTTTCAGGAAGGTAACCTGAAGGTAACACATATCTCTTTCGAATTCTTATGTCCTTTAAGACATTTCTAAATAATAAAGTAATAACAAGACCACTAAATTCTGTGTGCAAAAACTTCACCCCAGATGGTTTTTTAAGTTTTGTGTAATATAGAAACTATAGAAGCTTCATAAATTGCAAGATACTAGATCATTTTAATGCAAGGTCATTTTCACTACATGAATTTTCTGACCTATAAACTCTGATGCACCTTTTGTGCTGCTGAAATTAAAAGCTCTCCACAAGCAGTCGTTAGGCTTACTGGCAAAGTTCTGTCGAGAGGCAGTACAAGCTTGTTGAGGTATCTCATCTTCTCGGTTGCCACAATATAATATATATCCTGCTCAAGCTGATCTGTCTGTGGTTTTGTCATATGTAGTGTGAAGCAAATAAAAATAATAAACAGACTTCCTTAATGAAATGTTTCAGTTACAAAGCTTAGTGAAGCTGTACCTCACCCACCCACACACCTTTGACAAGACATGACAAAAACAAAACAAAAAAAGAAAACCAACACATAACACTCCCCCCCTCAAAACAACACAGAAAACAAACATTTTTATAATAAATAATAAATTAAACAGAAAGGGAGAGAGATGAGAAAGACTTACGACAGGACATAGACACACAAATGGACAGACAAATGAACATACAGACAGGCGGACAGACAAATAGATATACAGAAATAAGGTGTATATATATAACAGATAAATAAATAAACAGATGATGTGTGGGAATGTTGGGAATTAATTAGATTATAGTTTATGGTTTGAGTTGGAATGTGCCTGTAATGTGTATGTGATGTTGGGAGCTGGTTCTGAGCAAGTCTAAAGTGATGATAAGAACCCAGACTTCTTGGAAATGTGGAAGTTAAGTGCTGTAATGTTATTTTTCCATTAATATGTGTTCTCTGAGGAGGTTTGTGCATGATGTTTGAGTGTAGCCTACAGTGTTTTTGGCAGTGCCAAGGCAGCAAGTAAAGGTCTGAAATTTGGAGGATTGGTGGATTTGTTGTTGAGTGGTCATAAGCAGACCAGAGGGATGGTGATAGTGGAATGCTTTCGATCCATAATACAAGAGATTGTGCTGATGACTTTTTTGTGTTGTTGTTGGGTTGGGGACGCGACCAGATGGAGTGGAAATAGTCATGCAGTTTTAAAATTGCAATTGAACAAATATCACTACGATAAATCCCATCTTGTGCATTTTGTGCTGAGTGATGTGTGCTCTGTGGATCACCTTATATTGTATAAGTTGAAGATTAGTGTTATTAGTCATTGTGAAGGTGTTCTACAGATTTGGAGCCAGAATTCATTATCAGAAATTGAATAGGCAATCTTTTCCCGACTTGATTGGAATGGAGATCTTTGAATTTGCCGTGAATGTTAGTTCATATAATTTTGAAGAATTTTTTCCTGATTTGTTATTTTGAGTATTTCTTCTGCTAAGTGGGATGGCTGTATATAATATATACCATAGTTCATTTGCAAAATTGTTGAGATTAAGTGATTATTTTAAAAATGTGTGTTGAATTGGTCATAGGGTTTAAATTTAAGATCAGTCTATCTAACAACAATCTACAGCTAACAACAATCTACAGTTAATATATACTATATATTAACTTATCCTCAACAAACATGCCATCATCATATGGAAAAAGTTCAGTAAGAGAGTAGAAAAATGATGGGTGGAAAATTTCTCTTTTATTACATTGCACATAGTTTTAAGGTTTAACAACCCGATCCCCCATATGAAGCTACTAGCACCAACAATATCACAGATTTAGAGAATGCCGTTTTTTTATATTACTAAAACAAAATGCACTCTGGTAGTAGTCTTTTTATTTTCCTTAGCATGAATAACAGTTTATAGACACAAACCCAAGTTCAGGATTAACTGCTGCAGCGAGGACATCATTCAACCAATCAGGCAGTCTCAAGTCTTTGGCATCTCACAGATCAACTTCTGAAAAGCTTGTGTGATTGCATGTTAGACAATACATTTGTACTCCGTCAGTCCACATTTTATTTCTAACTCAAATTGAATAAGCGTAATGGCATTTTAATAACATTGAGCACATTTCTCACTTAAGACCATAAATTTCTACATTCTCCATCATTACTCACCCATCACTACAACTTGGTGTTTAAAGCACTTCAGCTTTTTGTCCACCTGGATCTCAGACAGATATTCTCCGCTATCTGATGGCGTCAAGTTCTAAGGCGTGATTCTCAGTTTGTAGGATTAAAACTCGATCTCCAAATGTATACCAGTCATTTTCTTTACCATCAAATTCAACCACCTTTTTCATTGTTATTGTTTCCACAGAATGTTCTCTTACTTTTCATACAGCATGGGCAGGGTTTAGAGTAGGGTATCTCCAGTTTGATAATATCAGAAAACATAACTGAAAATAAAAAATAAAAACGCTTTAAGCTTAAAGCAATTACCGTGTAATGGTAACTTTACCATATATACATACACATTTGCATCAATAATACCAATTTCATGAGGTGTAAACATTGTTCATTTACTGCTACTTGCCTCAAAACAGGTTTTAAAAAACATTGAGAGAAGAAGACAAGTCAAAAAAGTGAGAAAGCCTTGGCGCTTCCGCGTTTTTATTACAATTCAAGAACAATTTAGTATAGACTAAAGACGTCGCATTTGATCCAATAGCAAACATTAAGACGCGAACTTTACATCCGAACGATTAAGAGATGGAAGAGATTTCAAAAACTAAAGTTATCTGATGATTTTCTGACATTAAATCATTTTATTTCAGATTTACAAGTATAACCAACGTTCTTTTTAAATTAAGCTTAATCACTCAATTAATCACACAGATACTGGGATTTTCAGCATAACTTATGGGACTGATCTGCCTCCAAAACCAAAACAGTTGCTAATACTTGTTTTCAGAGTATTTGGCAGTTGCAAAATCCACACTCTTGGCATTCTCTCAGTCAGATTCATGAGGAATTCACCTCGACTGCCTTGCAGCTGATAGGTGTGCCTTAAGAGCAGTTACATTTAGCTTTTTTAAGATGTTTGAGAGTCTCAGTTGTGTTGGGCAGAGGTAGGGTTGGTAAACTGTCTGTACAGTACAAGAGCCCTATTGAACTACAGGATTCCTACTTTGTATTATGGCAATAACCAGCCAGTTAAGTGAAGAATGACGGTCCTCATTACTTTAAGACATGAAGGTTAGTCAGTCAAGAAAATGTGGAAAATATCCTTAAGTGCATTCATGAAAACCATTAAACGCTATGATAAAGCAGCTCAAAAAATGAGTTGTGATATTTTGCAGATTCTCAGAACACATTCTTCAGGAGCTGTAGAAAGGTTATTATTGCAATTATTGCAGTTTGTGGAGGCATCTTTGGTTTCCATAGTGGAAAAAGCCAGATTTCCTGTTGTAATTCATTGTGTGCTTTGTCCGCACTGTTTTGATGACTTCAATATTCGAATTTCAATATAGAAAATCATAAAAATTATGTAAATCTCATACTGAAAAGGTGTGTGACTTTCGACTGGTATTGTAATTGTAAAGGTTGTGTGACTATGAAGTGATAAAGTATGCTGTTCACATTAAGAAAACTCCAAATAAATATTTAAAAAGTTACCTTTGGAACAGTCATTAAGATTGAACTCCTTATGACTTTTGCTCAGTTTATTCTCGACAGAGCAGAAATAAACTTCGTGGCTACCAGAACATCAATGCTTTGATTGTGCTTTTAAATTCTTCTGGTCCTCATGAAAATGAAGCACTCACTGGAGGGTTTTAAGGTACCTAAGTTCCACACGGCCTGGGTCTTTCGCTTGTGAATGTGAATTTACTATGTTTTACATCTGGATGCATATGCTAAATAAGATGCACATCTTTTCATTAAACTTCACATGAATACGGTATACACTTTCTTGTTTGTCACCATGCACCAAGTAGGAAGTAAAAATAAATCTACTGTTGATCTGTTTCAACAAACATCAAGCCTTCAATTAGTATTATAGTGCATAGTTTAATACAAACCACTGTTTCAGGAAGGTAACCTGAAGGTAACAAATATCTCTTTCAGATTCTTAAGCCTTCAAAAGACATTTCTAAATAATAAAGCAATAACAAAGACCTCACAAATTATGTGTGCAAAAACTTCCTCAGATTAGAGCTGGGCGATATGAACAAAAACATTATCACGATATTTGTCATATTGATCGATTTCGATAATTATCATAATATACTGTCACATATATATATTTTTGGAATGCTTATACTGACTGAATGAACAGGTTAAAATAATCAAACAATATTCAACAAATTTCTACTCGAAGAGCTCTGAGAACTGTGGCAAAAAAATAGCCACTGCCAAAGAACGGCAAAAGAGAGCTGTCAACACCTCACTTCCAGAGCGCTTTCTCGGTGCTTGTTGTTGCTAAGTTACACAAAGCATCATCTGGTATTTTCACGTTCATATTTTACTTTTTCCCCAGGCGGCATTTGTTGTCAAAGCGTCCGCCGTAACTATAAAGCACTGCATTTTCATCCCCTTTTTCACTCACCGCGACATCTTTTCTTAGAGCCGTGATATACTTATCGCTACGTGACGGGTGCGCTTGTGGACGCCGCTGCTACGCAAGCAGTGTACTGACTATACTTGCGCACATACTTTTTGTTAATCATGAGGGCTCCAACAGATGGCAGTGTACACCATAGAAGTGTCCAGTCCGCCGTTAAGTAATAGAAGAGGAAGAAGTAGAAAGCAGCAGCACGAGAAAACATTCTGCTGTGAAATGAGGGAAGAAAGATAAAAAATTATTTGCATTCGGATGTTACAAAGGTGCAAAAAAGACGGCAAAACCGCGTTGATAGTGAACAACGATGCTGACGTCACGTGGCAAAACTTTAACACACAGCCACCCCAATTTTTGCTGGTACTGCAACTCTCGTAAATTTATGACGACATGCTCAGCAGACGCGTCAAAAGAACGCTGAGAACGCGTGCCAACCGTGATGCACGCGCATAAGCACTCTGAACGTTAAGTATATTTTGGCACGCGACCACTAATGTTTACCACGTGGCTTTTTCGTGTGCTATGGGCAAATTGGCCGCGATTGGCTGTTGGCTGGCGTTATGCCAAGCTATGTGATCGGCCAAAGATACCGTCTATCTCAAAGTGCTGTCGCATAGTGGGCAAACAAGTCTGATCGAATTTTATAACTTACGTTTATCACTATCGTCACCACATTTTCCTCGATAAAATATTGAGATCGTTTTATCGCCCAGCACTACCTCAGATGGTTTTAAGTTTTGCGAAAATATGAAACTAAAGAAGCTTCATAAATTGCAAGATACTAGATCATTTTAATGCAAGGTCATTTTCACTACATGAACTGTCTGATCTATAAACTCTGATGCACCTTTTGCGCTGCTGAAATTAAAAGCTCTCTACAAGCAGTCATTAGGCTTACTGGCAAAGTTCCTTCTGTTTAGAGGCAGTACAAGCTTGTTGAGGTATCTCGTCTTCTTGGTCTGCCACAGTATAATATATATCCTGCTCAAGCTGATCTGTCTGTGGTTTTGTCATATGTAGTGTGAAGCAAAATAAATAAATAAAAAAATTATAATAAACAGACTTCCTGAAACCAGACTTGCACATATTAAAATAAATATAAACCCTATGACCAGTACATCACATTTTTTAATAATCATTCTTAATCTCAAATCTTGCAAAAAAAATGCCATTTTGCTGCCAACCTACTAAAAAACAAAATGCACTCTGGTAGTGGTCATTTGTTTTCATTAGCTTGAATAACAGCATATAGACAACAAACCCATTCAACATAAGGTCAGAGTTCAGGATTAACTGCTGCAGCGGACATCATTCAACCAATCAGGCAAGTCTCAAGTCTTTGGCATCTCACAGATCAACTATGAAAGCTTGCGTCGGTGCATGTTATACAAATACATTTGTACTCAAATCAGTCCACATTTTTATTTCTAACTCAAACTGAATAAGTGTAGCCTGGCGTTTCATAACACTGAGCACATTTCTCACTTAAGACCACAAATTTCTACATTCTGCATCATTACTCACCCATTACTACAACTTGGTGTTTAAAGTACTGCAGCTTTTTGTCCACCTGGATTTCAGACAGATACTCTCCACTGTCTGATGGCTCCAAGTTCTGAAGCGTGAATTCTCCAGTTGCATGATCAAGACGAACTCGGTCTTTAAATTTATACCAGTCATCTTCTTTACCATCAAATTCAACCACTTTGTCGTTGTTGTGTTTCCACAGAATGTTCTCTGCTTTTCCTTGTAGGGCAGGGTTTAGAGTGAGGGTGCCTCCAGTTTTATAATATTCAGAAAGGACACCAACTGAAAATAACAAAAATAAATAGCACTTTAAAATCGACAAATTAAAAGTACATATTATACACCGTCATATACAGAGGAATCTATGCATATCATTAGCATAAATGTACAACTTGGTATAAAACACATTCTTAATGCCGACTGCTATTTCAAGCACAACAAGCAATTAAAATATTTTTGAGAGAGAGAGAGAGAGAGAGAGAGAGATAGACAGACAAGAGTCAAGATCCAAAAACTTCCACATTTTTATTCAGTAACAATTCCAAACAATTTAGGAGGAACTAGAGGACTTCACCCATCCGATCGTCAGTAACTGAGCATTTATAGTTGGCTTTAGAATATCATTGCAAGCAATAAAATAAAATAAAGATTGATACAATGTTAGCAGACAAACTCTAGTGAAAAAACCTAGGTGTTCCTAATAAAGTGACCAATAGTGATGGGCTATTTGAAGCCGAGGCTCTGAAGCGCGTATCGAGTATAAGGGGGCGTGGCAGGCGAAGCCCCGCTTCGAGGCGTGTATCGTTTGGCAGAAAACCACGTGACCGATGACAAACGAAGCCTCGGTTCGTTACGTCAGCGTTTCATCCCAAGTGTTGCTTGCAAATTGCAATTTGCATAATTTAGTAGTAGTATTGTATTAGACTAATACAATATTACTACTTAATTATACAAATTGCAAATGTGGAATAAAATATAAGTTGCATAAAAAATAAACAAAAGAAAAATTCTGTCCGATACTCGCTCATACACTCTCCAACAAAACAACCCAAGAAGCGCCGGCGGGATTCACCCCCATTTATACAGGAAGCGACACTTGGGATGAAACGCTGACGTAACGAACCGAGGCTTCGTTTGTTATCGGTCACGTGGTTTTCTGCTTAAACAATACAGGCCTTGAAGCGGGGCTTCGTCTGCCACGTCCCCTCATACTTGATACGCGCTTCGGAGCTTCATGTGCCCATCACTAGTGACCAATAAGAATCACAGCAGCTGTGTGTTATACCAGATCACATGATGTCAGCCTTTACTGCTGTATTCAGAAGGACTAAATAATACCCAGTCTTTGACCAAATAATGTCATAGTTTCCATGTTTTTATCAATCTAGATTATCTTATTACACATACTGATGTTTTTATCCGAGGGTCAATGGGATGGCCCATTGGTAAGACACTCAAGTTATGGACCAAGACTTCATTAGTTCAAGTCTGGCTGTATCCTGCCTTCAGCACTACCGCCACAAAACCAATGAGCGAGACTCTTAACCTCAATCTGCTCCAGAGACTGTCCCTTTAGTATCTTTCTGAATAACAGCATCTGATAGACGCAAATGTAGATCAACCTGTCTTGCACCTGTACTCACTTGTCACGTAATTAAGGGTGCTTTCACATATAGTCCTCTTTAAAGGAACCGAACTCAGTCCTCTAGAAGTGGGCCAAAAAGTGGACCAACAGAAAGGGAACTCAGTTCTTTTTATGTTCACACTGTGAGTTCATTTGAAAGGGGACTCAGTTCTCTTGCTGGTGCACTTCAGCTCAGATGGGGCCTCAGTCCTTTTTCTGTTTATACTTAATTCTTATGAAGCTCTCAGACTTTACTGCTTTGCATTCTGGGTTCCATAAGAAATAAGTATGAACAGAAAAAGGACTGAGACATGTTTGTGTATATGTATACAGGTCAACTTTTTGGAACTGGAGGGAACACGGAAAGAGTCTGATGAGAACAATACAAGTGAAATGCCAAATTCAGTGAATTGGTTAGGTCTGAAAGATTTTTAAAGATCCTAAAGTTTTATAAAGAAACAATATTTAGAAATTAAGCAACAGAGTTGTAGACCATAATTGTATGTTAATATGGCATCCTAATGGCCTCTTTCTACTTCTAGTTTAAAGTTTACATTTAATACTCAATTTCTAGTTTGAGGTGTATATTTTGTATTCTATTTATCTTTTGTTTATCCCATGTGCCCTATTTGTTCTTTGTTCCCCGTTTCTTGTTGCACTGTGAACACTGGAGCCACATCGTCTTGTCTCTGTATATCTGTACAGGATATAGCAGAGATGACAAAGTTTACTTTGACTTTTGACATTGAAGTTTATAAACTACAAATGAATATAAAGATTTTTAATGCTGTTACTGATGATGCAGGGTATCATAGAATCACCTTACTTATGCTTGCATACCCCAAAAGGTTAAACTTAGTATTTACAAAAAGTTTTAGAGGATATTTTAAAATGAAGATCTATAATGTTTCACGGACATGAGGTTTCAGTATAAAAATACCACAATTATTTATAGCCCAGCCTTTAAAAAAAAACTCTGCTTCCCTATTACAGTAGTGCTTTGCACAAAAAGGACAGACATATCAACAAAACAAGGCAAACTGACAAAAATAAAACAAAGGTTATTCAGAAACTACTAGGGGTCTATTAAAGGAAGCTTACAAGTGCAACCCGAAAAGCAGACATTTAGGACGGCAGGAAGCAGAGGTTCGAACGGTCAATCCCGAGATGAGAGGTGTATGCAGTCAGAATGTAACCCCCCAACTTAAATAACTCTCGTATTAATCCTTAAAATCCTAATGCCTTCTACGGACTGGCTAACATCAGTTCTAAACATATAATCTTACGCCGTCAAAGTGGGACAGTACAGGGACAAAGCACAAAGCCGCTGCCCAAGATAAGCCAACGCCCAATTCAGCGCCTTATTTATCATTTTAAGGCTGATTATTTAGGCCCATGTTCAGTCTGTGCAGAAAACGCGACTTTAAATACACGAACAGCGATATGAAACAGACTAATGAACGCTTCTACCGAAACTCTGATTGACTGGTAAAGTTCTAAAGATTGTTAGGCAGTAAACAGGACGGGTGTCGAGGGCGGTCATCACGTCTGCTTAAATCGTTCCGTCCGCTGGCACTACTACAATTTCGGCGGCGACACTCTACAGCACTTTATAATAGGGACACAAGATTAAAAATATAAAACTGAACATACCGACACACAGAACGAGAACAGATGCCGAAAGCTGCGACACACTCCCTGCCATGTTAGCACTTTAGCAAATGTCGGACTGCTAAGTTCCCCTACGGAAACTACGCGAGATTATAAGAATTAAAACGAGATTAACGGCGCAGACCGAAACCGCTTGGCCTGTTCTTCTTCTTCTTTGCTGTTTTAATGGCGGTCGGCATCTAACGTTAAGGTGCATTACCGCCACCTACTGTACTGGAGTGTGGGCCTGAGTATGCTACCTCCCAGACCAAAAAATATATATATTTTTTTCCACACAAACTAATTAAATTCTATTAATTAAACCAGTTACTCTCAAATAATTTAATACACTTCCATTGTTAACCGCTTGGCCTGGTTGTCGTGATAAAGTTTTACCACTAAGAGCCGTGGTACAGGGTGAGGTCCAACCTAGTCGTACTTATTCGTAACTTTTAGTAACTCAGACTTTTTATGCAGACATTGTTGCCTGGAATTATATATATATTTATATGTTGTTATTTTTCCTTGCGATGATATTCTAAAGCCCAGCTGTCTTGACGTTCACGTGTGAAGTTCTTTAGTTCCTCCTAAATTGTGTGAAATTGTATGTGAATAGTAATATGCTAATACGCGGCACCACACAGTTTTTGGATCTTGACGGCAGTGTTTCATGATTTTCAATTCAGGATTTGAAACAGTTTTTAGGCGGGTCTGTAGTTCTGAATGCATTTCAAATGTTACTGTAATTTTTTTTGTTCCCTCTTACACAGTGATTCCTAAGTACGAAATGAAGCACACTTTCTGAACAGAGAGGTCTGTTTTAATCTCTGATACTGCTCTCCTATTACTAATATACAGGGGAACCAATTGAATGGCTTATGACCAGTGTAAAAAAAAATCCAAATCACTGTATATGACAATATAAAAAGCCGATTCATTTTCTTCAGATTTGCTTAAATACAGTTTCAAATTCCGAATTTAAAATCAGGAAAAACTGCCATCTACTGGTTGTGTACAATTTCAATATTGTGAACGCTCACTTCAGAGGGAAACGGAATTGCCATGAACACCTGTGTTGTGCCGAAAAAAAGGCTTGCCTGCCGTAGAATATATGCCTGTTTCGAAGTGCCTGTTACCTAAATAAACGTCCCAGATAGCAAAATTTATTTGGCCCGGATTCATCTTGGAATCTGGGCCTGTGTCTTTTGGTACAACGGGCCAGTACCGTTTCGATCCGTGTTCTTGATCTGGACCAGTGTTGCCGACCATCTCCTACAGAAAGTAGCTGAAGTTTACCCAGAAAGTCGCTAGATGTCGCTAGATGACAAAAATCACGTGGCGGTCTTCGCTTTCTCCTCAATACCCAATACGAACGTGGTGTGTTGTTTGCTCAAGGTATTTTATTTATTACTGTCTTTTTTACAGTGATTTGCCACTTTTTAAAAACACATTTCTTCTGTAAAATGCCATACATATTATTGAGCATGTTGGCGAAGCAGTCAAACCATTGCCGTCCATATCTTTTGATTTTCAAATCTGATCATAACTTCATCGCACATATCATTTAAAGGTACATATAAGAAAGGTTTATGATTGGTCAGTCGATGTGACGTAGATATACTGCCCGCACATGCGCAGATCATTCCCTTTCCGAGGGCAGGTGTTCTGAATTTCCCGTAACACCTGTTCGGACGGGTGCAGAGCAGGCTGGGTTTCAGGCTAATCTGCAGGGAATATTGACGACAAAGTAGTACAGAAAGTAGCTAAGCCTTGTCAAAAATGTCTCTGGATTTGTCGCTAGGCGCTTTTTTGGGGAAAAAAGGCCATTAAGGGGGGTCTGAAAAGTCGCTAAGTTGGCAACACTGATCTGGACCAGCACTGGGCCAGCTCCGAATCAGATGTGTCTTTTGCAGGGCAAATCTGGGCCGTTTCTGGGCCAAATGTGCACCTTACCTTAATGATCTTGGACGGCTCCGGAGCAGATGCGTTTTTACGGGGGTGGATGCGATGCATTTTTGGGTCAAATGTGCACCTTATCTTACCTACACTGGCCCAGATTTGTACCAGGTCTTGCCTAGACCACCTCATTTTGTAATAATATGGCTCCGGTGGTCTAAACTGTTACTAACAAATCAAGCTTGTCGAGATTTTCAAGTTTCTTCTTCACATATTCAATGTCACTACTAAATCAAGAAGTTATTATTTGTTCAGAATTTCAAGCTATAAAAGGTTAAAAGTACTGGTTTAGTCAAATAAAGAGATAAATAGTGGATGAAAAAGTTTTCTTTTTAAACAGTACAAATGCCATACCTAATACCGGTAGTTTAACTAAATTAGGCTTATTCCAAAGTGTTACTGATAATTGATCTAATTTATCTAAAAATCAAAATATTTTACCTTAGATACATATATTATTTGAAAAACAAACCTCACAAATTCAAGATTTTAGCATATTTATTATGCATAAAAAACAGGCACGTTTAAAACACTCAAAACACTAACAGTGCATTTCCTGCACAAATTGGGCGATTTGGCATCAGGCGCTCAATTTGATGTCAACAATTTGAAACCAAATGCCCAGTTTGGCAATTTTGGAACAGGATGCCCACTTTGAAATAAGATGCCCAATCTGGCCAATTTGCCCAATGAGGAACTGCATGGCCAATTTGACCCAAAACTTCAAAAGGCCTGGCTCTAGAATTGGTCCAGACACAATGGATTATTTTTCAAACAAAAATGGTTTCATGCCATCATATTAGAAATGTGTTGTGCTTAACTGCAACTTTTCTCTCTCTTTCATTCCTCTTGAACTCTGCCAGTGCTGTTCTAAATTGGAATGTTTGGAACATAGTTGGTTGCGTAATGGTAGGGTGTTTGCCCAGTGATCAGAAGGTTGCAGGTTTGAATCCAAGGCTGGTAAAGTTACCACTGAGGTACTCATCTGTGAGTGTGTGTGTGCCCTGCGGTGTGTTGCCTCCTCGCCTTGCACTCTTAGTTCCTGGGATAGGCTCCCCGACCCCAGTTGAGATTATGAATGATATGATGATGATGAATGAATGGATGGATGGATGGATGAGAGATACATGAAGGGTGCCACTACAGGGCGCCTGCACCCCACATAAATTTGGCATTCTAGGTGACCTCCCAGGTTGCCTATACCAAGGGCCAGCCAAGTGTTTTCTGAAATGTTGTGTTTTGAATTGTCATTGTGTTTTTCATCATCAAGTGCTATTTATAATTTTTATTAGTTAGGGTCTTGAATAATTTCTGCAAGTTTCGCTGATACTGTTTTATTAATAGACTGGATATAGATTTTTTTCATATTGAAACTAACCTATTGTTACTAACCTCATGCACATTCAGTGTAAAAGTCAATTTCCACTTTTGTAGGTTAATACTGCATCCAAATTGTCTCTCTTTCTACTTCTATTTCTAGTTTAAAGTTTATATTTAATACTCCATTTCTAGTTTAAAATATATATTGTTTTCTATTTATATATTGTTTATTCTATGTGCCCTGTTTGTTTTTTGTTCCCAGTTTCTTGTTGCACTGTGAAAACTGAAGCTACATCGTCTCGTCTCTGTATATCTGTACAGTATATAGCAGAGATGACAAAGTTTACTTTGACTTTGGTGTAGCTACTAGAGTTGGCACAATACCACTTTTTATGTTTGATATGATACCAATATTGTAAATTTGGAAATCTGCCGATACAATATAAATCAGATACAGCCTCTGAGTGAGATTATTCTGTTATGCTTAAGGAAATGCTTGATTTAAATACTGTTTTCTTAACAATGTAATAATTACACACCCATATGTATATGCTAAATTATTTGTTCTCAAAAATAGTTTGTTTTAACATTATTTCTTTTTTCTTATTGATTACACTATAACATAAAATTGAAAAAAAAAATGATCAATTGAAAATGAAGAAAAACTGAAGTTTTGGGTCATTTTGAACCAATTTGGCCTATAAAATGAGCTGCTTTTGATTTTTTTAATGAAAACGAGTGAATTATCCTCATTACACCATGAGCTGTGAGAGGTAAATAACACCATTACACCAAATATTGATTGAAATGGTTAGTAATAGAGTTAATAATGAGATATAAACAATGTTTATTGGGATTTTTTGTTTTTTTGGCAGTAATTCTGGAGGTGGGGCAGGATAGAGCCAGAGCCTTCAGTATCTGAGTCCATAAATTTGAACATTTAGCCTCAAAAAGACAGGTTTTTATTCTGCCTTTTCAATCAAACAGGATAATTGTTTTATCTAGTCGGAAATTATTTCAAATGTTGAGAACAACATTTAGCAATGAAAAAATAAAAATCAAGGTTGTATTGTAACTAACCTATGCACATTTTTCACCTAATCAGTAAACACTTCCAAAAAACCAAAGCAGAACAAAGGAATCAGTATAATCAGCTTACTTGTTGCTTGTAGACCTTCAATGCTAAGGAGTGGTGGAATGTGCTGTGGCGTAACAAAAGAGAGACAAACACTCTTCTTTTCTACTTGATTTTTTATTTTCTTGTCTTGGTGTTTTGCTTCCTTTGGGAGACGTGTCTTCTGTAGTGCAAACACAAATGGACAAAACATTTATTAAGTTGATATTTTGAATTGTCATCCATACGCCAATCCAAAATCAAAAGGCAGCACCGAAAAGAAGCATTGGGTTAACCGGAGTAACGCTCAAAGTAGAAATGTGTTTTAGTAATGGCTAAAGTCTTTATGTGTATGGCTATATGTGCATTATGTGTTTGTATATTTATGACTCATACTCACTCTGAAATTACTGTGCTGCATGTCTTCTTGGGTGTAGCTGTGCAGGAATGACCTGCAGGTCAAGAAACATATCTTTAGATACATACTTTCGCTTGGCTCACAAATATAGAAATATCAAGTAGTTTGTTTAAATTAGCTGTTAGGCCAAATTATTGCTTTAAGATAAAGCACACCAGGGACCGAGATAAAAGAGTAGGTGTGTGTGATACCAAGGGGCTGAAGAGTAATACAGAGGGGTTCAGTTTGCTGTCACTGTCCCTCAAAAGGATTGCCTAAGTGGTCTAGTAGCAGGGTTTATGATCAAGCCTATGAACTAATTTCAAATCTGTTGTTCCTTAACTCAGTTACTACAACCAATGAGTCCTTGAGCAAGACCCTTAACCCCAAGTTGCTCAAAGGAGAATGTCCCTGTAATTATGAAATGAAAGTCACTACACATTGTATATATACATTTCCTGATTTAAGAGAGGTTTATGGTGATGCAGCACTGTGGGTCTACATCAAAAGATAAGGTAGGGTGCGAGTTTGCAAGTTCAAGGAAAGGTGTGCAAAACCACTGGATGGAAGCATTCTAAATTTTTGTCCTGGTGGTTTTATTGCTTCTATATGATGTGATTATTAGAGGTGAGAACCTCACTGGTCTAACAATCCAATTACAATGATCAGGGCAGCGATTCGATTTGATATCTTGATGCATCACAATGCATGTCATCAATTCTTTCACATTATTTTGCATTGCACGCAGATTAGGCAACCATAGTTGCTACCAGGATGTTCAATTTAACTTGAAGTTTTGTGCCATAGCCACAAAATCTCTAAGCAACATTTGACATAATTCAGGAGTTTCCAACTGCAGTCAAAGTGTGGGAGGGAGTATTTTTTGTATTACTTTTAGATATTTGCATTGAATTCATTACTCATAAAAATGCTTAAATCACCTGGAAATGTTTTTTAAAAAAAATAATAAAGGTGTAATTTTTAAAAACTGATTTCAGTAGTGAAAGTGGATTGCATGTCACATGGCTGGATGTTAACAAGGATAATGGTAGAGAGAGAGCGAGATGCCCGATTTACGCAGCCCGGCTCCTCGAAAATTAAACGGTTCTGCTTTCGGGACAATGCTGCCGCAGTCCTTTAGGGGGCAGCAGACAGCCAGTTGAAAATCCCCATTATTATAATCAATTATGGTCTGCCATTGCATCGATGTGCATCGCGGTGCATTATGCAATTAATTTCAACACCCCTACTGATGGTCAAATTAAATTTATCTCCTCAATCCCTTCTTGTCTTGAGTGCTTCCTAGCCTCCATGAGATGGATATTAGAATGATTCTAGGTCTCCACTGAGTGTATGATATATTGTAAGTGCCCAAAATGCCCTTGGTTCATACCAGAGCATCCTAGGGTGTTTATAAAGCTTATAAATCTTCTCTTCTACTCCCTTATGTTCCCTAAGTTAATCTACCATAAATTTATATACTATATGAACCAAATAAATGAGGAGGGTTATGTCAGAAGGTCATCCGGTGTATAACTTAATTAAGCAAAATTAATGTGCAGACAATGATGCCTGGCTGTGGCAACAACATAATTGGAGTAGACAGAGGAGGAAGACTTCTCAAAGATGATGCTGTACAGACTTTGGCTCATGTGATTCTGATATCAGGGACAAAAAAACACACACTGTACACTACAGCAACAGAGCTACCTTTGTAAGTGCGTGCAGGAGCAACAGGGACTTTTTGCTTGAAGTATTGTTCACTGAACGAATGATCATCCACTTTTCCTCCCTCAGCTATTAGAAGGCAATACCTACAAAGAGTAATTTCAAGCCATTACCAGGAAGTGATAACACAGACCCACACTTCAAAGTAAAGTCAAAGTAAACTTTGTCATCTCTACTATATACATGTATATAGGGAGACGATACAGCGTGGCTTGTTTCTACGGTAAAAAGAACAAATAAGGCAGAGTAAGCAAAAAGAGGCGATTTAGCTACATGCAGAATTCAAACTACAATTTTGGATCTTTATCTTTTTGTATTGGATGTGCATATGATCTGCAGCAGTTATTAATATGAAAATTCTAAATTTATAGCGTGTAAGTTAACTTTGAGCAAGAATATATGTAAATATTGTCAAGTGGGGAGAACCACAACACTTTCCCTCCTAGGGAGCTATTAATATATTCCAAATGGCATACCTCAATACAAAGCAAAATGTTAAAATTTTAGCCAGCTGCATTATTTTACTCATTCTTAAGAATGTCTACACCAACCGTTAATTTTAATAATGCGTAGGCAAGTTTTAGTAAGTAAAAGTCCCCTGTAGAATTTAATCCTAACCTAATTGATTTGCCAAATAGCGCATGGTGAACAGAGAGAATGTATCAGTAGAATTAGTAGTTCATAATAAAATCAGAGTATTGTGATTTTAAAACTAGGGCTTTTAACTGAACATGCAAACCCCAATCTATCTCTACAGCGTGACACCCATTTTCTAAAAAGTCCTTATCATAAAATGTTGAAAAGAGACTAGAAATATTTCAGTTACTCCTTTACTTACTTCCTCCAGCAGAAAATGAGGTTGGGGAAAATTTCTATGACGGCCTTGTGGAAGAGGTCATAGTCATATTTACCATCAGAGTAGTTTTTCAGAATAAATTCTCTTTTGCCCTTGGATATGTTAATCTATAAAGCCAAAAGACTTTGAAGGTTTGCAATATCTTCACACATCAACAAATAATTAAACTGACACAAAATGCAAAATTTTAATAATACTTTAAATGTAGTAATTTTAACAAGAACATAATAGCTTAATTCAATTCTAGTATTGCAATTTCCTCAGGATTCCCAGTGTACCTTTCTATATTGCTATTAACACTTCAGTCTTATCTTTATCTTTACATAACTGACTGAACATTTCAGTGACTGTATACCTGTAGCTTTGGACCGACATCAGACATGAAGAACAGATCAATTATTGTTTTAGCTTTTTCTTCAATAAGGGCATAATGTCCTGTTTTGCCTGTTGAGAACATCTTGGCGTCCTTTATGAGATACTTGTATCTGTCAAACAGCAGGGCACATGAATGCATGTCCTTTAATTATATATCAAAGCAAAATGTAGTACAAAAGAAGTCTAAATGATGTACGTACTCTAAAAGCTTGTTGTACATAGTCTGAATAGAATCCCATTGTCTTAAAGTCAGAAATATGCCAGCATAGGCCAAAACATGTCCCAAACCTTTCTTGTTCCAGGAAAAAAGATAAATCGTGAACGAGGAAGTTGACTGTAACCAGTGTTTTGTTCACAACCCTTCTCTTCAAGTAAGAGTATTCTTCAGTATCAGGATAGAGGCCAATTAAGTTTATATATCTGTCCTTGTTTGGTCCAGGATCTGTCAACACAAATAATGCAGCTTGCTCATGAAGTAGTGAATATAAACAATATAGCAATACAAAGATTAAATAATCAAACTAGACAATTACTTTTAGAATAGTGAGTATAGTGGTTTCGCAGGTAGGCCTCAAACTTGAGTCTGGTCTTCATGTTCTTCATGGCATTGCGAAACCTTATGGTGCTCCTAATCAGTCCCATAAAAACTGCATATACAGGTTTCTATAATCACAGTCAAATAAATTGGTTATATTGAGGACTTACATACAGAAAAATAAACCAATAAAACAAACATACAACTGGCATATTCTTACAAGACAAAAAACAATGTTTCAACTTGTAAGATGTCTTAAAGAAGAAGCACAAGAAAACAAACTGTGTCTTTGTATTTACCATTGTGTCAATCTGCCGGTCAAAGAAATGTTTCTGGAAGAGAAAGTTTAAAAAATGAGCGGTTTGATAAATATATATTGTAAATAAAGGTTGTCACAAGTTGATCACAAATACAACATTATTTGTGCTTCTCAGATATCTACTAAAAGTTTACAGGCCTGACATAAAAAGGCAGTAGCAACATACCAGCTTGTCAAATTTATATGATGATTGACTGACATGCTTCTTTGCCCTGTAAAGAAGATCAGAACTAGTTTGTAACTGTGATGAGATTTTTATGCTATTTAGTTAGCAAGTAATTGTAATGATGTTTGTTGTTTTGACTCTTTCCATGTAGCTGAAATTGATATTCATACAGCAAAGTCATAAATACCTAGACATTTATTAATGTATTTTTGTAATGATAAACAAAAACAAAATGTAAGTGTTGGCATGTGGCAAAGAGCATGGAAATATAACTGGGTTAAGATATTGAGTAATGATGAGAAATATTATTTTACTATCTGTTATGAAATAAACTGACCATCTATTGTCACGCTACACCAGTACATATACTACTGCTGAACTCACTGCTGCACACTTGATTCTTAAAAATATGCTAATCAGTATCGTTGGACATAGAGGGGCAGTTTTCCCAGCCAATAATTAAGCCTAAGCCTAGACTATTTTTGAATATCAGTGGTGAATCTCCAGTGTATCTGCAATTTAGTCCAAGACTAGGCTTAATCCATGTTTTAGGAAACCAGCACAGAATGTTTTGGCAGAGTCTCTAAAATGATTTCTCGTAATTTCTTCTATTTCTATTTTAGCAAAACTGACCCATCATTGAGCTCTTCTTACACCTCCGCATGTAAAATAAACTTTGAACATTTTGTTGAAACAAAGACTGCAATGTATAACTAAATTAAGATGCCTTAAAATATATGTATATATATATGTGTATATATATATATGTGTATATATATATATATATATATATATATATATATATATATATATATATATATATATATATATATATATATATATATACACACATATATATATACAGTAAAGGTCACAATGGTACAGTACTAATGGATGTAATCATGAAAAATTGGTGAGAATGCCTTTGGTGGAACCTTAAGAATTACACTGGGAACACAAGTAGGCTGAGGTTGAAGTCTTTTGTAATAGAAAGTTTACATAAGTTATCATTTAAAAAAACTTTGCAATAGTGGATACTGAAGAAAGCGGGACTATGCTCCCAGAGTCAGTATTTTCATTTAAGGGTTTTGATAAGACTTCATGCCTTAAAGTCAGTGAAACTTCGCTAGTCTGGATAGTGTCTGTTATTAAAAAGTAAAAATGTTTGCATAAGTTACTATAACAAACAAAAAGCATGTTTTGGGGTATAGGGTTTAAAATTAATGCAGATCTCCTTAAGATAACTTAACACAAATATGTGACATGTAAGTCATGGTAATCGCAAATCTTAAGGGTCTGAGTGGCCTTCAGCTTTCCCAGATTGGGAGAAGCGTGTTGCTCCCAAGCAATGAAATCAACAATAATGAAAGTCATATCAGATGAACAAAATAAGCTCCGTAATTTTAACTGCTTTAATGCATTAAAAAGGTTACCCTGTTTTCCGAAATGTCAATAAATTCTTCATTGATGCTTTTTTCAATGCTGCAGCTTCTTCAGACTCATCTGAAATAGAACATAAGTAAATTATAACACCAGAATGATTTTTTTTTAAATGCATGTCAGAATTGTGCTATTTTATAATATTTGGTCAGGGCATATTCACCCAAAGGCTAATTTATATTTGAGTGAGTCTCAACTTCCTTGGCATTGAGATAGTCTTGAACAGGAATATCGGAAGCCTGTTCTAAAGCTGTAAATTAATGACATACTTTATATAAGTTGATCTAGAGAGTACATAAAAATATCACAGCTGCTTCATGTATGTCCCATATAAACTGTAATCTTAAGCTTTTTCAAAGCTAATTAAAAGCTATTAAATGTTTGATGGGAATATGTAAATATCTGGTTTGTAAACACTGACATATTGATCATGGCGTAGGGTTACATACGAGGCTTTTTAAAGTGCAGATTAATTGAACCTCCTCTTTTCACATCCTCAGCAGCCACAAGAGCCCACATCTCATTAGTGAGATTCTTTGTATCACCATAACAGCAAAGTGTCACAGAGACAAAACAAGGCCTCCTTCATCCTCCTGGGCACAGCACCAAGTTGTTTGGACCACAAGAGGTCGTTCACCAAGATGGTCCACAGTGCATTTCAGGCTGAACAAACTAAGAAAACACATTTGAAATCAGAAAAATGTTCCTTTTGTAGCATTTGTAAGTCAGCAAAGTTACAGTTACAGTAGTTAATCAGCAAATTATAGTCATGTATTATTTGTATTACAAGATGGATCATTAGTTGTCTGTCATCATCTTCCAGAAAGGCATCAAATGTTGGCAAAAGAATCTGCCAAAGGAAAAAGAGGCATAATACCAGAAACAGTGAGAGTCTTCTGATACGAAATTCTAACAGGCAGGGGTGGGCGATATGACCATGAATCAATATCAGAATTCCTAATAATTAATGAACATTTTATTTGATTACAATTAATAAACAGTTATTTTGCATTTAGATTCTTTGTTTGTTTGTTTTTGCCTACATAGTGCACTGACAATTTGTACTTTAAATATGCTCAACTATTAAAGCTGGTATATTTTTTCTAATGACAGTGTGCAAACCTGTAGCAAACGCACTTTGAATGTGATACCATACTGGATACAGTACATGAATACACACTGAAATATTAGCAGAATTATATATTTTTAAAAGAAATGTTTTATTTTGAATATTGAATTTGAATTTTAAAAATAACCAAAACAAACAATACAGACAATACAGATTAGGTCAAATATAAGTTTCCAAGGTTGATTTCAATTAATTTTTGATGATTTTTATCCCTACTAACATCCAGTACTAGCATCCAAGCAAGTCTGCTCACTCACAGATGATATTTCAGACTTGGCTCCATAGATCCATGGAATCACATTTCCTGAAACAAGGGCATCCTGTAGATTTTTGAGCTGTAGCTCTGTGAAGACTGTTACACAATCATACTCCAACACTTTGAAGTAGAGAGTCACTATCCTCTCTGCCATAACTCTGCGGAGAACTAGTCCGTGGGCCCCCTTGAAATTCAGGAGGATGTTAAGTAAACAATCGAGGTCGTGCCATAGGGCTAAGTGGTGCAGCTGCATCCACGAGACCCATACTCTGAAAGAGTAGGTTTCGGGCGGACCTCCAGCCAGGGCATCAGCAGAGTGCAAGAGCACAGATATTCATCAGTTGAGCTCAGACATAGCAGAAGATGCCTTGAAGAGGAGCCTCAAGGCAACAAAGTATGGAACATAAAGGCAGGGGTTTCAGGCGTAAATGAGAGTGGCATGTGTTCAAGGGATCTCTTTCCAGACTGGTAATGCTCGTCAGACCTATAGTAGGGGACAGAATCAAGTCTCCTTCTTCCACTTCCCATAGGAAGCCACTGGAAATCACACTTTCCTTCCTTGCTGCTTCCTGTGCCATGCCAAAAGATGTTTTTGGTTGTCTTAGGTTGTAATAGGACCATTTGCTGGTCTTGGCACTGGCTGGTGGAGATGATTCAGTTGCCAGTCCTCTGAATCTAGCTCTGAGGGGTTTCAGTTGGAATTGGCTGGGAAAGCAGTTCTTGGTACTGTTCGATGATGGGTGTGCAGTCCTCCAACCGGGCAACAAGCGTACTTAGAAGCAATTCAGGAACAGGGCACAGCAGTTCTCAAGTGTGAGGAAAGCTTTGGATTTCATCCGGCACAGAAGCTGCAGAATCTTTTTATATCCAGCCTGGCTACATGACAAAACTGTCAGAGGGACATCTGGAGAAAAAAAATATTAAATTGTCAGCAAGTCAGAAATAAGGAACATAGAGAAGTAAGAGACTCTGACCACACATAGGTGCAAAAAGAAGGACTGCTACACTTCTGCAGTTTATTCTTCCTTAATCCACCATCAAAGTGATAAATCTAAATTTCACTATAGTTGCATTGATATTGTAGTCTGGTCAAGAATTGTGATATCAGGCAGAATGGGCCTATCACAGATACACTGGTATCAGTGATTTTAACAGGGAATGAAAAAGAAATGGAGTATTGTCCTATAGCCATTATGTATTTTGTCCACCAGAGGGTACATTGCAACTCCACTGCTAGCAACAATTTTGATTAATTTAGCTGACAATGATGTTACCCAGGGGCAAACTGGCAATCTGTACACATTCTAGAAAAGAGTCCCAAAACATCTGCTGAGGGTCCCTGTTCAATAGCAAGATTTAGTGAGTCTAACAGCCAACAAGCGGCCAGGCGGTGCTAATATGATAAGTGTCAAGTGCTTAAAATCCATGGGGATGCCTAAAGTCCAGTTGTTGGGCCTCTTTGGGTGAAAGTCGCATGGCCGTTTTTAGTTTCCAGTCTGTCCTGGTTACGCCCTTGCTTGTGTGCTTTGCTTTCTCTCTCTCTCTTTACATTCTGGGTTCTGTGACTGAGGACATACTGTTCTTCCTCCGTTGACCTTCAGGTGGCAGACAAGATTTGAGCACAGGAAGTGCAGAATTCAAACAGCATTCTTCCTGTGGCCCAGCCCTTTGTATAACTTTGTGCGACTCTGTTCAGTGGTTTGTTTATGTTTAAAATCAGATTAAATGCATAAACACGAGCACTGTCATGCTTGGTGTGTTATTCTTGGGCTGGGTACAGGTTAGGTTTGGTGTCCACTACTTTTTGTGTTTGACTTGTAAGCCAGGGTCATAACAATAAAACAAAGTTATTTTTAAAACTGCATTATATGATGGTATTTTTGGTAAAAGACACTTAGTAACTACTCATAACAAATGCAGAGAAATGTGAGAAAAACTGTTAATTATTTCATTTACGTACATGGCTAAGCTTTTATTCCAGTAAACTACGATTATGTAGCGGTAATAGATGTAGTGTGAAAGTAGCAGGTTAATTTAGCACTAATTAGAAGTTCCCAAGCCAGTATATTCCTTTTCACATTTCATTTAACCTTAGGTGTGAGACATTCTTATATTGTCTCCTGTTCTGCTATTCCTTTAACCAAAAACTTTGACATAGCTAACACTATATTTAACACTTGATCTCACCTGAAGAAATGCAGCATGGTTTCATTACACTGGAGCCTTCACATAAGTGAATGGTCCTGATCAGATTGAGCAGATTCTGGGTACTGATGCTGTTTTGGTAGAGATTTTGTTCATCAGCTGGGCAAATTTCACTGCCCTTATCAGGAGCACCAACTCTTCTCCTTTTAAATAAGTACAATAAAAGCATTTAAACATTAGGAAGAAAACAGCGTTGAGGACAAATAATTAACAGGGTGGTTTGTTAATTAACTGCACCAACCTTGGGTGCCTTTAACAAAGGCAGAGAAAAGCATCATCCCTCGTACACTACCCAGGCTCCTTTTTGCTAGCCAGTGGTCTGCATGGGTCATTTTCAGCCCCTCTTGAGTGCAGGTATCAGATAAAATATACATTATTTTGGAAATTGAGGATTGAATAGGAAGTTAAATATAATGTTAAGACCAAGGGGAATGCAAGGTGAGTTTACCTTCTGATGGTGAAAGCAAGTTCTCAAGAAGTTCCTTACGTAGGATATAGTACTGGTACAAATCAGTTTGTTTAAAAAATACAAACCGATATTCCCTTAGCCATTTGCAATATTCAGCTTTGTTTGCTTCCTGCATTTACGAAAAAATTTAATCTCAGAAATGAAATTACCATGATGTATTTGAACATTCTGAATGAAGCTAAAACGTGGTACCTATAATATGCTATTGCAGCCAATTATATATGACATACTGAGTTTTAAGTTTGTTACATGGTAATTGAGAAAAGTATCCAGCACAAATTGTGCTGTGTCGTATCATAACTGAAAGATATCTGACCGGATCAGAGAACTTCTGAGAGTGAGTGCTCATCATGTTTTTGGCCCATGGGTGTATTTACCTGATTCTCTGAGATACCTTGATGTTTGGAATCCCAGGACACATATACCATGTACTCTCTGATATGTAGTAAAGGGAGTCTGTCAGAAGCTTACCTGATAAAAATCCAGAGGATTATTACTAATAACACTGTACTCAGAAAATGAAGTACTTAATTCTTCTGCTTCTTGTTTTGGCTGCTCCAGTTAGAGGACGAAAAGTGAAAGTTTTACACCGGATGCACTTCCTGATGTAACACCATTTATCCGGCCTTGGGACCGGCACTAAGAAATACACGGATTGTGCATTCCCAGTGTCTGTGCCAGTAATAAAAATAAAAATAAAAATAAAAAGAAATAAAATAAAAATAAAAAAATAAAAATAAAATAAAATAAAAGAAATAAAAAATAAAAAATAAAAATAAAAATAAAAATAATAAATTGGCTAGAAAAAAAGTTTACTTACACAGGAAGGTTCAGGAATGTATTGAAGAAATCAACAAAACTTCATCTTTCAGGAGATTTACCAAACTCCTATCTCATCTAAAAAATAGGGGGGGAGAAAGCAAAACCTCAGTAAAAATAATTGACAGTGATTTTAGGCAAGCATCAATTATTACAGTTTAGTCCTAATTTACTAATTTCATATCAGCTGTTTTCGCCAGTTTTAAAATGAATTGTGCAGACAGATCTCCGTGTTCAGGTCTGTTATCAATTTTTATGCTTGCCAGCTAGATGGGCAGTATTATCCAGTCAGGCTTTCATTTTACCTATTTAATTAACCACATTGGAGTTTGGCATCTGTGATTCATACATAAGACTTAGTAAAGTGGATTTTTAAACGAAATTATTAGTAATAGGATTTTAAATGCCAGTTCTTAGCAAGTGGATTTCCAATGGTAGGGATAAAATTCTGGTACTTTCCTGTGCAGTACAAGTGAAAAAGTTCAGTTTCCTTTTCCATTTAAAAGGGTGTAGCTTCTATCTTGATGACAGCATCGCAATGCCATTATGTCATCTAATGGAATCCAGTGATACAGGACAAAATATACAAGTTTAAGTACCTGTGTGTACAAGTCTACAACAAAGTTTACTATGTGGCCCATGTGTATACTGGAGGTTATATGCAGTGATGGATATGCAGTGCAGTGAAATGGATCTCTATCACTGCACTGGGGTTAAGGGTCCTGCTCAGGGGGCTTAATATTAGGCAGTGCTGGAGGAATGCCGTGAATAACCTGACTTTTGGTATGTAAGGCCTAAGAAAAAAAAAAGGTTTGGTTCTTGTTGGTGGTCAGTTGAGGTCATGGGTCGGTAGAATTTTTTTTCCCCAGTGGCAGCAAGTGGTGGGAAATGTATTTTTTTTCCTTTACAGCAGTGATGTTGTTACGCATAACATAGCCTACCTTTACATTACACATGTCCATCCTGTAAAAAAGAAAGATGGATTATTATATATTAAGATATTGTAGGGATTCAATTCTTCTCTTCTTCTGCATTAGTATGTTACTGTGCATATTAGATTCTCGCCACCTACTAAGCAGTATTCAGAACACAGTAAATAGAAAGTTATCAGTGCTTTGTAAGTGACGACAGCGATTGTCTTTGTGAACGACCGTGCATGCTAAGTGGCTAAGTTATGGGGAGCTGCTATTCAGTGAAGGACAAGGCATCTTGCATCACACTTGGCTAAAGATTTTCGGGACAATTGCTGTGCTGCTGTTGCTTTTAGTAGACCCGCTTCTAAATCATGATAATGGATTTGCACCCTTGCTGTGTGTATCACGGTGTGTATCTGTTTGGAGCAGTAAACTGTGGTTTAGCTATCAGTAAGAGCGTATGTGGAATATTAAAAAGAGAATAAATAGATCATATGCAGTATGGAGGCTGCTGTACAAAACCATAATTATAGTTAGCACTCAAACTTTTTGTTTGTGGATTTATTTAATTAAGTATTATTTCTTCCTAGCTCATAAAATAAATTGAATTAGCACATAAATTGCAGGGTGGAGTACTTAAACCGGAACCAGCTTTTTTTCTTAGACCTAATCAGATAATATCTAACACAAAGCCAACCATATCCTAACACAAACCAACAACCCATAATACACATTTCTTAGGCATGTATTGAACCAATTTAAACTGATTATCTACATGTGCTTTAAAAATAAATAAATCCGTTAACTTTAAGTCATTTTTGCTATTAATATCACTCTGATGCACGTGAACACCTGGTGTAATATCTATATATCTATATCTATCTATCTATCTATCTATCTATCTATATATATATATATATATATATATATATATATATATATATATATATATATATATACATATACATATATAGATAGATAGATAGATAGATAGATAGATCTCAGACTTTAAATGAAGCAAAAAATAAACGTCACAAAAATATCATATATCCGAAGAATCATAAGAGTTATGCATGAAGAAAAACATGGGGAACTAAAAGTCCTGTCCAGGTCCGAGTGCTGCTCCCGAAACCTACCATAGGTACATGATACAATGGTAACTCACCCGAACTTTCGGAGGTTCCAGTAGAAGTTGTGAGATGTGTCGAGGCCATAGTCAAATACTCTATCCATGTAGATCGAATCTTGATGTTCTTTAATTGTGTGAGCAGTGGTTCTACCAGCGTCACAGAAAAGAGCAAAAAACTGTCATAACTCCATTCATGACTTCATCCGTTTCTTCTGTCTTCTCTAATTGCACACTTTTAACTCTTCCCTCGACCCTGGGGAGACAAACAGCTCCAGGGAAAAACACGACCAGTGACCAGTATTTGTTGAGCATTATTAATAACCATTGCTTATCAATTATTATTGACTGTATTTGTTCCTTACAGGTGGAAGAGACTGCGCGTTGTGAGGGCCTCGCTCCCACTGGGTCTGGCCCCAACAAAGGCCGGTTCACACTGCACCACTTCAGCCCGCTTTTCAGTCAGCGTCTGCAGATGTGCGGCAGTCAGCACACAAAATGTCGTCGTGTAAAAGAGACAGCGATTGTAGTGTTTGTTCTCACTTACTGAGTCGTAGTTTAACAAACGTTTGAATTTTACGACTGGAATTACCACACAGACTGCTAGTGTCAGCTCTCCCAGCGTCAAATATTAACCAAAATCTGCACAGACCGATTTGTAAAACTTCTCAGTCAGTGTAATGTCGTGTAATGTTAACATCTTAGGTTGTTGGTAAGTTGTGAAGAATAGATAAGCCTTACGATAAACAATTATTTTACAATTTAAATCTTAGCCGTGTATTTCACCGTCTAAGACGATATCGTTGCAAAAACGAATTACAAATAACGTCTCCACACCGTTTTAAAGAAGTTTACTTTAGACCTGACCTAGTAAGTGTAAGAGAATATACCATGCATTGGCTGAAATAAACCACTCCACGCAGCCGTTTACATTTAATAAATCGCGTTCTCGAAGTGACAGTAATCGTTTCGACAACCTAAAGCGTTTGCTGTAAAATTGTCGTTCTATAGCAGCGATCCAATTATTAACGTTATTCGTAGTTTTCCCACTTAGAAGTGCTTGCTCTGCTGCAACTGTGACTACTTAAAGTCCGATGGAGCTTGACCACAAAGTTTTCTTTTAACGTGTGACGTCATACAAAATATTATCTAGGTGACTTGTCTGGATGCAACAAGAGCCATCGAATTGAGGCTGATCACAAAGCATGCAGAAATAAAGCAACGTTTTTAAGAGGTCAAGCATATCGACGTTTCTATACACAACATAAAGCAGTTATCTACATACATAACATGATTTTTTTTTTTTTTTAATCAGCATGAACAAACGTGTCATGGTGTGGATATGATTTAAAAAAGTCGCTTTAATGCAAAGTTCACAAACACAGTGAGGTGAAACAGTAAACAGTTCTCGTGCTCCCCAATCCGAATCGACTGCAGGAAACGTGTAGCAAACTCCTCTCGATCGTCCACCAACACGTAGTACCAAACAAACATAACCCACAGGGAAACGGGGGGGGGGGGCGGAGGGGGCATGTCCCCCCAAAAAAAATTATTTCAAAAAAATCGCGCTCTCTATTGTGAAAAATGTATGTATGTATACCTAAAATAATTGTGTAAGTAGAAAAAAAACAAACGCAAAAAAATGCATTTAGAAACAGCTGAGTTCCCCCTCCCCTTCCTCACAGTGGTTTGGCCCACTGCCAGCTTTCCCAGTTCATTTCACCTGCTCTACACACACGAGTCAGGTGTGCGGCTGCGGCTCAATTAATGTTGAACTCCAGTAAGTAGGGTATTTTATTCACTTTAAGTAAAGCGATTCTCTTTAATGTAGTTGATGCAAACTCATTCATAAATTAGTTGCGGAAAAATGCTGATTACCGATGTAATTTTCCATGAATCTGCTATATTAAAACATTACTTATCTAGTTAACGTTAGCTTGTTTACACTAGCTTGCAACTAACACGCCAACGCCGTTTCCCGTGCATTGTTTTATTTGTGACGACTTGGCATAATGTTAACTTAACATTAACGGCCACAATTAGCATATTGTTTAGCTTTGCATTTACTAAATGAGCACTGTGCTACGTCCGAACTGACCCCACTGTATTTTTTGTATAATCAATTTCTATTCTGTTCTTAAGTGTCTTAATTAATTTTAAATAAAATTTTAAAACTTTTTTAATTCCCTGTTTTTATTGTTGTGATTTTTTATGATAGTTTTACTTTCTTTATGTGAAGCACTTTGAATTACCATTGTGTATGAAATGTGCTACAATATAAATAAACTTGCCTTGCAGTGTCATAGACTAGATAAGATAAGATCATTTTTCAGTGCACCTGAACGCCAAGTAAGTACAAAAAGTTCACATATTAAGGCAGTTTGGCTTTAAGAATGGGTGCTTATGAAAATACTAATGTCACTATCAATCAGGCAAAGGAGACAGAAATTATTGAGGGACAGGTAGAGCAGGGTCAATCAGATGTACAGTGTCAGGTAAGTGTGTTGTGCTTTTATTGAAGGGATAATGACAATTTTTTGGGGGGTGAACAATTTCTTTAATGTTTTCGGAGTTGTGGCTGTTCAGCAGATGAACATCACAGGCTCACCAATTTACAGTATGATCTGTCAACTCTGCTTTGTCATTGAACCTGAGAAAAACTTTGAAAATAACCATAATGACGCAGTCTCCATGCTACAATAATAATGATAGAAGCAAAGTTTTTCACTGTGGGGACATATCTTTATAAGTACAATTTGACTGTATTATTTGTGTTCCCTTCAAAAATTGCTCATGAGAAATTTTATATTTAATGGCCCCCCGCTAGTGTTAAATGAAATTTACGCCCATGGAAACACCTAAAGTTCATGAACCTCCCGGCGACCACCAGACTCACGTCAGGGACGATGGAGAGGGGCACGGTTTGAGTCCGGGTCAGGCTCGTTTAAATAAATCGAAGATAACTAGACGCAGGTGAAAATAATCATGACATGGTAACGATCTAAACGGGTATTGAACTACTAGGAAGGGGATACGAAGTGCACACCACGTGAGGAATCAAACCAAAATACTACCCCAGACTCAGTACTCCGGGAACCGAGGGCGTGTTCTGGCCGGCAAGGGCGCCGCGGCCGTGACACAACAATTTTAAGACTTTTAAGGCATTTACACTCTGTGGCTTGTATATTAACGTGTATAGTTTTTTGTTTGTTTACAGTAAAATTGACATTGCACTGCGTATTTTCACCACATTCCTTAACATAACCTGTAAAATCTTTATTCGGTATCTGTATAGTAATATGTACATATGCAGTGTTGGGGAGTAACGGAATACATGTACCGGCGTTACGTATTTAGACTACAAAATATGAGTAACTGTATTCCGTTACAGTTACCGTTTAAATAGGTGATAATTAGAATACAGTTACTTTGTTGAAATAAATGGATTACACGGCGGTCTTTTCCTGTTTCACATGTTATATATCCCCTCTCTAATTTTGGTAATTCCACGCATTGCCGGAAACCCAAACAAAACACGCAATAATGTAAGTGTCCTGTTAATGTTGGTGGCGTCAGTTACACAATGGACCCGGAGCCAGCACAACAGAGCCAGCAGTGCCCGGCCAGGAACGCATTTCTTACTCGGAAATTTCGTGTTTGCTCCTTTAGAGTAAATATATTGTCTATTCAGGAAGATTTGGGCTTAACAGCCAATTGGTAGAGAAAAACAAACAAGAATTTGCAGGATGTGATTGCTACATTCATGTAGTTGTAAAAAGCATGACAATGTATCAAGTAATCCAAAGTATTCAGAATACGTTACTCACATTGAGTAACTTAACAGAATACGTTACAAACTACATTTTGGGGCATGTATTCTGTAATCTGTAGTGGAATACATTTTAAAAGTAACCTTCCCAACACTGTACATATGTACATATAACAAGTTACAAGTCATGAATTAAATGATCCCACTAGAGAGATGAGTTAAAGGATTCTATGGATCTGCAACGTCTCTGTGCTTTCAGTTAATGTTATATTTAAACAGCCAGTGTGAAAGATGCTTCTTCAAAATATTTTTAACAATGTAAATACCAATAAGGTACCCCTTAGCAAAAAGTAGTATACCTGAAGTTCATTTTATTAAGTATGCTTGAGTATAAGTATAGAAAGTATACTACGGACCATGTACCTTGTAGTGTACTAGAAAGTATACTAATTTAATATTTCTTTGGACTAAATTGGAACAACTTTACGTTTATAAAAGTATACTTTAAGGATACTTTATAAGGTCATTTTAAGATTACAAAAGTATACTTTTAGACTTTAGTAGACTTTTCTTTATACTTAGTATAAGTCAAGTATACTTCACTATACTATTCTTAAGCATATAAAATATAGTATATAAAAAGTAAACTTCAAGTATACTGCCTCAGTTTTAGTATATAATAAGTATACTCGTAGTACACTTGAATAAACTACTTTTTGCTAAGGGACAACATGGCATCCTTAGCATAGTGTGTTGTTCAACTCTAGTTCTAGCATTGGTGCTGCTGGCCAATTTGTCTCTTTGTCCACAAGATGACAATGTGACTAGTATGCTTAATAGAAAAAAACCTCACAATAATATACAACTACAGCCCTCATAGCTAGGAAAGACTCATAGCAAAAATAACCAGTTATTCCAGACAACTTCCTGCATGTCTCTCTCTAACGTGAAAAGAGTTCATGAAAAACGTATCCTCTGATGTTGCTCTGACGTGATCTGATCTGTTACTAAGTGCACAAGATCAAGATTAATGTGCTGTTGTGCGGACCTATACTCGTGAAAATAAGAAAAATAATTTTCTTTTATTTGAAAGCAAAGAATTTTGGCAGTTTTAAACCACTATATTTGGAATGATTGTCAGTATATTTTAGAATGAGGGCAAAAGTTGTTGTTTTTTTTATTAAAGATTTTATGGTCAGTACTGAAATGTTCACAAAACAAGGTGCAGTTGGTGGTGTAACAGTTAGGGAGTTCACCAGTTTGAATTCCGGACCGGTAAAGGAACCACTAAGGCACTCATGAGCAAGTACTGTTTTCACAATGACAAATAATCACTCAATTTCAAATGTTTTCACTTTAGACAAGGTACAAGACAAACCATAAAATTTTGAATATTAGTGGCAAAGATATGAGCGGGACAAAAGACAAAGATGGATGAACTGTGGGTTCTGTGCTTCTACTAATGTTCTGGTCACTGAAACAAATGCAAATCAAAATCAAGGAAATTAAACTCTGGAGTAAACTGTGAAAGTCTGGAGTATAATTAGAACACACCTAGACCTAGACAGTATGTGGAACAAAGGCCATCCCACAGACAAAGGGCAGAAGCCAATATTCAGGTAGAGACACATCAAACGATTACAGGGGAAATAAATAACAGACAAAGACAGAACTGAAAAATGGCATCACTCAGCAGACCATGACATAAAGTCAGTACTGGAGCCCAAACCTTATAAGATTTTCAAGATCATTATGGATTTCAATGTTTAAGTTATGATTACTGCCATCATTAATGCGTTGGTCTTTCTGGAGATTTTTTCTCATTTTCGCATTGGTTGTCTGTCAGACTTGACTCTTTCTCACTGCCATCATCAATGCTTTGGTCTTCCTGGAGATTTTCCTCATTTTCGCATTGGTTGTGGGTCAGACTTAGCTCTTTCTCACTGCCATCATTAATGCTTTGGTCTTCCTGGAGATTTTCCTCATTTTCGCATTGGCTGTGCGTCAGACTTGACTCTTTCTCACTGCCATCATCAATGCTTTGGTCTTCCTGGAGATTTTCCTCATTTTCGCATTGGTTGTTGGTCAGACTTAGCTCTGTCTCACTGCCATCATTAATGCTTTGGTCTTCCTGGAGATTTTCCTCATTTCCGCATTGGTTGCGGGTCAGATTTAGCCCTTTTCCACAGCTGGATTCATTGTCTTGATCTTTTTGGAGATATTCAGAGTTTTTACTTGATGGAGTCACATTTTTGCTCAGCTCATTAATGGTCATTAAACCTATAATGGATAAAACAGTATGAATTAATTCATGCATACATATCAATACATACATTGTAAGGGTGTAATGGCCCCCATTTTTGAGCCATGTTTTAGCCATGCTTTAGAAATGCACTCATGTTTAATGCTGATCTCTTTGTGCTTTCATATGTTTTATCTGCATCTGACTCCCAGTACAAATGATCCACCGCTGTAAAATCCATGTGGAGGACTTGAGACAGACATTCTTTATCAGCGCTTTAGGGAACAGTTATGACATGTCTCCCCTAACATCACCAGCACTGCATTATACACACACAAACACACATGTGTACAAACAAGCAGGTCCTTGCTGTAAATGAGGAATCTTCACGTAATTTTTAATATTTACAATATATACAGCTTGTCCTATCTGTGTTTTAAAGTAAAATAATTTTTTTTGTCATTTTTAGCAATGGTAGCAGGTTGGGGCATTGTGGCGCCAGAGTCAAGGCATGGGCATGTCTTCCTAAACTACAAACTGAGGCTGTGACATTTGTATCACAGTTTTTCAATTTGGTTTCAGAACTGTTACAAACCTATACATACATACATTTATATATTTGAATTTCTAAATAATTTATCATAATTATTTTGACAGAATTTCCAATCTAAATCCTGCATAACCCCTCCTCCCCTAATCACATTTTAAACACAGCTACTTTAGACTGCCATGTTGTAGAACCCAGAGAAGTGTATATCACAATTAATGCAGCTCATGCTACTTTTTAAAGATAGGTTGCCATATGTTAATTGTGTCACTACTCATTTCAGTAAGAAATATCTCAGACCTTTAGGCCATTTTCCCACTACAAACTTGAAGAAAAAGATAGAACACAGCTACAGCAATAAAATGTCAACTTAATAACTCCTTCATTTCTATGCTTAAATCACCTTTATTATCTGTGCTGGAAGAGTAAGGTCCCATATCATTCTGTTTCTGGGCATCAGTGTGCATTTCTAGACAATCCTGGGTTTTTGAAAGTAGTAACTCTTCTTCTTTCACAGACTGTAATCCTTTAGCTATAAAACAAAAGTTATCCACACATATTCAAGTCACAAGCAACAAGTTAAATGATTACAATCCAAATAGGCAATTAATAAGGAAACATATTTTAAGTCACTGTTGGAAAAATATCTGAACTTTTCTTTTACTAACTCAAGGAAATTATTAGTAATAACCTCAAACAAATGCTATCCACAGTATTAAAATACTTAATGGGCAACCCTTCTGTTATGTTCGTTTCTCAGGAACACCAATGATGTTCCTGGGTCAATTTGACCCGGGGCATGTTTAATTATCCAAAAGTGTCAGAAACCAAAAAATGCCAATAAACATTCTTTATATCTCATTATTAAGTCCAATACTAACTATTTTAATCAATATTTGGTCTAATAGTGTTATTTAACTCTCACAGATCATGGTTTAATGAGGATAATTCACTCGATTTTCATTAAAAAATTCATTTAAAAACTTTTTTAATGCACATTGGGAAGATCTACATATAAAACACAGTAGTGTTACATGACATTGTTTATTGAACCACAGAATCTCAACTGGGGTTGCGGGGGGACTGGAGCCCATCTGGGGAACTTGCGGGCTCAAGGCGGGGAACAACCAAAGGCAGGCGCCAACACACCGCAGGGCACACACACTCACATTCATACCTTACGGGGCCAATTTAGAGTCGCCAATTAACATATAGTGCCTTTGGACTGTGGGAGGAAACCGGAGCATCCGGAGGAAACCCACGCAAACACGCGGAGCAAGGCCCTATGGCCTGGGGTTCGAACCCAGGAACTTCTGGCTGTGAGGTGGCAGCGCTAACCACTGCGCCAACATGCCGCCCATGACATTGATTATTTTAAATTCAAATTGACCCAAACAGTATCTATGTAATATAAACAGTTGTTCAGTTGTACTATTGAACAGTCTTGTGGCTTTCGGTAACCCGATCTGTTAAATGGTAAGCATTTGTCAAAGGAGCTCCTGTTGTTACATTACAGCTGTAAGAACCCTAGTTGTAGTGAGGCCGCGTCATGCACACTGCATAACTCGACCGGCACTAGGACCCAGAAGTGGTCGGTCGTGGTTCAGGGAGTATAAAAGGAGTCGATTCCTTGTGGCAAATCGCTCAGTCATTGAGTCAACCTGGCCCAACTGTGATTCATTTTGGCATCGACTGTGAGTACTTCAGTTATTTGGCTCATCTCCTTGATTGAGTGTGTATCTTATAGAACACGGTTTCTTGTGGGAAATCTGTCTCTTAGTGTAGAAAGTTCTTATATCAACTCGCGTAGCCATCCTAACTACTCACGCTCCAATCCGTGTTTGGGTTAACCACCACGCTACATGGGCTAACGGCTAACTGTCAGCATTCCTGCCATATCCTAACCAGCTCATTGACAGGCCGAGAACAACTCATTCATACCTGGGATCATTATCATTTCCTGTTCTTGATGTGAAAAGCAAACATACACTGCTGGGCAAAAAAATGAAGCAAACAATTTATTTCATGTTTTATGAGTACTTTTCTTGTTTAAGAAATCCAGGTGAAGCCTTTCACAATATTGTATGCATTGTCTGTAACCAGTGTAGAGTTTTGAAGGGGATGGCTTTTCCCTTGTTTGTCCTCAGAGGCGATCCTAGGGTCTGTTGGGGTCCCAAGCAAAAATTCACTGGGGGCCCCCCTCTAACCAGTTTTTGTCATCAGTTTAAAGTGTCAGCTCTCGTTCGCCATCTAGTGGCTTGGGGGCCCCAAGCAGCTGCCTGCCCTGCCTGCTGACAAGATGCGTCTCTGTTTGTCCTTAGAAAACTCACCCGTTTGTGTGAGCTGTATTAGCTGTCTTAAGTACTCATGTGGTACTTAATTGGACACTAATTAAACTGAGGTTAATGACACTATAACTACACACCGCCTCCTCTCGTCTGTGCCTTAATTGTTTGTATTAAGTACAGTGTTTACTATTGTTATGCTCTATCTGAAAGGTGAAGCTGATAGTATGTGCAGAAACTGTGATAAACTCTGTTTGCTTCATTTTTTTGCCCAGCAGTGTATTTGTAAGTCACAATACAGGGGAAGCACCCTCATTAAAACTTATTCTGACTGCTCATTTTAGTCTTACCATCCACACTATAAAGACATGCACTATATATATGCTTTTATTAACTGTATGAAATTCAATAAGAATAATTAGAATGATACATAAAAGATTTAATAAACAATTCACTGCAGTTAAAATTTTGAAGCAAATCTTTGAAAATGTCTTACCTTTTATTTTCCCATTTTTTGCAAACCTTCTTCTGAATTTTAACCAGATTATTAACAAAATCAGGAAGCCAAAAACTAAGCCGCAAAGACAAATGGTAAGAATGAAACCTATGGAGGTCTGATCTGCAAAATAAATATTCACAGTCATTTAGCTGTACATATGTTTCAACATATTGCTGTCACCGTGAGGTGTAACTGAATTGAGTAATTGGACTGACTGATTTGTAAGAAGAGCATTACCTATGTCACAGTCCTTAAAAGTGAAACTTGTGTTTTTACTGCTCACTTCATTCTTCACAATGCATGTATAAACTGAGTTAGGGTCCTCTTGTTTTTCAATCTGAAGTTCTGGTCCAGTGCCAATCTTCGGCCCACTCCATTCAAATTGTGCCTGCATTGGAGGCTCTATTGTACACTGTAATGTTGCTCTTTCTGACGTGGTGTTCAGTTTACAGGTCACATCAGGCTTCGGTACTGCATCTGATGACAATCAAGGTAAGTTAAAGTAAACCATCATCTCAGCTATATACACTTTTACTGTAAGATGAGACGGCTCCAGTTTTTACACAATACAAAATATAATACACATACAATACATTTATGTCTTCTATAAAAACTGGAGTCATTATTATTATTATTATTGAGTTATTTTTCTTCTACAAAACGGATTGTGCAGCTTGATCTGTAAATTTTTAGATTAAGCAGGACTGGTGTGCATTTCGTCATAGGTCGAAAAGCATGGTGCTATAGCAAAGGAAAATCTGTTTTTACCTCTAGGGGCGCTCAAACTCTACAGAAATTTATGTGATGTCATAACAAAGCTTTTATAATTACGGACACTAAAAGGCTACATAAATACATTGTATATGTGATGTCGTAACAGAGCTTTAATAATTTACATAAAATTATAGAAAACCACCCACTTCTTATATAACACTGTTCGAGGTTAGTTTCTTTATAAACACAACCTCGAACAGTGTTATTGTCACTGTGAACTCAGGCTAAGTATCTGTTGTTTCTTGCTCTCTGGGTTCACTTCTGATGTTGTGTCTGGTGTTTGCACCTCGCATTAGTGTTAGCCTCCCGTGTTAGCTTGCTCCTCACTTCTGGGTTCTGTGTCTGCACTTCGTGCCCTCCTGAGTAGTTCACTATCTGTTTAGAGCGCACCCCACTTCCTGGTATGTTGTTTGCACTGTGTGTTCCCTACCTAGTAGGTCAGTGTCTGTGTAGAACACCCCCGGGCTTATCATTGATTTCAGCTGTGTCTTGTTCTGCCTTGAGTTTGGGATTATTTTGTCATCATATTTTGTGTGGGTTCGTGTTGTGCTGTTGGAGATCCTGGTGGAACTCTGCTCTTCCCCCGTTTGTTTGGACACTTGTGATTTCGGTTTGGCTTTGTGTCTCCTTTTGGATTACCCCTTTTGATTTTCTTTGTCTCACCCTTTTCTCCTGTGTTTCTCCCCAGGCTCATGACTCCCAGGGAGCTTTCCCCGGTTGGCCAGACTGCCTTGGTGGCTACTGAGTCTGGGCCATTGTCAGTTCACCTCCCAAGTCTTTAAGCGTAAGGACCTCACTTGTTCTGGTTACTCGGGGAGGTTCTCCCACATTACCCGACGCTTACTACTGGGAGCACGGGCCTCACCTTTCTTTTGTAACTTTGTTCCCTATTTTTTTGTGTGTGTGGACTTGTGTTTTTTTCCTTTGTGTCTCACGTGCCTGCTACCCTCAATAAACCCTTTTTGTCAAGCCTGCAACAGTGTCCTCATCCCCTTCCATCCTCCTCCCTGCAACCGCACCCATGACAGTTATATATGAACTTACTGAAGCTGTCATAACAAAAAATAAGTTTTACTATCAAGTCACATTCCTGTTGCAACTCCTTATGTCTTGATATGACTAATGTAGAAATATGGTTTTATCTTATGTTTTCATTTTATTTTTCGCTACACAGGCACTGCTGATGGTCAGTGCTGACCCTGTTGTGCTGCTTATTGCGACCTGTGCTTGGACCCTGCTCATTGCGGCCTGCAGCTATTATTATTATTATTATTATTATTATAATAAAAAGAACTAAGGCGCAGGATGCTGGCGCAGTGGTTAGCGCTGCCGCCTCACAGCAAGAAGGTCCTGGGTTCGATCGACATGCAATATAGGTTAATTGCTGACTCTAAATTGGCCCAGTAAGGTGTGGGGGTGTGTGCTCTGAGGTGTGTTATTGCTTTGTAAGGAAGTCAAATCATTTTAAAATCATTTCTAAAAGATGCAGGTAGCTACTGGAGATCATGCAAAAGTGGTGTGATATTGTCTGATGTCTGTACTTCGAAAAGTGTTCTAGCTGTGTTGTTATGAATAATCTGTAACTTATTGTGTTGTGAGGTAGGCCAACAAAAATAGAATGACAAAACTGGTAATAAAAACATGGATCTTTCATTGGTAAAGTTTGACATCTCATGTGGTAAAAAGCTGTTGGTCACATATTGGATATGGCTTTGAAAAATTTAAATCACAGTCCACAATTACACCAAGATTTAGGACATGTAATTTAGTTTGATTTGCAAAACTCCCAAGTCTTGATTTAATTGAATTTCAACACTAATTAAATTTAGTGCTTGTATTAAGTCACAGCTATGGTTATTTTGTATTCCATTTCTTGTGTAGAAGGCACAATGTGTAGATGAAATTTCTTTCCGGTTTAATATTCTAACAGCTTGGTTCCATGTGACCATGCCCTAAAATATTTTGGTATTACTCCAGTTCTGGGTGACTGACATTAAAGTTCAAACTAGATCTTGCAAAACCAGAATAACCAGTTGAGATGCCATACAGATACTACATTAAAGATATCTGCTAGTACTCTACTTACCTTTGACTTCAACCTCATAATTGGAATAATGAATGAATGTTCCCTCCACGATGTCAGCAACATATTTTCCGCTGTCCTCATGTTTTAGGTGTTTGATTGTTAATGCTCCTGACTGATAGTCAAATTCTGTTCGTCCACGGAATGTGCCAAAATAAGTCACTTCACTTCCATCATATTCAAGCACTTTATTATCATTTAACTTCCAAGTAATCTCAGTAAATCTGACTGAGATGGCTGGAGTTAGAATAATCGCCTTTCCAAGTTCTCCATATTCAACACAGAAGACAAAGTCTACAGAAAAGAAAAAATGTATTCACTACAGTGAGACCAACCAACACTAATCTGTCAAACAAACTATAAAAATGATACGAATTGTGACATTACACATACAGGGGAAAATTTAAATGAACAAATATGTTAAACATAGATTTTAACTAGATAAATAACCTGTCATGTTCCAGCTTCAAGTGAAAACAAAAAGCAAGTCAAAGTAACATTCTATTGTATGGTACCTTCCAAAAATATTCCAACACGCAGCACTTTATTATTAATCTTAACTCTATAATATAGTTAAAATTATAAGACACAGCAATATCGCGTAGGTGTTAGGCAAAAATCACGGCAGTTTCTTCATGAAAATGAGATCATCAAAGCTCTGGTAAATACACCTGTTGATAAGCTCTAAAAGCCCGAAAAACCAGAGACCAAATATCTCAAGTATAATTGCGAATGTTAGGCAGGATAAAGTGAATACTCACCCAGAGCAAAACAGAGACAGAAACAGTACGAAAACATTTCGAAGTTATGACTTCTAATCGCCATTTTTTATTTTTGGACAAGTCACTTTCGATTACGAGCCAATTATACAACTCTCTGGGCTACGTCCAAAATAAACTCTGGCGTTTCATCGCCGAAACAAAGTCGAATAAAGTCGAAATCCCTATCTAAAATCCCAGTAAATCCGCAAGTTTAGCTGTTTCTCGTTGTTGAAATGTCGATGGAATCGGCAGGTAAGTGGGCGGCGTTTCAGGTTTGACTGTCCCTTTTGTTTTCTGTTCACGCCTAACTCCCCACCGCTGAACAATATATGTACGTTTCTACATACGAATCTTTCTTTAGTTACAAGTTTCAGGTAAAGCTTAATTTTGTTCTTTTAGTAACACCTGATGCCAACACCACATTCTACGGCATTCCGCCTGGCGTCAGAAACATGGTGGAGGCTGTTGCGGGAGCGGAACAGACTGTTACTGAGCGTGTGTGGGCCTTATTTGCCTCTTGCTTTCGAGTTAAAGATTAAAAGGTGCAGAACTCGAACCCTCAGTGCAGAGCCTCACATCTCCCACACAAGCCCAGTGACTGCTGACACGTAAAAGAACACCTGCCACATTGCGATGCTTAGAATTTCTCAACACGGCCACCTAGTGACCAGTATGGAGTATAACTGGCAAAAAAAAAATCCACTAGACATGAAATCACATGAAACATGCTGGAGTAATTCACAAGAACTTTAATTCTTTAATCATTTTATAATTGCATGCACACACATCTATATCATGCATCTATCTATCTATCTATCTATCTATCTATCTATCTATCTATCTATCTATCTATCTATCTATCTATCTATCTATCTACACACTGTATATGATAAAAATATTGATATTATGAAAGCACTGAAATTCTTACTAATACTGAAAATAGCACCTACAACCTCGGGTTTTCTAAAGAGCTCAGTGTCGATCAAAACATGGCACGACCTTTGTCACTTTCACAACTTTTAAGGTGGGTACGATGATCTTTGTCCTGTGATTCTTCTTGAAGACCCAGATTTGTAAGTTCTTGGCTGGGTGCTTAAAGATCATCCACTAGAGGGCAATATTGAATAGAAGTGGCAACAAAGTAGAATACATTATTTGTCACAGCTTTGAACTTTGTGTGTTATACTTCAGGTTTCTTTCGATGAATGAGTCACATCCAGTGGGAGTAACTTCACAAAAAAGTCACAAAATTCTTTAGTTATTGTTATTATGATTACTGTTAACTATTCTAAACTGTTTGAGGCTTTTCATAAATGTGAATCATATCTTGGAAAACAGTAAGGTTATGTTTTTTGGTGAATCAGTCGCATACTGGGGAAGTAGCTTCACAAAACAAAGATCTTTCCATTTATACATAGGAGCATTGTATTGAGACATTTGAATGAAAGAATCACAAATAATAATAAGGCCACAGCACAGCTTTAGTGAACACACCATTGAAGCTTTTGAAGTATTCTAAAGTTATGATCTAATTTGAAATGTTCAAAGACAATCTCTGAAAATGCCTTACCCGTAATTTATTTGTTGCAGACCATTAACCAGAAAATTTGCTAAATTTAACTGACCATTAAGAAAACACCAATTGCTAGGACAAAATCTGGATCCACCTGCAAATATATATGTATTAATTGTTATGTACATTGTAGTGCATCAAAGCCCAAAAAGTGTTTTACAATAAACTAATTCCAGGTACCATTTCTGCATTCAGTTATGAACCATATAAGTAAAACCTCATTTTAAACCATTTTCATCTGAAAATGTGAATTACTGGCAACATGCTCCTCCCTCTACTACAGCCTACACACCCTCAGGAAACTGTAAGATACTTTTTTCACTTTCAAACAACATCATAGCATTTAATGGTGTCCAAAGATGCTGTATAAAATATTTGTCCAAACTTTGCTCCTCTTCAGCCATACCAGCAGACATTTAGCAGGTGAGTTTCTACTGGTTTTAATATTTAAATGTGCTACACTATAGATCACTGTCATACATTAAAGGACCTAACTGTAGGTACAAGTGCTTGCTGGCAATTGATGTATGATTCTACAATATCATATATGATATTTTTGTACTTGTTTAAAAAAAAACTTTTTTCAATGATTTCTATCTCTTTTTTTTTTTTAAAGCAACTTTCATTTTTGTGTGTAGTAAGCACTTTTGATTGCATCGACCTCTTTCACAGCAGTAACAGAAATGCCTACATATGTAGAAAAAATACATCTTAGTGTTCTTTTCTCATGTCTTATGAATGACTGAAATTAGATAATTGTTTAAAAGTGTAAAAATTGTAAAAAGTTACATGGAGATACTTAGTTCAAGACAAATGGGATATGTTTATTTTAATTTTAGTTTTCAGACAAACAAATATTAGTCTTTTTGTTTCTTTTTGCTTTCATTTAGAACAAACTCAGCCTTGCCTTTACCTGGAAGTTGGTGAAAATACTGAGATTTCCCTGAATTATGACCATTTTGCTGCTAAAAATGATCTAACTTGGACTTATAACCAAACAAGGGTGTATAAACAGAAGGGAACCACTGTCAAGGAACAAAAACTGAAAATAAATTCCAAAGGATCTCTCATTTTGGAAAACGTTCAGTTAAACAGTTCTGGTATTTACAATGCTCAGGTGTATAACAGTAACGGCATACTTCTGCATTCAAAATCAGAGTTCTTATGTGTGCTTGGTAAGTATGCCTTTGAGTGAACAGATTAAAAAAACAGATTAAGAATCTGATTCTAAAAGCTCAGACAAGTGCCTCCCACTACCAGCTACTGCATTTGGTTTATCTCTTTATAGAACCCTTGCCTGAACCTACAATGATTGTAGAATGTGGAAAAAATCGATCCACACTAATATGTGACATTGGGAACCGCTCTGATGTGAGCATAACCTGGAAAAAAAATGGAATTGTACTAAATGGACAGGTCAAAAAGACACTGATTCTAGACTCATCTCAGATTGTAGCAGGAGATAATGTCTCCTGCACAGTCAGTAATCAAGTCAATAAGAAAACAAAAGTGGTTCAAGTGCAGTGCTCAAACCCAGGTTTGTACTATATTTGTGTGTTGTAATTTTCAAGCCAATAATTTATTTGGCTTTGGCATGATTCTCTAGTATTCTTTAGCATTAGTATTCTAAATCATGTCATTGTTTGTGTTTTGTATTATTAATGCGTAACATGTATAAGATAACTTTAGATTGTGCTGTAACTATGAAGATCATTATTTCTAAATTATTTGTACCTCCTAATATCACAAAGAAGAGAAAAAGGAAGTGAAGAAAAGTGATAAGAATATTGAAAAAGATGGAAACAAAGGTCAGTATTCCCTAAAATACTCACATTTCTTATTCACATAGCAGCATTAGTATAGCTATGTTCTTAAGATGAAACTGAAGATTTGTTCTTTTTTTAATACATTGAGATCAATCAAAATGCTTTGAAGAGCTCTGAAGAAAAAGTTATTATTATTTTGTATGCACAAGGAGGCATCTAAAAATGTGTAATGCCAAAACATTTTGTCATATTCTTTCTTACATTATATTATTTCTTCATATTATTTAGAATCAGAATTAGAATCAGAAAACTTTATTCATCCTGAAGGAAACTGCTCAATTTATTATAGCATTTTATTAATAAACAAAATAAAAATGAAAACCTAGCTTAAGTGCTTAATCAAAGCGTCTTCAGACCAAAGTTTTGGCACTGTATCTAAATATGGCTGAAGATTTGGGGGGCTAAGCTGTCATCTCCCCACGTTTCATTAATTTTCTGGACACTACCAAGAGTCTAAGAGACATATTTGGTTTGTATTCTACAAACATGCCAGAAATATATTGTGGCCTTAAACAAGTAGTGCTTGGCAAAAAAAAAAATACTTAGAAATGAAGCTCAAATCAATCTCACATCTGAGAAGTGGAGTGGTTCACTTGCAGCTGTGTTTTGTATAAATCATGTACAATGACCATATTAAATAACCAAATGTGATTAGACAGTACCTTTACAAAGTAAAAGTCAAGTAAAAAGACACTAACAATCAGATTACTGTTGCTATTTATCCTGTGTTTTAATGAATTCTGTAGATACAGAGGTGTGGAGGCTGCTTGGTGTTGATTTTTGGACAATGGTGGCCTTCATAGCAGGAGGAGCTGGACTTATCTTCATTCTCCTCATCATCTGCATTGTGTGTGTGTGTCGTAGCTTCAGGCGACACCAGAAACAAGCAAAAGGTATGATTACATTAAAAACATGTAAGACTTACTCATTCATTTGAAGATTTAACAAAGTGAGGAAAAAAAACTATGGCCGAGTTGTTCAATAATTGTTTTGGCGCTATAAAAGACAACAAAGGGAAAGTGAGAAGAAAGAAGCTTTGAGCTTTTTCCACTACCTACACTACATGACAATGTTTGTTATACTATATGGCTTTCCAGAAGAAGGAGACATTCAAAGTGTCTCAAGTGGCTCAATGCTTTAATAAACCATTTGTTATGGAAATATTATTAAATTATAACATAGGGTGGACAAATTCACAAATCATCTCTATTTGTGACATGACAATATCAAATATTTTTTTAACCCTTTCATTCATGAATTAAAAGCCACTAAGTCAAAACCTATGGACAGTTGTCCCCTTAAGTGAACTCTATGTATATATCAGTGCATTAATTTTTATTTATATTGACACCATTTGCTGTGTATTTCTGCAGAGGAAGAGGAGCTCACTCTGGCCACCTTGTTACAGCCAGACGGCCAGCAGCACCAAAAGATGTCAAATGTGCCGACAAAATCAAACTTTCTGGCCCAGAGGCCTCTACCCTCCATACCCAGTGATCAAACTATGTCACAATCTGGGCATCAAGAGGATTATGACAATCATCCAATGCCCATGCCCAGATATTTGGCTCCAACATAGCTGGACTGAATTGCAGATTCTTAATGTGCTTAATTTACAATAAATAAAGATTTAAATATGGTATGTAACAACATTGTGCACTGACATTCATATCTTTCCTGTTCAGCTTTTCTAAAAGCACATCACTTTTTCTTCCTGTGTCTTGTTGAAACTGCTGTTTTCAGCATTGTGAAGGTTTTCTAAGACCCCCTTTTGTGCATGTGAACTGAGCTTTTGCACCTTTCCTGTTTTAACTCTGCTTTGTTAAGTAGGGCAGTGGTTAGACCACTGAAACACAACACTGTATAACAGATTGTATAAGCATATGTATGTTATTATTCAAAACACACTTGTGCACATAATAAATGATAAATTACATGATTTACCAAATACATAATCATCTCAATCCTCTCAATCTTATAATCATCTAAATTTCAATCATCCCACACATATCATAAATTTGAGGTGTGGCATGGGCTTATTGTGAACATCTTTGTCACTTGACCCTAATGGATATGAATAAGCAGGCAAGCACTGTTTACACCTTTTGTTCTGAGAATTGTTCTAACATTTATTGAATTCATCAAACACTCTTATCCACAACCACATACTGTATATTTCCCCTGGGGTAAGGACCATTGCTCACAAAGAGTGATGGCACTGTTGCTTGTTCAGCTTTCCTGTTTGACTGTGAATTTGAAAAGAAATATAAGTTGCTCTGGCCTGTAAAGTACCCAAATGTAAAGCAAAATAACATATTCTCATGTTTAAAAATGTACATACAAATGAACAATTAATTACAATTATCATATATTTATTTAAGGAAAAGGCAATGTACATAATATTTATGATTGGCATTTTTTATACCTCCGTTTTTTATTATTTTTTTATTCTGAAACATTCTTTTATCATGAAATCACTCGACATTACACCACATCCCCTTACTGCTACCAGATGCTGCTGCCAATTTGCATGGGCATACACACAATCTCAAAGGCTCAGACCCTCATGTTTGTAGTTGCATGCAAGGAAACACAATTTTAGTTTTTCTTCATTTTTAGGTATGAAACTTGCCTTTTATTGCTCCTGATATTTGAATTTGATGAAGCTGAATTATACAATTCTCAATACTTGCAGTGAGCACCTGCAAATATAGCATGTTACTTTATAGGGTTTTGAACAGCAAACACAAATCAGTCACTTCATAGTACAGACTTCTCACATATCCTACAGCTGATGAAATATATCTGCTTTTAGTAGGTACACATTTTTGTCCACCACCTGCAAATATAGCATGTTGGTATATGAATAAAAAATATTATTAACCATTTTCAGCACAGAAGAATCGAATAAGCACAGTTGCTTTTCACATTTCCTTTTTGTTTATGAACGCTGTATGGCTTAAGCCCAAAGTGTATCGGAAATAAGGATACATATGTCTGTAGAGACAGAAAGGCTGATTTCAGAAAGTGCTAAAGTTATACATTAAGTCAAGATTTTTCGAAATTGTTTATTGTTATCTTTTAATACCATCTCATTCAAGTTACGTCCTCAGGTCATGTTAGACACTCATGTTAAATTGGTTAGTTTTGCCCTCTAGTGTTAGTCAAATGAACTGCGGATCCTGAGCAGCTCAAGCTCAAGCATTTCAGTTTTCCAGTGGAACTGTTCTGGCTCCATCTATCATGTCAGGGGCCAGACCAGTTCCACAAGAAAAAAACACAATCTAGAATTCACTACACAAAAGCTGAATGAGTGTCATGACTTGATCAAAGGCAATGTCTTAGAATCTCATCAAGCTGAAAAAGAAAAAGGATTCTGTATGTCAGAATTTCAAAATGCTAAAACTGATTTTGGATTACATATATTTTGTGTCTGATTTTTAAATCCTTGACTGAGCTCATTATATGAAAGGAAATATGGTTACACTTTAATTCCAGTACAAAACTGATTTGATGTATTTTACGATGTGAAATTTGCACAAAGTTCTGTACCTATTGCAAATTTTAGTTTATATTTATATAATATTTATAATTGTGTGTTCTATGTTCTTTTATGTATCTCTAAATATGTCTGGATTTGTGGATATAGCTAAGAAGACATTAAAAGTTTACTTTGACATGATCTAAAACTTTATTGTTGAACAGGTTTAAAGGTTTTATTGATAGGTTTTAAACAGGTTTTTAAAGTTTGGAATTGGAGGATTTTTTTTTTAATCACAGGAAAACATTTGACCATTTAATGGGTTTGTGGTATGCATAATGCAGCTTCTCAGTGTAAATCTGTAATTTCTGTATCAAGCAGATTATAAAATTGATACTGAATATCCAGTGTTGTCAAAATATACTGAAATGCAAATACAAAAAACAAGAGACCACAACACATTATTTCTGATAGACTGGTTTTACAATTCGTGGCTGTGTGTCTGTGTAAAATATACAAGTCAATGTTCCTTTATAACTTTACCATGCTTATTTCTAAATTCCAAACATTTTTGGTGTAAATTATCTTATCTGTTATCTTATTATTTTATCGAGTAAATGAACTTCATCCAACCTAGATGTTGCACACTACACATATATTATTTTACAATTATGTCATTAAAAGAATATGGTCCACAATTTCATGGTATTCTAATTTGCTGAGGTCTGTTTCCTCTAATCAGCAAATTTGAATCAGGTCTATAGGTGTTGGATTTCTTGTTTTAAGGTCTTGAAATGAGTGATGTGATCTTTCATTATTATCATCATCATCATCATCATCACCACATCATTCAGGGTGTCACCATGAGAAGGTATTTTGTTCAATCTAATCCAGTAAAGGAGCATCATCTTCAAAAGTATTGTACAATTCAATGACACTAGGGGGAGCTTTGAATCTGTGTGCCACCTTTTGAAACCACTGTTCTTGTGGTACCTATAAACCACATGGAGTGAAGGGATTATATTTCAACTGTGTGGCTCATGGGTCATATTGGGTGTTTTATAAAAGTATCATATTTTTTCCCTCAGAAGAGCAAACATCTGAAGTCTTCTGACACACATAACCATGTGTGCTTATCTCTGTTATGACATACAGTATAATTGTTCATATAATCCCAGGGGATACGAGGTAGTAAGAGGAATCATTCTTGTGTAAAGTCTAACTCAGTGAAGTCATACCAACAACAGTAAATATCTATAGGCTTAAATGGACAGATGAAACAGACCAGAAAATGCTTTATAGCTGGATTCAAAATATCAATTGTTTATAGACAGAATATGCTGTCTTATGAACCCAAATAACATAACCAGATGAAAACTAGGTTGTTTCTTGTTTCAGTAAAACTTTACATTTTATAACATTACTACATATTGTATTGTTCTAAAGCATCACCATCATTCAAGTTGAGCTTTAGTTAGGCTTTCAAAGCACTCAACCTGTGTTTCAGGTACTGGCTCTGTACTTACTCTGATTATCTATGAAAATTTTACTGTATGATCCAAAACATCAGAAAAATCAGTTCCATGTGGAAAAGTATATAAACTGTATCTACTTTTACTAGGTACACATTTTTGTCCACCACCTGCATGGCGGATTGTGGTAAACTGGGTTCTATGTACAATGGCCAGGTGAGACTGTTGCATTATGTGACTGTTCTACCTTGGATGCAGTGTGTGTGTAGGAGGTGCTGACTTGTTCAACAACTTGGTCAAATTGTTTCCTTTTGTTGTTCAGAGTGTTCTCACACTCTGAGATGGCCTGTTTGTTCAAATTCAGGGAGTGGCTGTAATGGACACAGAATCTATACAGGTAGGCACACAGAGATTTTTTAAATCCTTAGCAAAAAATACATTTTAACTCTTAAAACAGCTCACCTCAGTGCAAATAGCTATATGTAGTGGTGGTCTAATGGCAGGGCACGTTAGGTGGTTGGTTTGAATCTGGCTCAGTCCTACCTCCAGCACTATCACCAGTGAGTCCATCAGTAAAATCTTACCCCAAGCTGCTCCAGGGAGAATGTCCATGTAAATTGGAAATGGATGTAGTTCTGGATAAGATCATCTGATAAATGGTATAAACATGATGTAAATTTATACTATGCATGCTGTAGACTATTCCCTTACCCGGTTCTTCCGTTATCCTGATTATTCCCTGGAGTTTCGTGGTAACCTAATTTCACCGTGATTTTTTTTTCTTATTTTGCTGGAAAGGCACTTTTCTCCCTCCCCCCCAAATTGCTCACGCTTTCTAAAAGATGAAAAAGAGAAACAGAGCATTCGTTTTTTTTCCCTTGATATAAATGAGTCATTGCTCTTCGCCGGAGAACTAAGGGCTGGAAGTTGGAAGTGCGCTAAAAGGAACAAAGTGTCTCTAGACGTTTAGAGTTATTCTGGGGGAGATAATTAGTGCCTCTTTTTCGCCTGTTCGGTCACACTTCTGCGCCGATTGCGCCTCACCTGCGCCGCTCTGTCGCTCCCTCACCGTGACCAATAAGGACGCATCTCACGCACGCACGCACGCGCATGCATGCATGCATGCACACGCGCGCACACACACTCTAATGCGCACGCACACACACTTCCGGACACGACTCCCGGTGCAGTCACGCACTCCGCTGTTGGATCTTGGAAACTGAATCATCATGAAACATGCGCGCATTCACCGGCTCTTCTGGAGTTGTGGAGTATTGTTTCTGTGAAGAAGGAACAGCGTCTAAATCACTGCGATTTCCACACAACTTGGGGCAAGTTGGAGTAGCAGAGCCCAGAATCCACCGCGCGGGGTTTAGTGTGTGAGCTCTCCGCCTGCTTCAGGCTCGACAAAAGGCGAAGTCGTGGGAAAAATACCTGCCTTCTCAACATGTACAAGGGAAAGGGAGTCTTTTGCCTTTTTGTTGTATTTATGGAACTTGGTAAGTTGCCACATTGATGTTTGAGCGTGTTTATATGTTGTTTATTTCTTTTTTTTGTCTGTTTTAGGAGTCATTATTCTTTAATTCGGTGATTTTCCTTCAGTCGCCGCGGTTCGGCTCCGCAAACGTTTACCTCTCATTTTGTTCATTAATCAACTAATTTCACTTCTATCCAGTTCGTGCTCCCTATTTACTCTAGAGACTATGAAAGTAAACGTTTAAAGTGAGCATGTGAACACGTGAAATGATCATATTGAATGGACTGTGAGTATTAACACACTTAAACAGTTTGAAAGTGCCCAAAAGCACCAATGTGCGTGTGCAGGGATGATGGCTGTATAGGAAACATTTATGGATCCCAGGACCCAAGGTGTGTGGGTGTTTGTCTGTGTGTGTTTGAGCGGGAAGTTTGGTGGAAGTGAGGTCCTGAGTATTCCCTAAAATATAAAAACTTATGATTTATGTGGCTTTATGTGAAGACAGGTATAAGTAAAAATAGTCATTATGAGGGGGAATGGAAGTACACCAGAAAGATAGCAAGCTGTGTGTGTTAATTCACTGACTTAGTTTTAATTCCTTGTTTGTTTGTCTTCATACACATTCACAATCTGTTGCATTATTACACATGGTCTCATTTTCCTTCAGCTGTTCTTTTTGCACTAAATCAACGAGAAGCCTGCATATGAGGATCTGTGTAAAGCTTGTTATTCTGGTTACTGGCTACTGGTTGTTGATGTTCACTGACATTTATCACACCCATATAGGACAAAGACACCGGATTGCTCATTAATGGCAAAGCTGTTGGAAAGTAGTCCACACGCAGTCATACACTTGGATTTAAGTAGTCCGTTATCATGCCCTTGGCTTTTTGACATTGGACTGAGATGTTAAAGGGCATTGTTGGCTGCTTCCTCTTTTCGGTGTGCCTGAGTGATTCCATTTCTATTAACTGATAGCGTCATTTCCTTGTTTCAATCTTTATCTGTTCACCTGTGTTGCAACATGCTGGCATCACACCCTTCTCCTCATGTGATGGCAAGTCCTTGCCTGTCTGCTGTTTTTTTTTTTCCTGTTTTCTCCAGGGAGTTTCTCCATATTCTCATGAAGCACAATGTCCTTGCTCATACCTTGACTCATTTCATGTTGGGATTTTCCACTGTGAGCCTGCCACACTGCTCTCATTTATTTTAGACCGCTTACCTCTCCAACCAAAGAAATCTAAACACTTGTCACTAGCTGTTAATGGGATTTCTTCATTCAGTCTCCAGGCCAGCATAGTGACCAAATAAGGCTATTTACAAATAGAACATCCATAAATGGAGTTTTCCTTCTTGAAAACAAATCCTGACATACGATGACATAAAATTCTTATAACTAACTCGTAATGTATCATGCAAAAAAGAATGCCATGAATGCAAGATGTTATGTAGTCTGTCTTAAACATTGAATTAACAATGCATGAGGTCATGAGCCTAGTGGTGTTGAATATGTACCATGATGTCAGTACAAAGAAATTTCTCAAGCAGTTTTGACTTGAGCCTTTGCCTTGTGAGTTCTTTTCCAGTGCAGATATAATCCAGTACCAAATGTACATTTATGTATTTACATTTGCCGTTTGTGTACCATCACTCTGGGTGATCCAACTATTGAACCTGATTTTGTCATCCATGGTGACAGTCAGGAATTCTCATTGCTTTTCTTTCTGCAGTGAAATTGAAAATTCTTCAAATTCACTTTACCAGAGGCCTATACTATTGACATGTGGCATGTAATTATTAAAGTTCTTTGAAGAGATGCAAAAGGCCCTCCATATGCTTTAACTTGAACCTACTTAAAATGAGTTGGAAAAATAGCATTTGTGACTAAATAATGAATATATTAAAAGCAATAAGACTGGAATGAATTTGAAAGATGATGTTCATGTAATGCATTGTAATTTCTTGCCTTTTTATTTTAGCCCTGCTGTGTGAAAGCAGGCTGGTGCAGGTTCCGGTTGGTCCATTGGTGCGTGTTGAGGGCCAATCTGTGTCCATCCGCTGTAATGTCTCGGACTATCAGGGACCCAGAGATCAGGACTTCGACTGGACCCTGGTTCTGGATAGTGGAACCGAAATCCAACTTGTCTCTACATTTGATCACACATTCACAGACCCCACAGTGACCGACCGGGTCAACAGTGGAGACATCAGCGTGAAGAAGCTTGGAGATGCTATTGCAGAACTGACTATTAGAAAGGTCAGGGCCTCAGACAGCGCCACCTATCGCTGCAGTACCCCCAGCACCGACTCAGTCATCAGTGGGAACTACAAAGCAGATGTTGAGCTCAAAGGTGGGGTCTTATACTGTACTATGTTCATAACTATTAATGGAGCTCACAGAGAATGAAAACGAGGCCACGGTTACCACAGAGGGCAGTGGTTTCCAAAAATAAGCTTAGAAAAAAAAGTAAAAATGGAGTAAGGTCATTGGTGTGCAGACATTATTGCAACCTGTTTATTGTCTCCACCATCAGATTTTGAGTTGCTGGCATGAGACAGGGATTTTGAGCAAGCAAAATGAACTTTACTTCCATTATTTTTTTCTGTGTATAAGCAGTGTAAAGATTATGAATGTCCCAGTTGGTGTGAATGTGCTTCCTCTTTGCTTCAATGTAGTGGAGAATTATTTTGTAATTTCCCAGCCTCTAGTATGAATTTGCTTTGCTTGTGTAAAACCTTTGGGAGTGAAGTACACTGAGAGTTGAATGCTTTTGAAAGGGGTGGTGTGGGAGTGTGACTGAGGAGACAGTGGTCTTGGGAATTTAACTTAAACTTCACTACTGGGAGAATAACTGACTACTCCATTGCTTCGCTTAGTCTCACAGGGCTAAGACAAGTGGAGGGTCAACTGTGTTGCCGAGGGGGGTTGGCTCATTTGAGCATGAGCGCTTTGTGTCTTGGGGGATAATCACATCCTTGTTGTACTTTCCCATGTGGTAACTCTTCTGCTACTGCAGTGATTTAAAAAGTGAGGCATATTTCAAGTTCTCTAAAATACACATTTCACTAAAGCAAAGGGAAGTTGAGAAGGACTAATGACTGTTGTGGTCCAGAACTGTCCATTGGCTTTGTGAAATGACACACACATCTGTTTGGTGAAATATGTATGTCTGGGGTCACAGACACAGATACAGTAGTTATGCTCTATAAGTATGAAATACACTTTTTAAAAAAAAATTTCAAGACATTTAAGGCAAATAAAGTACTTCAGTTTTTACCCTAGTACAGTATCTAGTAGGGAAGGGTACTGAAAACCGAAGTTAAATATGTCTGTGTCTAGGACTAAATGATTAAAGACCAGAGTATTAAGAAACTCCACTTTTATAATTACTGCTTTTGAGACTGGAGGAATTAAGAAAATCGATCTATTATTGCTACATAAAAGTTATCTTTCACATTTCATCTGACCAGCTTTGTTCTGATTAAGACATTAATCTGAGACATTCTCAATATTTTCTAACCAGAAAATGGATCTCTCTGTCTCTCTCTCCCCCACTACCAATTTCAGTTAAAGATCACTTAGTGATGAGGCTTTGGAGGCTGCATAACTAACTTAAAAGCACAATAAATGTTGGCAGGAAAAGGTTCCTCAAAGAAATTTTTTTTTTCTTTAGAACTGAAAAATGAAATGGGTTTTGTCCACACAGTGCTATGCATGTAAACCCTTTTCATTAAAAAGTACCAATAAGAATGGTGATGAAGTATTGGACCAATAAGAGTGGTAGTAGTATCCTTATTGTCCTGCACGCCTGAACTAGGCATTCTGGAACAATAATACATTCACATTTATGGGGTTTATCAGATGCTCTTATCTATAGCAACTTTTCCTAATTACAGGAGCAATGTTGGGTTAACGGCCTTGCTCAGGGGCCCAGTGTTGGTAGTGGGATGGAACAGGATATGAACCTTTAACCTCTAGGCGAGTGTCCTGCCTCTGGACCATAAACATCCGAAGCCCCATTTTGCTGCAGGTGGTGTGAATCCACAACCTTGCTGTTATAAGCAATAGATTTTAACCTTCTGACCTATTTGATCAAAAAATATATGCTGGCCAGTACAATGTAACAATACATTGACCATAGCATTGAACAGACATCATATGTATTGCAATGTAAGTTTTTGTTGCAATGTAACTTGTATTGTGGTAAAACCTCTGATTTATACCCCTCTTTTTCATGATTCTGATTGAACTGATTGCTGCATTAAAACCGAAGCTCTGAAACTAACTGTAATTCTTTGTTTTGCAGTTATTGGAGACACACTCAAAGTGGTTCCATCAATTCCACAGCCGAGCGTCTCAGAAGGCCAGTCAGTGGAGCTCCATTGTAATGCCACTCGGGCCTACACAGCTCACACCTTCCTGTCTGTCACCTGGTCTGTTAAAAAGGGAACAAACTCATTGGAAGAGCTGTTGACCTTTGGGCCAGGCGATGAGGTGAAGGAAGCCCAAGGCTCTGCTCAACGCTACACGGATGGAGGACTTGTCTTGAACCTGTATGGTGGTGGCATGTACGGATTGACCCTGAAGGGGGTGAAGCCAGAGGATCAGGGCACATATGTTTGTACAGCCAGGGAGTGGACGAGGCAGCCTGGGGCAGGAAAGAGCTGGCAGAAAATTCTAGAAAGGAGTGAACAAATGGGGAATGTCAATGTCACACCCTTAGGTGAGTAACCCTTTTTTCATTGTGCATGACGCATGCCAGAAGAATCGGGCATGTTGAACAGAGCATGTTCTTATGATGCCAAAGTTGCTGGGTACTGGAAATGACTAGTTTACATAGCATGCGTTACATACTATCAGGTAGGGAAAATACTGGTTGTCCTTTACTCTGAACTTATTTTTATTGAAAAATTCCATTAAAGGTCACAGCTTTCTCAGTTTTTACTGCGTAGAGATTATAGCCCAGGTGAGTTGTGCTGAAAGTCTTGGTTCTACATGCATATGGCACTACTATTATAGCTGATCTATTCTGAAATGATATTTGAGGATAGGTATTTCTAGGCTTGAGACAGTTGGTAGGAGGAAAGAATTCTCTTTAAAAATCCTCTGCTATTGAACAGCATGAACAGTGGTGCCAAGGTGCGTGCAAGTGCTGGATTTGTGCTGTGACCTTTTCCATGCCATTTTATTAAAAGCCCCCTGCATATGCAGACGCTTCCACAGTGCTCACACTTGGCAAAGTTAATAGTCCCTGCTCATTTAATGTTAATTATATTCCAGTTGAAGGAAACCTAGGCTTTAGGTCCTGTTCATGTAAGGGTGTTTTCACACATGTTCCCTTTCAGCATTTTAAATGAACTCTGATTGCTTAAGGCATTTCTTGCGGGTACGAGAACAATCCAAACAAACTTGGATCTCTCTGAACCAAATCGAACTCAGACTATCTCGGGAAATGTCCTCTGTTTGCTAAGTCTGTGTTGCAATTTGCTTAACTTGTGCATTATGAAACTCTTATGCCCATATGCCTGCTTGTAGTTTACTGTTAGTCTTAAAGCAAGGCCCTCGGAAGGTAACAGAAGTTAAAAAGCCAATATTGGTTTAGCTTGGTTTAATCTCTGAAACAACAAGACTTTATTTTTAAACATTTAAGAAAGACAGAAATCACTGTGGGTTAATTTAATCATACCACATGAACACATTTGTTCCAAGTGAAAACTACCCTTAATCCAAATCAGTAAAGCTCTGAGAGTTCCAGAGGAACTACAGTGTGAACAGAAAAGTCGCCCAAACTGAGCTAAAGCAGGTGGGACGGAAAACTCCCCTTTTCAAATGATCTCAAAAGGTGAACAGAAAAAGAAGTTCATTTTCTGCCTGTCCACTTTTTGGACCACTTCAAAAAGGCTGACTTGGGTTTCTTTAAAGAGGACTATATGTGAAAACGCTCTAATTCTTTCGTTTCAAGCCGAGCTGGATGTAACGTTGTGCCTCTGTGTTGCATTTCAGCCCAGTCTCTGATGGTTTCGTTGGAGAAGAGCGCTACCCTCTATGTGGACAACACTCTTAATCTGACGTGCTCTGTAGCTGCTGATCGTCTTGCTTCTTTAAGTCTGGAAGTGATATGGTTTGTCAAAGCAGAAAATGCCTCAGCCAGCCAGCGACTGCTGCTCCATGTGGGTCGGGATGGTCAGGTGCTGAGTGGCTCAGAGCTGGTGAGCAGCAGCAGGATTAGTTCGGGTGCATTCAGGCTTCTCCTGCCTAAAGTGCAGCTCTCCGACTCCGGCCTCTACTCCTGCCAGGTCAAGGCCTGGCTGCCTCAGGGAAGTGGCAGCTGGTACCCAGCTGCAGAGAAAACCTCTGTCCCTGTTCAAGTTCTGGTAAAACAGCTAGGTAAGGAACAAATTTTCCCCTACTTGTTTGTTTTTCCTCCTCCTGCTTTCTCTTTTGTTTTGTGAAATAAGTCTGTGTGTCTCTCTTATTTTTCAACCAGACATGGGACATAATGAATTAAATGCAAAATATAGCTATGTGGCATTTTTGAGGAAAAAGAATTTATGTTAAAGAATTTTTTAAAATAAAAAGCTTGAGTTGATTTAAGTTTATTTTACAGTGCTGTAAACATCAACCTTTAATCGAATGTTGTTAATGCATATTAGACATGAAATTTGATTGCTGTTTTGATTTCCAATATTTGATTTCCTTAATTTTTTTTACAGCACACAATAGGTAGTGTTTTTCTCTTCCTACCTCCTGTTGCTGAGACAATTCCACTTTTAACAGATGAAACATTAAAAGCTGCCACAGAATGTGCAGGCAGTGGGAGGTGTTGAGACAAGTCTGACTAATAAGCTGAGATCTTTTTGAGCCTTACAAAACAAGTTCACTCGTGGCCCTGGTGACAAAAATGCTTTATATTGTGTTCGCTTGTACACCTTCCAGAAAGTCTGGTCATGTGATCTGGGCGGTTGCAAAGAAAAAAAATCCCATGTATTTTCTAAGAACCAGAATGTGATCTTAAATAACATGATTAAGTTTTACGCAAACAATTTTTTTTCGCTATTCACTAAAACATTGTTTATCTTCTGAGTTGAATGGAGATTTGATCAGCTTTATATTAATCCATTCTGTAATGTGTTAAACCACTGTTCTAGTTTAATTCACATTCATATTGTATACAAGCTCAAAATTTGTTTCTTTTGTAACATTAAAAAACAAAAGAAACAGTTGAACACGGCTAGTTCTGCATGTAATTTGAAAGTGGCTAGTGCTCAACGCACATTTACGTTGCGAAGAATGTCATTTATGCGTATTTACGCATTTACTTCTGTTTTTGTGCAGAGAATAATAGAACAAGTGCTGTTTTTCCAAACCAAGTCGTCTGCTCCCATCTCGAATTATTGTCTCTGAAACTGTGTGGATATTCAATTCTCTCTCTGCACATTAGCTTCCCTCCACTGCCAGTGCAAAGCACTAGAAGAGTGTTCTGGATGGCCGGGGGATTGAGCTGTCCGCTTTGAGAGGGCAGGCAACGGAACTTGAAAGTAACGCACATGCTGTCTGTTTAACATTAACATTACTCGATATTCACGATGTTGTCATTTACTACATTGTGCATGGAACAAGCCGAAATATGTCAAGTATATGCGATATACCGCCCACCCCTATTTAAAATTACATGGGATTGTATAACTATTTAAGTGTAAGCTTTAATCACAGATCTTATTAAATTAAAAACTGCTATCGGAAACAGACTGTGTTCTGGGCAAACCGGCTCATACAATATGTACACAATACGGTCTGCTATATTTGGGTTTTATATGTTCTGAACACTTAGCCTCTATTGCACACCTACTTTTCCTACACAGTTTGAGACAACATTTGATGTAACATTACTTTGCTCTTAATACAAATTACATTGTGAATCAAACAATTTTCTCACATCTTAGTGTTTTATGTAAACAAACCTTAAACTTATTTTTACTCCTTTAATAAACATAGCTGCCATATAGTTATGGAAATTTGTCATTGTGGTGCTAAAGAATATGTCATACTGTCACATTTTATTTTGAATGAACACTAATGTTTAAATTAATTTAAAAAATCACACATTTTCAGAAAAGGTGTCCGCCCTCTGTTGCTGATACTGCAGGCAGTGGTTATACAGCCAAGCAGTATTTCTAGCTCTGTTGAGTGTGTGTGTCTGTGTACAGAGAGGGTGGGTTAATGGAGCCTGTCCGCTCTTAGGCCTGCTGTTGCCATTTCATGTTATCGCAGTTACATCGGGCAGGCAGCCAGAAAACAGAGTACTGAGCTGATCACTCTTAAAACCATGACCTTCTGTGAAGTCAAGAAGCAATGTTCTGTTTGTTCTTTAATTTTACTTTACCAGGACTTAGTAATTGACGTCTGCACATTATATATATTGTTTTCAAAATCTAAAATATGTTTTTGTAACTGGAGGGCCAGTCTGCATCACACCTGGACATTTAGCATCTTAAAAGCAGCATGTGAGCAGACAGATTAACATGTGTTTATGCAGTCTCCTCAGTTGTTCTCCAGACCTCACTGCAAGTTACCCTTTGTTTGATCTTACTTTACGCAGCCAGTCAGTAGGCTGTGACGCTAATTTGCAGCAGTGCTTCCTTATTTGGCTCTGCGTGGTGGGAGGTGATCGCTGGCTAATTTGCGATGCTGGTCTTAATGTACCTTTACTTAGAGCAACATGCATCTGGAGAAGATTAAAATCTGCTCAATGAGTTTCTTTTTCAAACTTGCATTTCCCAACTGTAACGGCAGTTTTCTGCACAGTAGGTGTGTAGTTCTGCTCCAGTGATAGTGTGTAACAAACACCATCCAGAACACCGGTTGAATTAGGCTTTTCTAACTGTCTCTTTATTACCCAATAAAATGTCTGCCAGGAAATGGTGAGTCAAAGGTCAGTCACACTGTGCTTAGAGAGTGACTGCCCTACCTGTAATGTGCCTCTTGTTAAAACAAGAAGCATAGTGCAGTAATTATAATACAAGCAAAATTTCTGTATTCATATTTATTCTACAAGGCAAAAAAGAAATCAGTTTTTCTAATGACGCAAACAGGTGTGTCCCCTCCAACCACGCAACAGCTGGGCTATAAGATGTGACTCACACATTGACTTTCGGTCCAAAGCCATTTGGTTTGGTTTCGTATATACAGCCGTGTGTGTGTCTGAACAGTGACAGCTGAACGTGAATGAAAATCTTTTGCTCAATGTTTAATCGGCAGCCAAACGCCTGATTTCAGCTGTCATTCCTATCCCAACAGTAAGGCTTGAGACAAGCAATCTGTCTACCATTCATTTGTTGTTTATATTAAAGGCAAAACCCCTAAAAACGTCTTTTTTTTCCAATATTTGTTTCTTAAATCAAAAGAAAATAGCGAGGTGCTTTCTGATTATCTGTTTGCACTCAGTTGAAAACTGAGAAAAACTTTTTAAAAAATTGAAAACAAAAAAAAAATTATCTGATTCTTCATTGGACACAAATGACTTGAGCTGGAAGTGGCCATGTAATTGTGGCAAAGCAAAAAATATACATATACTGTACATACAGCACTGCTCATGAGAATGGATAGCTTTGTTTTACTAATTTGCAGTAGGATGGTTACTCTTCATTTGAGACTTTCATGTTTTTTAACAATCTTCTGGGTTTAACTGTCACCTCCAGGTCATGCCATTCACGTTTGATGAAAAAAGTAAATGGAATATGTGTGTGTTCATTTTAAGCATTTTATTTTAATATTGATGCTGTGCGTAAGAATGGATAGCTTCATTCTTTTCCTTGGTAGTAAGAGGGTTACTGTTCTTCATTTGTGATTATTTTTTTCCTTCTGTGTGTAACAGTCACAGTGTTTACAGCCAGCTTTACAGCTTTGTCGGGGGCGGGGGTAGGGTTAGGGTTAGACGGACACTGGCACACACTTAAAGAAGTCATGGTGTTCTTTTTTATGACGGTCATTCACCAAGTGTGCCGCTTTTGTCAGTGCAGTGTATCTTTGTAGAGCCTCTTGAAATGGGAAGTCGAAGATATTTGCCTGCAGGTTTGACATGGTATGACTTCGGCTGCATAGAAAATAAAATAATTTGACCCTCAGTGGGGAGCGGCGGGGCGCCGCTAATATAATGGTAGAGGAAGCACTGAGTCACTTTTGGGTTGCGCCACTTTCAGTATTCTTTTGATGCTGATGGAATGTCTGTGTGTGTTTTCTGTTTTTTTTTTTTTGTTTTTTTTTTGGGGGGGGTCAAAATTGGTAAATCAGAAAGCAAATTGTTAAGTGGTTTAGATTTTTTTTAAAATGAATGAATGACAATACAGACTACAAACAGTTCTGGATTTTGACTTCTAAAGCGGTTACTTATGTTTGTTTATGTGTTTTATGGTGTCTGTTTTGTTAATGAATGTTTACTTTTCACTTTTACAGACCCCGAATTTAACGTCAGCCTCACCGCTCCTCTGACCGCTAAGTTCACTGGGGAGCCCACCGAGCTGCTCTGCCAGGTGACCAATCTCCTCAACCTCCAAGGTGGTCGTCTGAGTGTGACTTGGACCTACACTGAGAACAGCCCGGGAGACGTTTCTTCAACCACAAGCACAATAGCCTCCCTTAATGAGGCCGGGGTGCTGGTTCCAGGACCGAAATATCAGAAGCGTATTGACAGAGGGGAGATTGCTTTGGCCAGGAGTGATGCCAACACGTTCAGGCTGCGACTCCTCTTCACTCAGGACGCGGACAGGGGATTTTACTTCTGTAATGTGTCTGCTTGGACACGCGGTCACCAGGGAGGATGGAACATGACTAAAGAGCTCAAATCAACTTCAGTCTCTGTGCAGTGGACATCTGATAGTAAGCACCAGTCTCTTTTACCTGTGTGGACTTAGATAGATTTCACACAAAAATCAGTATTGCTGCTACTAAACATTTTTCAGTTCATTCGTTTCTTGATCATTTTACCAATTAGCCAGTTTCCCACAGAGGTTAATTGAGTGACTGATTATTTGTAGCAGTGGGCAGCTTGGGGACGGTACCTTGCTTATGAGTACCTCAGTGGTACCTTTATCGGTCCCGAACTTGAACCAGTGACCTTCCGATCCCGGGACAAACTCCCTAACCCTTACACTACGTTAACTGAATATTCACAATGTTACTTAAACCTACACTGCCTTATTATACTCAGGGATGCAAACCGCTCTCTTTTTGGCGACTCTCACTTTTTTCACTTCATTTTGAGTGACGTGTGAATCGTGCAGTTTTTTTTAAGGGGAGAAAGAAGGAGTCACGATTGATGCACTCTGATAATAAAATAACACAACTCTACATATCGCAAACTCACTGTCTGCAAAGTGATATCAGTAAGCAAGGTATAGTAATTTTAGATAGCCCACTTCAATAGCCTTCTTATTAGAATGCTGATTATGCAAGCTCGCCGATCAGCTGTGTAAACGCACACTGTGTCTGAGCGCTTGTGCCTCTCCAGTTCAGTCAAATCTTCCATTTTATTACAGACAACACTCATATTTTAACTTATTAATAGTAATAGTCAAGTATTTTTCTCAAAAACAGCGTTTTCAGTTTATTCCGGGTGTGCAGTCATTGCGTTACTGTGACGCTACCCACATTGCACACTGGTGCCTTGTGGGAAATGTAGTTCTCTCCGAGAAAGGCCAAAAGCAGCTCATTTTTTTAGGCCAAAATGAGTCCATATTGGCTCAAAGTTACCCAAGACTCAAGAATTTCTTTATTTTCAAATGATCAGATTTTTTCCCCATTCTATAATGCTAGAGAGTAACCAATAGGAAAAGATAAATGTAGAACATATGTATTATTTGTTATTAAATAATATATTCTATTTCTACTATTTGTAGTAGTTATGTCCACAGTGTCAACATTTTATACAACTTTAAGCTAAAACAAATAATAAATATTATTTATTAATAATGTTAATATAAAATATTTTATAAATTAACTGTTCACATTTATGTATAGTTTGTTCTTCTGTTATCTTTAAGAAAGTGCAGAAGACAACAGTAGGCAGGTCAAATAGCTCAAATAGGAGAAAGAAAAGGCAGTATGAAATGAATAAACAATAGAAGTAAGTATTGAGGGCGTGACTACCTCTCTCTCTTTTGACCATACATGCGTTTGCATCCCTTCATACTCATCCATCATCCATTCAAATGTTATCTATTATATTTTACATTTATGGCTTTGATTTGATTTAGAATATTGATAATGACGCATTTTTGGCAGCTCTACCATCCACTTTGCTGACTACTTGTGGAAGTGCTGTGCTAGAGTTCTATCTGTTTTATGCTTAATTTAATCATTCTGTTATACTCTTTGAATGTCCCGGAAGCAATATTAGATCACTAAGATAGCAGTTGGATGATAGTAGACGATGCATGAATATCCACAGTGACTCCCATTTTCCAAAACCGAGTCAAGAATGAGTAAAATGCTTTTAATTGTGGCTACGATGAAATCTCTCTCTTGCGACAGATTGGGCTCACAATGGCCTCTCTGTCAGAAGCTGGACAGTATCCACTGTTCATTCCTCTAAGCTTCAAATTTTACTGCTCTGAGGTTTTTATATGCTGACTGCTGGAAATAACTGAAATTGGACCTGCTGTAACATTTCTAATAAGCAAGTAAATTATAATCGTTCCCTTGATTGCTTGTTTACATGGTTAGAGTAGACTGGCTTTATTGGGCGTGGTTAAATTTTCTGTGCAAACACTCCCTGGTGTAATGTGAATCTAACCATTTGACTGCTGCTTGCTTCTGTCTCTCCAGAACCAGTGCTTAGTGTGAAGGCTGTAAGAGTCCGAGAGGGCTCCACTGTTGGCTCCACGTTTGAGATGAGTTGCCACGTGGCGGCTCAGAACCTGCAGAACCCCGGGTACTCTGTGCTCATCCGACTTCAGAAGACGCAAGGAGGAAGTTCTCAGAACGTCATGTCCCTAAGTCCTGACATGGTAGTGAAACGGGAGGACGGGATGGCAGACAGTCGCAAGGACAGCTTTGTCCTGGAAAAGACCGACCAGCTGGAATACCGCTTCCGTCTGCACGGGACTCAGGTCTCGGACCAGGGCTCATACTACTGTGAAGTGACTGCCTGGACCCGTGATAATAGCATTGACTGGGTCAGGTCCGTCAGTGCAGAGTCCCAAAAGATGGACCTCGCCATTGTGGACACAGGTACAACAATGCAAATGACACTCATAATTAGCCAAGACGGGACTCTTTAAATGTTACCCAAAAGCATTCCAATTTTGATAAACTCAGCAAGTCTTAGTTTCTTGTTCATCTGATGCTCTGCCATTTTTTAGACTCTACTGATTAGCCCTCTATAGAAACTCCCTTGGGGCACATTCCTGCTGTTCACACAGCCCCTCTCTCCGCCATTCTCTCATTCTCCCTCGTTTTATCTGGGTCTGGTTGTGTGAATTGGGTTAAAGCTGTCTGTGGAGATGCTGATGTGTAAAGACAAGGGCTTTGTGCAAGTTCATCCTGACCTTGCTTCATTCTTAGCCAGGGAAGGCAGACAGACCAGATACAGATCCGGTCCTCCAGCCCAACATCACAGTGTTAAACTGCCAATTAAAACATGGGTCCAAATAAAGGGGCCTGGCTGAGCGCTCAGCAACAGAAAGCCTCAAAGGACGTGTCGGATTAACTCGGGGAGCTCAGCAGGCCTCGGTCATCCGGGGGACGCAGCACAGACATTTTGCCTCACAGAAGATTTGGTCAGGTTGTCTTACCGCCTTAGGCGGGCGTCAGGAAGAAAGTCTATTTTGACCTTAAAACCCTGTTTGTGTGTCCCTCCCTCCACCTCCCTCCAACAGGTCCAGTATTCAATGTGTCCATTCACTCAGACAGCATCAGGGTCTTGCCTGGGGACACAGCCAGAATGGAGTGCATCATCTCTGTACTGGGGGCCAAGCTCAACGCAGGCAAGTAAAATGTGCTCATGGACATGCCATACAGTTTGTAGCCTATCAAGTCTAGCCTAAGAATATTATTTGAATAAGAATATTATGTGCATTAAGAATTATCTTTCTCTCTGGTCTCTGGTCTGTACCAAGTATGGGGAAGCACTGGGTAGGGCTGGGTGATATGGCCTAAAAATAATATTGCAATATTTTAAAGCTATAAAACTACATTTCCCACAATCCCCCACACATGCCTTAGAGCCACGTCACAGTAATGCGATGGACATGCGTCCGGAATAAACACTGAAAATATTAAGTAAATAGCTGTATTATGAGTAAAACGCTTTTTATATTTTAGCAGAGTTTTGTCAGCAATAACGCAGAAGATTTGAATGTACTGGAGCATTTTTGCGAGTGATTGCGTTCCAAACCCACACAGCATGTTTACATCGCGAGGAAGTTCATTACTTCTGTTTTTGTGCACGGAATAACAGACTATTTTCTTCAGAACCAAATCATCTGCTTCCATCTCCAATTAACTTGTCTCTGAAATCACGTGGATTTTCACTTCTCTCTCTCTCTGCACGCTCGCTTCCCACGGCTTCTGGTACAAAATGTGCATGCGCTAGGAGATGTATCTCTAGTTTTCTATAGTCATTTACGCCATCAAGTATAGCTGATATATTGCCCACCCCTAGCTCTGGCTCATATTGGTGGAATAAAAGCTTATTCCAGATATAGAGAGGAGCACAGTCACATTTTGGGGCTGTATGTGAAATGTTTTGTATGTCAATACAAACTTGAATTCTTGTTGATATTGATGATAGTTTACAGTAAAGCAGACAAAAAAATCTATCTGCTGCAATAGAAAAGTATAGAGGTGTGTTTCAGTAAGATGAAGAAACAGATTCCGGAGCGCAGTGAAAGACAGTATCATTCTTCTGGGCATGTTTTAAAGTGTCCTGACTTGACAGAGACTAAGTGGTGCCGTCTGGTTGCTCTTTCTTTTGCAAACGGTTGTACTCAGGCAGGAAAATGTGAGGCTGGTTTACTTTCTATTACCTGATGTGACATTAGACTGCATGAAAAGGTAGTTTTATTCAGAATCTACTGTTAAGTTAATCACTTGAACTACTGTTAGTGTTTTTTGACCATTGTATTTTGCCAACAGCAAGTCCACAGTAAGTATTATCATCATTTTTTTGCCATAGGTTTTGACCCCCCCTATTAAAAGCTCAAACGGCAATATTTCTATCCTGTCACGATTCTCAGATATTTTTGGCCTGGTAACTGTCACTGTGACGTGGGTTTGTGTTATTGACGTGGTCATATGACTCAGCCCTTGTTTTCAGGTTGAGGTTTCTGATTCTTTACTGCGGCCTCACAGCGAGATCCATTGTTGTAGGTCAGTGTTGAGTAATATGTTGCAGTTCAGAGGAATGTTCCTTCTCTCCTCCAGTCTTTATTCGTGCCCTGAGGCATGTAAACAAGTCAGCACTGTCCCTCCCTAACATTTTCTCTTAGACTACAGGCAGCGTGGATGTGTGTGCTTAAAATCTGTCAAAATAATCATCTCCTGGATGTATTGCTAGTGTAATACAGTAATCTCAGGCTCACTCATATCTAGGGGTGGGAATTGATACAATTTTATCAATATCAACGCCGTTGTCGATTCTGCCAATCAGTCCAATTCCTTATAATTTTTCTAGCGATTTCTGAGTAGTTTGAGTGCGACAAAGTAGTTCTACACAGTCTTCTGCACCAGAAGCAACCATTTTATTTTTTCTTGTTCAAAACTGTGAACATGAACACATTCGTATTCATGTTCAGAGTTTTTATTATGCAGAGACATTCTATGACTTAGTACTATGAAGAAAAATAAGGTTAGTGCAGGTGGAAACACTACTTTATCCATTTAGAACCCATTTGGATATGGAATAAAATTATTTGATAAATAATGCTTTTTTATGTGTTTTTTTACTCTCTAACTCTCTAATGGAGCATATTTTGTGATTAATGGAAAATTAAGAAATACTGACGTTTTGGCAATTTTTGAGCATTTGGACTCATTTTGGCCTATAACTCATTTCTGGGAGAGAAGTACATTTTGGCCTTGAGGGCGTTCCATATGTGAGCCGCGGCACAATAGCGCTGCCAGGAATAAATAAATATCAAGTAAATGGCTGTACTGTGAGTAGAACGCTGGTTGTTTTTGCTATTTATCATCTAAAATGTAAGTATTGTCTGTAATAAATGGGAAGATTTAACTGAACTGGAACATTTTAGTGAATGTTTTACGTTATAATCACATTTATTCACGTAAAAAGTCTCTAATTATGGAGTGAATGGGGAAAAAAGAACAATGCAATAGAAACAAATTTCACATTATATGACTTATTCAACTTCAACAAAGTGCTGGGGTTCAGCAGAACATTTTCTGCTTTGGTACAACATTTACCCGTAAACAACAAAAAACAAAATTTTTTTCGTCCAAAACGAAACGTTTCTGATGTGAGTTTTTGACTGTAAGTGGTCGTCTTGCAGGTCTAGTCTATCATGTGCTGGCAAAACTTACAAAAGAGTTGTTCTCCCGATTCATAAAAATCGTTTGGGTATTGTTCTGCTCTAAACTTAGCACTAACAGTCGATTTCTGTAATTTTTTTTGAGGACTTCGGTGTTTCAGCCTTTTCGCCATAGCTGACCGTTGACGTTTTCCCTTCTGTGTCTGTGCGTTTGTGTGTGTGGAAAGCTGAGTCCTGCCTCAACAGGTAACATGTACAGAGGGCTGCAGCGGCCAAAATTGATTAGAAACCATTGCTTTGCCCACACACCGATATCAGAGAATTATACGACACTCTGCGTTTTACAACGGATTCCATTTTATTTGTTGAATTCCGGGATTCCATCCGCGTTTTCCGCATTGCGGAAATCATAGGGCCCTACACAGGACTTGGGGAAGACCTGGAAGATGTTGTGCTGGGAAATGAGAGTATCGTTACAAATAATCTGTAACGTTGGAGGTGTAATTGGAAGCCGATGGAATTGCTCAATTGGAACCGATTCAGAGGCAGAACAGGTTGTCAATTTCCACCCCAACTCATATCTAAATATAATAATAACCTAAATTCTGTAACCACATGTCTTTCTAACCATAAATTGACCCGTCCTTGGAATCGTACATGTAGGCTAAGACGAACGTCAGTGCTCTGTGGTGTTACAATGCGCGCCTCTTTTCTTTTCATATACGCTGTATGGAAGAAGTGGCACTCTTGTTTCAAGGCTAATTTTGGCCTAGTTGTTATTCAGAGATGGAGAATAAGGGCCATTGTGCTCCCCAAGGCTCTGAAATTATCTCAGGTTCATAGAAAGCGCCTGCTGCTCTTTTTTCCCTGACTGTGCTGTGCTTCTGCGCTCCTCTCCACCCTATTTCACAGCCTGTTAATAGAGCTGTGTTTTCTAATGGAAGGAAGTGAACTCACAACCACATTTTAAAAAATCCAGCGTTGCATTAATGTGAAATGCTTAGTTTAATTTCCACTGCTCGAACATAGCGTGGGCATGACAGCCTACTTGACAGAATTTACAGAGTAATCTAGTGGCCTGCTTCTCCATTCGGCCAAATTGGGGCTGTTAAAACGCTTCTCTATTTCTTTACTTCCTCATTCGCCCAAGCGAGGAGAATGAGAGTCCAGCTCTATTTTCGTAGCTGTGGAAGGAAGTCGCTGATTCCGATTGACAGTGTTCAAAGAGAACTGAAGTACAATTAACTGTGGCAAAGAGGGAGTGATCCATTTGGCTTGTATGAGCTGATGCGAGGCCCGTTTGGCATCCCTGAAGCTTTGAAAGTGAGTGGGAGTTAGAACCTGTCATTTCCTGTCTACTGATGCGAGCGTATATTAGCACAAATGAGGCTGCCTAAGGCCTCACTTCAATCCCACTGGCCCATTTAAGTACAAGCAGCAAGTCTGTCCTCATCTCCGTCACCGGCATCATTATTATTTTAAAGTCTCTTTTTGTGGAAGAAATGTAACTGGACTAGTGTTATTTTTGATGTGTTGAAGTCTCTTGATGGGATTGGCATTTGCATCTACATTAGATTTGGTCATATCTCTGTACAGTTGGTGGCATAATGGTAGGGTGTTCGCCCCGTGATCAGAAGGTTGCAGGTTCGAATCCGGAACTGATAAAGTTACCGCTGAGGTACTCATGAGCAAGGTACCATCCCCAAGCACTGCTCCCCGGGCGCTGCCCTTGTTAGCTGCCCACTGCTCCTTAACGGCTGGGTTAAAGGCAGAGGTCACATTTCATTGTGGTGCACTGTGTGCTATGGTGTGTTCACAATGACAATCACTCACTTTCACTTTCAGTGTACACAGCAGTTTAACTGGTTTTTTCAGTTAATATTTGATGGCAGTTGAGCACTGTGAATCCAATTCATTATTTGTTTCTTAAACCAAAAAGCAAGAACAAAGAGTTAATTTATGATTTCCCAGTTTGCACTCAAATGAGTAGAAAAACTGAAAACGTGCTCATATACTAGAGGTCGACCGATATTGGTTTTGCATGGCCGTTATCGATACCGATTGTTGCTAGTTAACGGGGATGATAACTGATAATTGGAACTAATATGCAAAAAAAGTAAATCTCTGTGAAAACGAATCCTAACGGACACCATCACAAACACTTAAAGGGAATCATGGTGTTCATGTGTTTCTTTTAATGACAGCAGTCAACATAACAACAGAACAATTATTTTATCATTTATTTATTATCTTCACCACCGGAGCGTTTACAAAAACCACTGCCTTTTAGGTGGTTGACGCAACATATTTTCTGACATGCGGTCTCTGTCCGCAGGTGGGAGTGTGTTCACCTGTGTGTACGCGCACGTGTCTGTCTGTGTGTGTTTGTGTGTGCGGGGGCGGCACCACAGGGAGGAAATTGTAAACATGCAACCATCTAGAGAGAGACAGAAATGCTTTTTAGTTTGTTTAATAAAAAGACAAGGGTTAGACCTGTTCTATGTAAAAGTAAATGACTTCTGTGATCTGGCGCTAGATAAAAAATAAAATGTTAGGGGCGCTCCTCTAAAATAATGGTAGGGGAAACACTGACCAGGCTCAGCTGAAACTGTCCTTCCTGTCTTGGAGCTTCATGCTGCACTCATGTGCGAGTGACAACAAGGCTTGATTGGCTGCTGCTCGTGTGACATTTAGCCAATCAGAGACGGTCATGGGCGGGACATTACATGAAACAGTGCGTCGAAAGCAAACGGCACAGAGAGAAGAGACGGCAAAATGTTTAAGCTGCAAAATGGGAAATCTGAGAACTGGTTCATTATTTAATTTTGATTTTGGAAACAAATATTGAGAGATTTTTTTGGTGTATGAAAGAATGTAGAAGTGATGCACAGATTAACATGCTGTAACCTTGTTGGAGATTCCTCACATAGCAGGATGAGGGTGTACATGTGTTGACCTGCCTCGCTGATAGTTTTTTGGTTTTCATGGATGTAAGAAGGGTTTATCATTCTCACTACGGGTTTGCATGAAAAGGGGTGTCCCAGGGAATGTTAAGATGGACAGAATGTCCTTTTTTCAAATGCACTAATTTTTCTAACTCTCTATCACCCAGATGATTTGTCCTATGAGGTCCGCTGGTTCCAGAGCCCGGCACGTGCCATGGAGAACGGCGGCGCCACTCCTTTAATCAGCATGGACCGCTGGGGGGTGGTCAAAAAGAACGGGGGAAATGACAGTACTGAGTGCAGCCTGGAGCGCACTGACGGCAGCCGGTTCGTGCTCAGCGTACACAGAGCACAAGACCGCGATATGGGGGAGTACTACTGCACAGCCAAACCCTGGTACCTCAAACAAGGCACTTTACCCTGGATTGAGAGCCCAGAGCTCACCTCTGCACCCATCTTCCTCTCCATCAGACTAGCATGTGAGCATTCCATTTCCCTCTTTGTTTTTTATGTTTATGGCATAAAGCAACCACTCATCCAGAGTGACTGACGTTTCCTAACTGTAATTAGAAGGCAACAGTCACTCTGGACACTCAGCTTCGGATTAAGGGTCTTGCTCAGAGGCTTAACGGTGGCAGTGCAGGTAAAACACAGCTCGGATTTAAACTCTTGACTTGTAGATGAGTGTTCAAGCCCACATCCAGTTAGAGGATGACACAGCTCATTATAGTTAGTCAATAAACCTAAAATTGGTTGATTTTGTGTCAAAAATCAAGCATCTGCCTAATGTTATAAAATTTACACAAATACATAAATACATAAAATAACTAAGGATGCAGTAACTTTGCGTGCGTCATCACATCTTTTCATAAACATGCAAATGTTGCTGCCGCTTTATTCCTAATAAAATTTAAATGTGCGTTTTTGCACAGATGTGATATGATCTTAACGTGTCCTTATGTAAAACAACGGACAATGCAACAACAGATAAACTGACAGCGTGTGGGCCTCATGCGAATTGGTATAATGTTTGAATGGCAGACACGAGTCGCAGGTATTTCCCTAGAACTTCATGTTACAGTTCAAGTTTCTTGGGGCCTTTAAGATCTGAGAAACGATGCCATGCTAAAAAGAAAGCGCCACAGTCCTCGTATCTTGTCATGTAATCCACCAGAAAATATGCAGTTTGCAGCCATTTGCTGTGTAAAATGCATTGAGTCTACGATGTAGTGTGCAGTCAAAGTCATGCACAGCTCCGATGTCCAATTCAGCATTCACTCGGCTGTAGTGGCAAAGTCTCTCACGCCCTTTAACGAAGCCTCAAACTTGCTGCGACATGCAAGTGAAACTGCTGGTACATATGTTAACTTTTGACATGGACATATCATCAAAAAGAGGGTGTTATCATCAAAAGAAGTTGGTCTAATATCAGAAAGCTGAAAGGACAACTCCCCTTGCAAGACGGGCTGCCGATAACCTATCTAACAACATACTGGATTCACAAACTATAAACGTTATTAAGAAGCTTTTGAGTTTGTCTCTAAAAAATGTAGCCTTTTAAAATATGTATTTGAATCATTTTAATTGTAAACATTAGATTAATTAAATATTTAAATCTTATTTTAGAAGATTGATTACGTCTTACATGTATGCAAATCTTTTTCATTGTTTATTTTAAAACAACCAACTAATCAGTTTTTTTTTTTGTCTAATTAATCAATTCTCAAAATAATCTTTCATTGTGACTCTAAAAATAACATGACCTTCGTCCTTGTTTCCTCAGTGTGGGATTCTCTGAAGATACCGGTGTTATATGGTCTTGCTGCCGCCTGTGTTGTGGCTCTCCTGTCAGTTGGTCTTGGAATCTTCACGGCCCACTTCTGCCTCTCCAGAAACCCCATGCACACCCCTCGCAGCAAGCTCATGGAACTGGAGATCGACTGAAACACCTGAGCCCTCCCAAAAAGCCCCTGCTCCCTCCTTTTAATGTGACCACTTCTATTTTTGCCCTTTCCCCTTCCAGCTAGCTTGGCTACTAATGTCCTAACAAGCCTTTTGAGCCACGGGTGTTCTGCTACATGTGATGGCTAAACCACTACGAGGGAAGGAAAAGGGGAAGGAAGAATCTACCTGACTGTGTGCACTTTGGGGCAGATTGGGCTCATTCCAGCAAAGGAAAAGGTGGCTCTCACCAGCAACTGGTGCAGTTTTTCTCAGGAAAAAAAACAGCAAGCAGCGTCTCCCTCCTACCTTCCATATTTGCTCTCGGCCATGCTGGACCTGTCCTGAGGAGAGCTTCACCCTGGGATACCTTTTAGCGTCCGGCTCAAGCTTCTGCCAGTGTTCTATTCTCGCGTGAAAGACTCTACCACATGAGGCACTGAGAACACGTCTTGCAGGAACCAGTATCGAATTTCAATCTGATCTGACCACATCTCTCCCCCCACATCCCCATACTCTTCAGTTGGACTTCGTGGGTCCATCGCCGTGCCCTCGTTGGCCCTCTGGCGTCCGTCCTGGCAGCCTGTCAGGCCGCGAGGGGTGTTGGTGACAGCATACAGCTCCAGGGGAATGAGCCGTCCCTTTCCTTTCTGAAAATTCCAGCGCTAATCAGCAGTCCAGCTGGCTGTGACTGATGGACCTGCCGAGGCCGAGTGCACTGATCCCTGACCCCTCCAGTATTTACGCCCGACCCTCATCGTACACAGCACTCTCAGCACACACACACACACACACACACACACACCCATGCAAACACAAGGCTGTTTGCTTTCTGTAAGGGCTTTGTTTGACCAGAGGGGGCATTGTCCTGAAGGTTTAGGATATCACGTGGTCGAGCTGGGCATGTTTTACTCCTCTTAGTTTGGCAGCATGCAAACTGCCCCCCAAGGTCCTGATAAATATGTTCCATTTGATAATCTCTTGCTAATCCCTGCAATGTGTGGACAGACAGACTGACTGACACAGAGACACACAAGTCTTACACAGTTAGTTACGTGCTGTTTTCAAAATGCAATAATGTTTGTCTATAAAGCACAAGTGAACTCTTTGCGCTCTTACACTCACAAGCTTTCACTACATCATATTTTCATTTTTAATGCTACACTTTGTCATGCTGTCTGTTTTGTGCCATGGACTCGGGATTCATCTCCTGTGAAGACAGCAGCTGTTGGCCTGCAGGCCTCCGGCCGCAATGAGCAACCATCTGCAGTATGGACCTAACGGAAGCCTTTATAAGTAAAGAACACCACCCTGATAATAATTGTGCTTTTTAATACAAATCAGACCTGCAAAAATGTCTTCAGAGATGCACGCAAGCTTTCTTCATCGTTGCATGGTGGGACCTTTTTGTTAAACTGCGTTTTGCGATTGGTGTTTTATTCATTTTTTAAACCGTTTTGGGAGAGTGTTTTGTAAAGACGACAAGGCTGAAATCATCTATTTTGAGTTTTTTTTTTTGTATGTGGCCAAGTAGGGATCAAGGAGGGGTTTTTTTTCTCCCCCCTCCTCTCATGATTTACAATCTCTTCAGATCTTATGAAACAAAAAAACAGAAGTGCTCCACCAAAAATTGATACCATAATAAAAATTTTATAACCTCGAGTTGGCTTGAGCTCTCTGTGTGTCCTGAATCCCTGCTAAGCTCATGAGAATCGCTCCTGCATTGTCTCCTTGCATTATTAATGAAGATTTGTTTTATATGCACATTGCTGCAGTGTGATACGTTTCTGTCCTTGGTGACGGCTGAGATTGTCACAGCGTCTCATTACCTTTCTAGTATTTTCTCTCTCTCCACCTTAATCTTCTCAGTTTCCGTTTCTGTCTTCACACTCTACTCGGCCTTAATCTTAAATTCTGTCCCTTCCTTTCCCTGCCTTTTTTTTTCAGGTTCATCTGTTATTCTCTTACCCTTCACTCTCTTGTCTCTCACTCTTTTCCCTTCTTGTTTTCTCTTAATTTTTTTCTCCCTTTCCCGCCCTCACTCTTGCTCTCTCTTTTTGAGCTGTTCACTCTGTTTTCAGGGGATTTGTTTGATGAAAGTGGGTTAAGTGCAGTATGTTCCTTCAGAAGTGTGGACTGATGCATTAAAGGAGTCGTTTACCATTTTATCTAACAAAATGCGCTGGTGTGTCGTGAGTATGGTATGGCACAAAAACGATGGATAAATCCTTTTTAAATATGACGCATCACTAAAAGCAGCATCTTGAAAGTGACCCGGGTGATGTCACATTGAAAGTTGGGCCATTTTTTCCCACCTCATGTACCACTGTTTACTGAGCAGATAAATCCTAGAGACCCTACACAATGGCTGTTTGGCTCCTAGCTACAACTAGTTGTGAGAGCTAAATTACGTGCACATATAGACTTGTTTCTCTTATAGTTTTGAAACATCATTTTTCATCAAGTCTTTACAAATACGCATTTTCTAGCCGACTGTTGTCTTATTCTGTTGAAGATTGCAGCTTAAATCAGTCTGTTTATAGATTTGAACCCGTCAGCTTGGAGCATGTGGGGCTGTGTTTTTTTGCCGTTTTATTCTCTCTCCCGTCCCGTCCTCCATCTGTGCTTTAATGATTCATGCTTTTGCTCGTGTCTTGATCTCTTCATCCCGTTTTCAAAAATGGATCCTGGCTTTCGTGAATGTAAAGCTAAGCTACTTTCATCTGATGATAGCGTGTTGCAGCGTACTTTGTAGAGGAAGTAAATTTGGCATTGTTTGCATTGTAAGTGAACAGAGTGCCTACGTGGTGTCCTTCAGAATGGCTGCACAATGAAAGCTTGACATGATAATCCAAGAATAGATAGAGAGCTGAGAGTTGCACAAAGAAAGTTCCTGTATGGCCATGTAGCTTTTAATAGTGAACGGATTTACGGGGTCAGGATTTCTGCTTTGCTTTGATGCCCAGACTGGGAGACTGCAGCAGTCTAAATGCCGGACAGAAGAAAGGGGATAAGAATGACGGGGGTGAGGCACGCTGCAGCGGATCTCCACCATGGCAACCAAGTAAACACACGATAAGCAGAAGTGGCGCTGAAGGAGTGCCGGCCGATATGCCCCATATTGTGTTTTACCGTCACAAGGGTGCTGTTTTGCCCGTGGTTAGTTGTCATTTAAAAAATATTATTAGCTGCTTTCCCTTTTTGGAAATGCGTTATTTCCCTAAAGCACTGCGGTGTTAAAATCAGATAAGCTAAGAGCCCAGCTGCTGTGGCCAGCCTTGCTGTTTCCCTGAAAGCCTTAGTTCAGACCTTAATCACATGCACATGGTGTGTTTGGTCTCTTTTCTGAAGGTCTTAAGTAAGAGTTCTCGGCAATGAGGGCAGTGTTTAAAATGATAAAAATGTTCATGGTAATGTTCATCCTAAAATGACCATTTTCATTGTCTGGTTGATTTCTAATGATTTGTATGAGATTAAAACACCAAAAAAAAAAAAAAACCCCAACCCCATGATTTCTGAAAGATTCTAATATTTTGATTGTAGTGTTTAATAAATGTATTGTTTTATAGAACTATCCGCTAGGGGGCGCAATTTAGCTATAAGTGCTTGCATGGACGTACTATAATAAACAAGCAGATAAGCATCATTCCTTCATGGTAATGTGCAAATGAATGTGGGTCTGCAGCAGTGTGATTAGGTTAAACTGACTCGATCTCATTAAGGCTATTCGTGGTCAGCAGCAGTGCTGCATGGACTGGCAATTATCAGTCTGGCCACAAAGGGACCCCACTTCATAAACACTTTCTCAACTCCTTTTTATCTGTTGATTGTAATGAGATATGTGTGTTATGACTGGCCTTCTCGTTCCACAACCCACAGTTCTCATTTTTGTTTAATTTCTTCTCAGTCTGCTGTACCATCAAAACACGCAGGCTGCTTGCGCTCGAGACTGCAGAATCCGAGTGCGCCTGCATGCTTCTGTGATGTTTTCCCAGGACTTTACAGGTCCATGACATGTTAACCCCAACATTTTAGAAATTCCACAAGAATCCATGAATATGGAAACTTAGCCATGAGGATTGGAAGGTTTATGTACTATGCTCTGATGGCATGATAAGCTGTCATGGATAAATGAAGAGAATTTTTTACTGTTTTTTTCCCAGCTAAACCCAAACAAGATGTCAAGAAATATTTATCCCTCTTAAGTTAAGTGGAGTAGTGTTTCAATGACACAGCACATTATTAAATTGTTTTAGCTTCATATTTATATTATATATACACCATGGATAGTAATCCAAACTGATCATGACATAATCATGCCTTTAAACTGTGTTCGTCATGCCTCTCCTTAAGTCAGAGATAAATAAACATTTTATTTAAATTAAACTTTTTTGGGACCAACTTTATATATTCATCTAAAAAATGTTGACTACTGTATATTATAGTAATTTTCAAAGCTGTTGGTTAATTATAAATTGTGAAAAAAAAGATAATATTGAGACAGTAGTATTACATAACCTGTGGGTGGGTGGTTGTGAAGGGAGTTGTGTGAAACCCCCTTTTTATTTCCTTCTGATGTACATGAAGCATAACAGTAATTGAACGGCATGTCTTCAGTTCATATACATTCTTTTGAATTTAGCAAAAAATGATTGTTGCATTTAATTAGAAATCACAAAATTAATTGACACCTTTAACATGATTAAACAGAGCTCCTATGTTAAACTAGAAGAAATTAGGCCCAGGGACAAATAATCACCCACCTTATATGATGTTTGAATATTTTTGAAGGCAATTAATGCTACTATAGTGTAACTATCACATAATTATGCATTGCTAAAGTCAAAGTAGTTACTTATTCATGTTGTAAGACATTTATTACGGAAAAGTCGTGATGTAAAGCCAAGTAAAGTTCATGTACTGTAAATGTATATTCTTTTCCTGAATTCTTTCTTTGAGGGGGCCATTAAAAGACCAATATAGATGAAAATAGTGAGAAATTAAATGTATATGTGTAGAGCGCATTCAAAAAGTTTAAATGGAATCACGAATATACAGTACATGGTCACAGCACTGGTAAGAGCACTGAACTATTTAACTATATTAGTAATTTCATATACTGTATGTACTAAAATATGCATTTGAAAATACATTTTGTTGAAAGCAAGAAGACATTACCATATAAGTAATGGACACTAGATGGCAAACTTGGCTGCAGTCCAATCGAAAAGTTGAACCTGTTGCACGGTGTTTAAAAAGTCCTGTAAATGACATATGATTTTAATTTCAGTACCGGTTACTGTCAACCAGGCCAAGATAACACAAGTCACAATCCTTATACCAACTATAGCATTTTTAATTGTCTCACAAATCCTTTTCACTTAAATGAGCTTCTCAAAACGGACAGTGGGACACAGCGACAATATTTAGCTTGTGACAATTTGAGAATCTATGTAATTGTCAGTCATCATTATAACTGGTGAGAAAGCTAGACCTTGTGAGACGACAGGAAAACCACATGCTTTTCTCACTTCCTCTTGAAGCGTGTCAGACTTCATCTCATGTCTAAACAGACGACACTTGCCATCATTTACCACAAAAGATTTAAGCCATTCATCAAGTACTTATCAGATATCTTTGTACTGGAGACAGACTGACACTGTGCATGTCAGTCAGGTTTAGGATGGGCGTTTTTCACCCTCCGCTGTGGCACTTTTCTCTGTTGATGTGCCTTGCTGGACTTCTGCAGAGTGGTAAGGTCAATTCAGCATTTGGTGTGTGTCGACTTTTCTAATGTTCCTGCCAACAGTTTGTCATCATTTCTTGCTAGTTGGATCTCTTATATATATATATATAGTCATAAATAGTTAAGGATCATCTTATACCCCTCTTTGTGCTTTTGTAATCAGTTTTCTTGGATATGTAAAGTTTCTCATGACGTCTACCAGGCATCTGTCATTACTGAAACAAATTTAAAGATTTAAACTCAGCTGTTCAAATACAGAGGAAATGATCAAGTAATTTAAACAAATTTGAACGTGTCAGATAGTGTATTTTCAAACAAACATAGCTAAATCTATTGTTATCTAATTTTTTTTTTTTAATCTAATTAATTTACAATTGGAATTAAGGGAAAATTAATAGAAGACTTTAGAGATATTCAACAATGAATACCAGAAAGTGTACACCTTTTGCAGTTAAGATGACACCTACTAGAGCAGCTGCTGATTGATGTAGTTAATAACATTTAGCAAACAAAAATACATTTTGTTCTCTTACAGATTTTTGCATGAGTCAACGGCTGGTAGAAGTCCAAGAAGGCCCGCTGTACCGTGTGGAGGGATATCCAATGTCAATCTCCTGTAATGTTAGTGGCTTTAAAGGTCCATCAGTGCAGAACTTTGAATTTTCAGTCTATAAACCAGACCACCCAAACAATGAAATCGGAATGATTAGCACTGGTGATGAGTCAAAAACTTACAGAGTTTTTTCTCAAAGAGTAATAGATAAAAATATTATCATTGAAAGACTTTCTGGGTCCTCAGTTCTCCTCCATATGAAGCCTCTCATGGCAGAGGACTCTGGAACATATGAATGTTCTACCCCAAACACAGATGGGGATTATTTTGGGAGCTACTCTGCAAGAACAGACTTGATGGGTAACTATGTTTTGTTTGAAAAATACAGTTTTTTTATTTCTGATAATCTCTACACACATCTTCAGGGTGATCCTTACTCCTTGTAATATGTATTAATATGTTTTAGGTTTTAGTTACATACTTTCATTATCATGAAGTAAATTCTTATGTATCCCTCCCTAGCAACATATTCAAGATTTTAGTCAAATAGTTTGAATAAAAAGACATTTAAAAAATGCAACTATTATTTCCAACAGTGATTAAGGATACACTGAAAGTTTCCTACACTGGTTCCCCATCCCATAGCATTAATGAGGGTGAAACTCTTCAGCTTGAGTGTCAAGTCTCCAGTGAAACCTTCCAGCACACTCATCTGTCTGTAACATGGTATTTACATGGCAGTCCCATCATCACTCTGGATCGGGACCTAACTGTGCGGCCAGGTGCGGGATTTGAAGGTCGCTACCGTTCAGGGCTCATCAGCATGGAGAAAGTTGAAGACACCACCTACAGGCTGAGGATGAGCCAACTGCAGAAATCAGACAGTGGTCAGATCTACTGCCAGGGTCAAGAGTGGATCTTAGATCCAGACCGATCTTGGGTTAAAATAGCCTATAAGCAGTCTACAGGCTCCAATGTAGAGATCATGGCTATGGGTATGATTAACATCAGTTTGATCTTGCTTCAAATTTGCTGCTTCTTTATTGCTGTGTTCACTATGGGTTTATGCTAATTATGTTTTCAAATATACCAAGACATGCTTTAATATTGAGTCCAACTCATCAATGCAACTGTTTGTGTGCGACAGAGGTCTCTCCTGATGTTGGCTCTTTCACACCTGAGATAGAGATTCTCAAAGGAAACCTGCAGGAAGGTGAAGTGTTAGAGATTCGCTGCAGCATCAAGGTTCAGAATGTTCCAGGACATTTCTTTTCCATGTCATGGCTGAAAAACAGCATGGAAGTGGCCCATATTGGGCCCTCTGGTGTACTGATCATAGCCAAGGACTATGTGAGTAGACAGAAAGAGGGTGAGCTGCGGGCTGAAAAGTCCACAGATAAGTCCCATGTGCTCACTCTCCATTCAGTCAGGACCGAAGACCAAGGCCAGTATCAGTGCAAAGCTACACAAGAGGAGAGAACAGTCACAGGGACTTTCAATAAAGGACAAAGCCAACTGTCCCCTAAAGAGACTGTGCACATCACAACCAAAGGTCAGACCAATGCATCATGTTCTTTAACTATCAGAATAAATGGGGGATTACATTGGAATTAAATACTATTACATTGATTCAATGAAATACAATAGATTTGGTTGATATTTGATATTTTTGACAATGACCAAATTAGGGTTTGATAGCAATTCTCCTAAATCTAACACTTAAAAATTAATTGAATTGATTCTTTTCCTGTAATTTGACTTTTTACTCAACAGAAAGCGACCTGACTGTGTTAATGGCAAAAAAGTCCATCCAGATTACACAAGGAGAAACACTACAGATTACCTGCAGTGTCTCTGGAACCAGCAGACTCCTGTCAGTCACCTGGCAGCATAAGAAAGTGCCAGAAAGCCCTTTCAATAATGTCATCAGCCTGAACAATAAAGGAGTGATGGAGGCCCCCGCAGCACAATATCAGCAGAGAGGTGTGAGGACATTTCGCTCCAATGCTGCTGATTTCATCTTGGAGATCAGTGACACCGTCCTGACTGATAGTGGGGATTACATGTGCACTGTGGCTGAGTGGAATATGGACAGCAGTGGCAATATGAAGAAAGTAAACTTACAGTCCCAGCAAGGCAATGTTTCTGTCAAATCTATTGGTAAGACCATTTCTCATTAATGCAGGAATTGAGGTAGTTTTAATGCTCTGCGCTTAATGGTGAATTGGTTAACAAGTATTAGTTTTATGCACTTTTATTAATTTGCGTACATTTGAACTTTTCCATCTATTTTTTTCTTAGAATCTCTTGTGAGTGCAGTGTTGAAAAGTCGGGATACAAATGTATTTGAGAATTCCCGAATACAAATGCTTTGCATGGCACAGGCCCCCAAAGTTCCTTTAGCTGTGAAATGGAAGTTTCAGTCAAACAGCTCGACTGCGCCAAAAGACATTGCATGCATGCTGCAGACTGGAGTTGTTTCTTGTGGAGGAGAGCAGGGCAACTATCAGCTGGAATCTCAGGTCAAAGAATCAGGTGTACATTTCATTCTCAGGCTATTGAATGTGAGCAGACAACAAGAAGGAATTTACCAGTGCCAGATTGTTGCATATCTACAAGATGTTCAGAAAGCCGATAAATACTCCAATAAACTTCAGGTCAAAGTGAACAAGCCTGGTACGTAACATATGAAGTAAGAATATTCTGAAAATGGTCTTCAGGTTCTCCGAACTGGTTTTTCTCAGTTCTAGTAGTAGTAAAGTAAATTTGAATTTTTATTAATTTATTACATTGTTATTTACACCAATCAGATCCTGTGTTGTTCCTCTCTGTGTTTTTCCCGCTAGTCAGCAAACTCTCTCTCTCCACCAAACCGAAGTCTCGTTTGGAACTTCCGGTCAACAGCAATGCAGTGCTTGATTTATTTGTCTCTGGAACCTTTAATTCCTCCCGCTTTGCGGTCACCTGGATGTCAGCTACCCAGACTTTGCTGAAAATGGATAAAGATGGTGTGGTCAGCTCTGGAAACATTCAGTTAGATCAGAGGATCAACATCCGAATGACTCAGCAACAAACATTTCAACTGACCATTCAAGAGATCCAGTCAACAGAGAGCGGCCATTACCGTTTTGTAGTTGAGGAATGGATTGAAGACCCGAATGGCAACTGGTATTCTCTTCATTCAAGCAATGTTAACATACAAATAGTTGTCACAGAAAAGGGTATGTAACTGTGTTTTTGCACTGAATTTATAGCCTCTTCTAACTCCCATTTTTCATTTAAAGTAGTATTCTAAAAAGGTTTCATTAATTTGGGTAGTTTAAATAATCATGACTACAGTGTACTTGAGAGAAAGAGGAAATGAAATTTGGTATAGTAACTCACAAAATCATCAGCTTTTTCAGCTTTTGACCACAGTGCAGACACTAAAAGGGTGTGTTTTGGAAGCAGCTGAGCTGTTTTTCAGCAGTTTTTATTGCATGGTGTAATATAACTGAGGGTGTATTGATTTGTACCTCTTTTAGTTTGTTACACTTAAAGTATAGTATGACAGATTATATAATGTTTTTCTCTTTTTCTCTTTAACCTCCTTGGTTTTAGGGTATGTGCTTGTCTGTCCCATGTGACTTCTTCTTGATAATTCCAGTAACAAGATAATTCTCTTTAGCAAGATGTAAACAGTAAAATACTGAATTACAAAATGAAAATTATATTTTACATATACTATAATTGCCAATGTAGTAAAATACATTACAAATACACTTTTCACAGATATTTTCTATCTAGTGTTACAACAAGTATAATTATCATCACAACATCTTTAATTACTTATTTGTCAGTGTTTTTCACTGATGAGAATAATGTTACACATAAACAGTGTTACTAACCATGTAATTTTTTTAAGTAACAGGTAATCTATTTAATTACTTTTTCCATCGTTACAATGCCGTTACCGTTACTGAGAACCAAATGCGGTGCTTTACTATACTTAAGCTCATTAAAGCTGTTTTCATTCGCCCAGGCTCTCTCAAGTTTTTAATTTTGATGATGATTGGCTAAAGAAGACATAGGCAGAGTTGGGTGGGCGTTCACACACAGTTACACACAGCCAACCAAGAGACAAGACCAGAGAATTAAAAAATAACGCTTTTAAAATTGAACTACCGACATTACCCTCACCGAAATAAAAGGCAAGAATGTATGCGAAATATACATTATGCCCAGGAAGAAAGAGTTTTTTCCACATGGGTTGTAAATGATTCTAATCTCATCGTCATACGCTTCCATTAAAGGGAGGAGAGATCCAAATTCTTTCACATATTTGAACATCTTTTAAAATGTAATGCAATAGTTACTTTCCCTGGTAACTAGTTATATTTATAATGCTGTAACTCAGTTACTAACTTTTTGGGAGAAGTAAGTAGAAACTATATGCCCAACACTGGTTTTCTGAATGCTTTGTTCTATTCCTGTATCCTATATACACTATTGATTGACTAATGTTGTCTAACAGCTAGTTGTGAAAATTATTTTATTTTAATTGTTTTATTACTGGGGCGGCACGGTGGCGCAGTGGTTAGCACTGCTGCCTCACAGCGAGAAGGTTCTGGTTTCGAACCCTGGCTCGGCCATAGGGCCTTTCTGTGTGGAGTGTGCATTCCCGTGTTCGCATGGGTTTTCTTCGGGTGCTCTGGTTTCCTCCCGCAGTCCAAAGGCATGCAATATAGATTAACTGGCAACACTAAACTGGCCCCGTAAGGTGTAAATGTGAGTATGAGTGTGTGTACCCTACGGTATGCTCGCGCCTGCCCAGGGTTGTTCCCTGCCTTGCGCCTGTAAGTTTCGAGGATAGGCTCCGGTCTCCCGACGACTCCAGTTGGGATTCAACTGTTCGGAAAATGAATGAATGTTTTATTACTGTGATGCTTATAAAGATTATGATCATTTAGGCTCTGAGATGATTGCTGAGCAGAGAACTGAGTAAACTGTTTATTCACCTGTATTAAGATGTTGCTGTTTTTTTCTTCAGCACATGATTTCAAGCTGAGCAAGTCCGAGAGTCAGCTGATAGTAACAGAGGGAGAAGAACTGAATCTGGACTGCTCATTGGGTGGCATTGAACTGGATGCCACATTGCACTACTCTCTGAGTTGGTTCTTCAAAAAAGATTCACATGCAGTGCAACTTCTGGCCTACAACCATGATGGGCGTCTGCAGTTCCAGGATCATCTCCCAGAGTTTCAAAGCAGACTTCAGTTCTCCAGGCCTACAGTAGGAGCCTTTCGGCTCTCAATTTTTAATTCAATCACATCTGACAGTGGACAATACTATTGTCAAGTGTTTCAGTATCAGCTGGATTGTAAAGGCAAATGGGAGGTAAAGGCAAGTGATACGTCAGGTATTACCAACGTCAGTGTACGCCTTATGGGTAAGTTCTCTGTTGCCATTTAATTCTCAGCACTTTAATATGTATAAGTTAATATAGTTGCTAATTATAGTATCATTTTCCTTTTTAACTTGGACTTTTGGAAACCAGAAAGCAAGCTACAAGTAAAGAAAATTAGCAACAGTCTCAACGTTACTGACCACCGTGCTGGATTCACAGTGGAGTGTGAAATCGACACTAGCTCCAGTGAAAAGTCTGAGTTTGAAGTGACCTGGATGAAGAGTCAGAAAGAGGGACATCCATTGACCATCTTTACTGTGCACCGAGATGGTACTCTCCATAGTTCCATGAGTGATCGAGATCTGATTTATGAACACCCAAGCCTCACATCTTATACACTTACTGTTCCTGATGCTGTTGCCTCTGACAGTGGCCAATATCAATGTCAAGTTGTGGAAATGCTACAGACTGCTGGTGCACAAGGTGGTTGGAGAAAGCTGGCTACAGACAACTCAGGAGTTCTTTCTGTCTTTATTCAATCAGAGGATCAACCAAGCACTGGGACTTTCATTTTAGAAAAGTCTGTCACTCATCTGAACGCCAAAGAGGGAGAAAAGTTTGACCTTAGTTGCTCTATTAAAGTCGACAAAGTGGACCCAACTTTCCACTATAGCATCACCTGGTTTTTGAACAAACAGAACTCCACTGCCAGCACCTTCTTACTGAAATATAATTATGATGGACATCTACAGTACCTCACAGAGAATCCACAACTTAGGAGCAGATTACAGTTCTACAGCCGCAATGCCAGAAGCTTCCATCTCACTGTCCAGAACTCAGTTCCAGAAGACAGTGGAAGCTATCACTGCAAGGTAGAACAGTACCAGATTGGATGTGAAGGCAAATGGGAAATGAAGGGATCTGAACAAATTGTTTCAACTCTGGTCAATGTGCAGAATATTGGTAAAGTATTTTTCCTGTGTTTTTGTCTTCTAATACTTTCATCCATCCTCTTTATAACACACACCCAGGTGTTTTTTTCCTTAAACGGAATTCTGATGTTAGACCACATGTACCTGTTATTTAAGAATAACATTTAAATTGTTGGTATTAACTGTAGGTCTGATGGCAAAAAAGGTTTAACCGAAAAGTCTGTTTTGTGTTTCAACCTAACAGGGAGTAATCTCAGAGTAAAGAAAGAGAGCCACAGTCTCAATATTACTGATCTCCGTGCTGGATTTAGAGTTGAGTGTGAAATCGTTTCTCGATCCACTGAAAAGTCTGTGTTTGAAGTGATCTGGACCAAGGCACAGCAAGTGGGCTCTCCACTTATCATCTTTACAGCCAGTCAAGATGGTACTCTCCTTAACTCACTGAACGATCGGGGTCTAGTGTATGGCCGGCCAAAGCTCACACTCTATACACTCACTATACCAGACGTGATTACCTCGGACAGTGGGCAGTACCAGTGTGAGGTGAAAGAACTGCTACAGACAACTGCTCAGACCTGGAGGAAGGTGGCTGTAGACACATCAGGACAACTTTTCGTCCATGTCCACACTGAGGGTAAAACTGCATTCTGTAAATTCAACATGCAAAACTTCCTCATATACTTTACATAACATCTAAGCTGTTAAAATCCTAATACTATTTGTGTTTGCTTTTCAGGTATTACCCCTCAAAAGAGAGAGGACAATTGCCTTTCTGGAGTGTTACTGGGTGTTTTCATTCCTCTGCTGTGCCTTCTTCTTGTGGCCATTGCATTGCTGGTGATAGCCAATAAGAAAGCAAGAGATGCTTCAGAGAAACAAAAAGCATCCCTATGGGCTGAGAATAATCCACTAAAGCAGGTAGAAGAAACAAAGGAAGAAGATTAATTAACATTCTGACTAGTTTAAAAATATTTTTCCACTGATGACTATTTGAGTCACTAGAGACCTTTAGATATTGTGTTAAGCGTCGTTAAGTTGGTTCTTTAACCTATTATCATTAATCTAACACATTTCTTTTAAGGAAATGTCATATTGGCCTATCTATCTATCTATCTATCTATCTATCTATCTATCTATCTATCTATCTATCTATCTATCTATCTATCTATCTATCTATCTATCTATTGGCCAAGAAATAAGAGATTAACAGATTAACTAATTAATATTATATTATGATCACGCTTATACTCAGTTGACTTAGGCTTAAACCGCAGCAAAGTCAAAAGTGATTATAATAGGAACATTTTTTAACCCTTTAATGCATGAAATTTGATTCATGAATTCAAACAGAAATTCACGTTGGATTCTGATCTGATCCAAATAGAAGATACTCACAGTTAAGTAGCTGTCCACTCCTGTAGATATGATATGGAAAGGGCCAATTAGTCCCTTAGATTCCATTTTCAAAAGAATTCAATGTAGATGATATTTATGTAGCTTATAATGTGGGCAATAGCTTGTGTTGCCTATATATTAAAAAAAACCCAGATGGCTTAGTTTACAGCTTTTTAAAGTAATGTTAGCTTGTACAAACCTGTATTATATTAGTGTCAGAAAAAGGTCAACCAATCATAGCTTGCTCATACCAAGTCACATTCACATATCCTCAAAAACTTTACCTTAACTCTGCAACATGTTTTAAATCGAGAATTTATATGCAGCTACTGACTCACAAAACACCTGATTGACAGTGTCTTGTTCAGCGTATACACTAACATAAAATGCGTCAGGTGATATTCAACAAGAACAAGTGGGTTCGGGTACAAATGTTACATATAGATTACTATCAATAATAACTCAGAAATCACAAAGCCTTTTTGTACAAACATGTTTTAGAAAGCAAATGTTAACATTGGGAGCACTAATGGCTTGTTCGTTACCAGAAATATTATATTGTACTAATCGTCTACTACTGTCAAAATACTTGAAAAACATTGTAAAATATTGTATCTTAACGTAGATAAAAACCCACATTTAATTTTTTTCAACAAAAAAAAGCCGTTATGTTGTTGTCTTAGGTTGTGTATTATGTTTGTTGAAGACACGTGTGTAGTCATTTTTGGCTCTTGGGTAGGCACATAAAGAGGAAGTCATACTGGGTTGTGGTGGTTTGTGAAAACTTCTTTCACAATTATCTGGAAATTGCTGCCATCTGATTGGGTCAACCCTAACACGAAATGGATAAACTATAGAAACCAAACATTTTGCAATTAATTATTATATGCTGTGTATTTTCATTAAAGAAAATTGCATATATAGTTTTGTTTCGCTGTGTATTCTGACAAATACATTTAGATAAATGGGTAATTACTTATTGACTTTTAAAGCATGATCAAGTCCATCATTGTGCGTGTTTGAGAGAAAGAGAACTACCTACCGTCACTTGATCTGACATTTGAGGTGAGACAAGCTTCTGAGTAACTGATTTCCTGGCAGAAGTAACTGCTGTGTACTGCTGCATGTCACGTACTCCTGCTTTGTTAAAGAAAAAGAAGAGAAACAAGAAAGGACACATTAATGTATTGTAAAGTATTCTGTATAGTATGTAGAAAAAAATAGGTAAGTACCTTAGTACCTTAAGTACCTTTAATATAACATCATCAGAATAATGTGCATTTTTGAAGACAAGCCCAGTACCAACTTGGTAACACAATATGTTTTGTGTGTGTGTGTGTGTGTGTGTGTGTGTGTGAGAGAGAGAGAGAGAGAGAGAGAGAGAGAGCCTTTGACTGGCACATGGATATAAGCTGAGTGATGTTCTGTAACAACAGATCAATATTCTCAAAAAGTCAGGCATTAGATAATGTTGAAACTTATTAATTGATGAAGAGGGTCATGTGCTCAGGCCTGTGGTTGTGGGTTAGGAGAAGGAACTCACAGCTCTCTGACAGCCACAAAGATAGTGTCTGACACAGCCGGATTCTGTCACTGACAAACCTACTATTCTGCCAGTTTCATGGGTTGTAGACAAATTTCAGGTCATTCTCTCTCTCTTACACTCACACGTACACTGGCTATTTCCTCTTTTCTGCTCTCTTTCTTTTAAAAACTATTTCCACTGACAGTATAAAACTGTCATTTGACTTCCCACTGGTAAGAGTGTGCCTGCCAGGACCATCTGTTCATATTAAGGTTCCAGGGTTCAGTGCTTTTTAAATATTAACTAATTATTTGATAGTTGATAGGTTCAGAGTGATCATTTGTCACGCTTTCCTACTACTGAGGTACTGGAGGGATCTATGAAATCAGTCGTGTGTTGATCAAACAGACATCTTTTTGATAAACAGTCCCCTCTAGAGGTTAAAGATATTATTACAACAATAAATTATCCAACCTTCCAGTTTGTCAGTCAAACTGTAGGCTGTTTATAATGTGATCCATCAGATCATTATCAGTGAGGATCCAGTTGCATTCAATTTTAATTTCATACATCATTTTCAGCATGATCCACTGTCATGTCTATACATCCTCATAAAGAAACCTGCTTGACTTATTTGTCTTAGTTACAGACTATCCGTTTGATTCTGGATGGATAATAACTTTTTCATTTACATATACAGCATTTAGCAGGCGGTCTTATCCAGAGTGACTTTCATTTTCAGATTACAGGGACAGTCTCCCTTGAGCAACTCGGAGTTAAGGGTCTTGCTCAGGGACCCAATGATGGTAGTGGCAAAGGTAGGATTGAATCCACAACATCTTGGTCCATAGACAAGTGTCCTACGCTTGGTTCTTCCTTAGTGCTCTGGAGAACCTTTTTATCATGTAGAATTTGTACTGTTTAAGGTTCTTTAGAGAAGCGAATGCAAAAAAATGAGTTCTTTAAGTAATACCTTATATCATTTTCAGTGCTTTGAAGAACGCTTTATGTTAAAGTATGACCTTAATGACTACTGAACCCTTAGCCTAACCTACTGTTTTACTTGTGGCTGTGTGTAAAAATTGTTGATATGGTGCAATGTTTAATTGTAACAGATGATATCTGCCACTGCTTTTTAGAGAGATCCGTTATTGCAATTTATGTAAAGTAACTGATAACTTGACTCAGTTCGGTTTTACCAAACACGACATTTGGACAAATTGAACAAATTATTACCTATTGCACATAATTAACACAGCTACAAAGATACAAATACAATGTACATTAAATTCTTCATGATCACTTCATGATAAATGGTTCTGCAAAGAACCAAAGGGTAAAATAGGTTCCCCTATGGCATCGCTGTGAAGAACCACTTTTGGTTCTATTATTTTTAAGAATGTAACCACTAGACCACCACCACCCCTGCTAGTTTTTCACGTTCCTCCTCCAGTGTTAAGGCAGCTTATGTTTTAACGTTCCAGTCAAATGTTCTAATGGATGCCTGGACCACCAACAGGCACAAGGAGGTGGCAGGCAATATTAACAGCCCGAATGAGATATTCAAAGTAGCCTTGTGGGGCTGAATTTCAACAGTAAGTAATTTCACACAGGCTGCTTGACTAGGAATAAATAAGTAACTGCTCTTTGACTTCATAGCGCAACATTGTGGTGAATAATACATGTGCTAAACATATTTGCAATACTGAGCTGGTACAAGTTAGCATGTGTGGTATTAGGTCTTAGTATAATTCATCTGAACAGCATCACACAAATGTGTTCCACGTCTTTTAATCATATAAATTACATAAAGAGAGACTAACACACTCCAGCAGCCCAGCAAATTATGTCTTTGTGACACATGCTGTTATTTTTTTTCTTGGGAATGAATCATAGGCAAGTGCAGGACTAAGAAAGTCACACTTAGAAAAAGAACATGGATGACAAAGACCTTTACAGCTTGGCCCCTTTCATCAATGTTTAAGTTCTCCCATCTGCATAGACCAGAATGGATAGCACTTCGAGTTCTGACTGCATGTGAGCACTATGTTCATCTCAGTAGTACATAAAAATGGCATTATAATTTCATTGCAATTTTCCTGCAGATTATGAAAATGCAGAAGAGACACCTTTAAAATGTATATGGAATATTTAGGCAGTACAGCTTTTTTCCTACATGTGTGGCCTGGTTTTATAAGAAGCACAATCCGGCACATCTTCATAAACATTTATTGCAGTCGAGTCTTTAATATAAAGCACCTCAAAACTCTCCCTGTCTCTGCACAATCTCAGCCCACTCTCATTACCATGGTGATGTGTGATAGCACAAACAACACTCAGTTCGTCATCAGGATCTGTCAAAAAAAAAAAGCCATGAACAGAAATCTGTTTTGTGTACAGGGGGTTTATGAGGCAAAAGGAATATTGCCAGTCTTGTGTGTTCTATTGATCTCAGTGTTTTCTGGAAACATAGAAAATGGAGCATCTACTAGAGGTAAAGAGATAAACTGACTAAATAAAAACACAGAAATATTTTGAGCCTTGCATCGGCAGCCTGCCAACCAGGATATTCTCGTCATTCATTATTAATCAGAGGTTTCTTCTTTCTTTGATGTGTAAAGCGGTTTGGTCCAACTGTACTTGGTCTCAGCTGCTCGTTGACAGTTATGAGCTGTAGCTGTTGGAATGTGGTAGCTCCTTGGCTTTAGTTTTCCTACAACAGGTCTTCATCTATCTCTCCTCTCTCTCTCTCCAGCCCTCCTTACTCCCACTCCTATGGCTCAGTGGCCCTGTATAGCGCTGGAGGAGTGGGAGAGGTGGGATTTAGCCCTTGATCCCAGCCTTACGATGCCTCTCTTTCTGAGCATACCCATGGGAACAGCTCCCACAGAGCTCATTGATTATAATAAACACTGTGTGATCCACGAACACACATCATTCCATTCGGGTGCTTTTTATGAGGCAATCACAATAGCTGCCTGCCCTGTGTAAACACAACCACTTCTACCTCTGATCTTGGGTTGAGTTTTTATAGTATTACAGAAATAACATGCCATGACAGTTCTGCTGTTCAGTCTTTTTAAGAGGTCTTGGAATGTAACCAATACTTTTGTGCATGTTATTAACTTTACAACTGAATGATGCAGATTGATTTTTTAAATGTAACCTAAATCCACACACTGTGGATTATTGACAGAGTTCATTTCACTGCTATTTTCCACATTGTTTGCATTGTCTGGCGCCTCTGACCAGCATTTGGACTGCATGAAATCGTCCTCCACAGCTGCCGTCTTATTTTCTGCCTGCCGTGTCCATGTTTAAGACTCCCTTCATGACCAATGAGTGTGCCTGGCTGTGTACATGGCTAAATTCCATGTAATGGAACGTGGAATGTGTGGGTGCTGTGTTCTTAGCAGGGCGACACGTCGTGCAGTGCTGTGTGACAAGTGCTTCCCAAACGTGTCAGATGGCACGGAGTGCCACATTTCCACTAACAGGGAAGCCAGAGCATGACGGGGGTGGCTTTGTGGCCGTCCTGATGAAGAGAACGACGTGGGGTTTGCTGTGGAGGGGCTCTGTGGTGGGGGTGTAGGTGGCTTGTGGCTGCCTCGGTGCTGGCAGAGGAGAGTGGCAGGTTTCTTCTTCTCAGGTAGAATCTATATTTAGGCTGTGGCACAGCAGGTTACAGCACTTACACATGGTGCGAGCCTCATTATCTCTCTGTGTACATGAAGAACAGCCTTCACACATCCGCACTCTCTGTAGGAGAATTCTTTGTCATTTCTGACACTTGGCTTATGGGCATGTGAATGTGTGTGTGTCTATTCAAGCTGCTTGAACTTTGGTTATGCTGATTTTGTTGGATGTCAACTTACAGAATTTCAGTGCTGAGGAAGCTGCTTTAAACGGCAGTATTTCAAGCTACAAGTTACTTATGATTAAGCCACAGACAAGCTACTGTTTTAATGAAGTAGTTAGCTACACTACAAGCTACAGAGAAACATGATGTTTAAAGATGTTAAATATGAAAATCTATATTTTTAACATAGTAATGTCAAGTTACAGTAAGGATTCAGATACACTTTGGCACAGCAGATTTTCGGCTTGCTTAAAGGTCTCATATTATAATTTTTTTCACCAAGTTAAAATAGGTCTATGAGCTCCACTAAACATGTCTCTGAAGTAGTCTGCTGAAGATACATCTCAGATTAGCCATTTTTACCTGCTTTTTACCCCTCTGTTTCACTCCCTTTCAGAACAGACTGTTTCTCATTAGTATTTGTAAATGCAAATGAGCCGCTGCTGCCCACACACGCCCCATTCCGGAAATGGGGTGTAGACAGTATGGCAAGTGTTTACCCCAGGTGAAAATAATCGACATGGCTGCTGCTAACAGACCATCCATACAGCCATACATGTTGAACACAACACTCCGCCGGTAGACTTCTTCACTGTGATTCCTGCACTGGCACTCACAAGAAAACATGGCGGATTAGGAAGCGCTAGCAGTTCTACCTGGTGGGCGGAGGTTTTCAGATAGTAGGGTGGAGTTATTTAAATGTCCTCTAATGTGACGTAGAGTTAGGGGAGAAATCTAAATGGCGCAAGATTAAGCACACGATTTCTATCATAAATTAGTAAATTAATACTAACACAATTGGCCATTTTTAAAATAAACTTACAGTGTGTGTAGAGGCAGTACAGATGCAAATGGATGTCCAAAGAACAGACAAAAGTAATTTTTTCATAATATACGACTTTTAAAATTAGACTCAAACTCAAGTTTGCCCCTTTTTGCTTTTTGGACCTATCATAGGTCATTTCTGCTAAATCAACACCAATCAGAAACACTTTGTAGTTGAAAATACCCATCTTTGTAAAGAGAGAAAATTAATAGAACTTTTTGTAGTGATGTAGCATTTTCTAAAAATATATTACTGTTTTAGAAGTAAGGGGCAGCACGGTGGCGCAGTTGTTAGCGCTGGCGCCTCACAGCGAGAAGGTCCTGGGTTCGAGCCCTGGGTCGGCCGTAGAGTCTTTCTGTGTGAAGTTTGCATGCTCTCTCTGTGTTCGCCTGGGTTTTCTCCCGGTGCTCTGCTTTCCTCCCACAGTCCAACGGCGTAAACTATAGGTTAATTGGCAGATATAAATTGATCTGAGGTGTGAGTGTGATTGTGTGAGACTGTGTGCCCTGCAATTTGTTGGCGCCTGCCCAGGGTTGGTCCCGGCCTTGCGCCTGTAAGTTCCTGGGATAGACTTTGGACCCTGGTTCGGATAATGAATGAATGAATGTTTTAGAAGTAGGTTTGTATTTAGCTGCTCCCCAACACTGCTGAATTTACAAGGGTAATAAAATCAGGTAAGAAATCAGATGAGATGACAAATATATTTATCTACATTGATGGTGTTTATTAGAACCTCATATGCAGGCTTACTTACATTTTCTATTTCGGCTGTGAACCTGGAAATAGAAGATGCAATATTGGGTTAAGGGCTCAAATTTAGTGGTACTGTGGTTTGACAGAGCTGGGAACGATGGATCAAAATGGATCTACCACTTGACTGTTACCCATTTTCTATCACCAACACTTCTTTCTACATGAAATTCATCTCCAGGTTTTATGTTCAGAAATGTTTCGGTCACTGGTGTCTACATGAGATCAACTGAGACAGAAAGTGTTGACAGATGGCCCAGTTTTCTAGCATGTGAATGTCATCTCATAGGAAATGAACATAATCCATCTTGCTCCCGCTCACTGCAGTTATTGCCTCAGTGTTCTGGATCTATGATTCGATAAAAATCATTGCTGGGTGCTTCTCTGCCAGATACATTAGTGCCGCGTGCAAGGCGCAATCGTTATTTAAGTTCTGTGCTGCGTATGTGTTAGCAGTGGTGGGGAGTGACTGAATGTCACAGTCATATTAAAAAATAATCTCTCAGGTGAGGAATATGACGTCACAGTAGTACTCGGGCTTTGGGGGAGGTTAAGCCATCCTTCTCTATTCTCCTCTTTTCTCCTCTTCCTACTATCATCAACATCATCAAATGAGTCAAATGATGAAAAAAGAGAGATTCAGATGAACAGATAGCTATCAACGTTTATCAAAGAACAGTCTGTTCAGTGCTTAAGGCATCTCCCATTGTGCCCTGGAGGGTACAGATCTAAGAGGCCTAAAACTATCATAATAGGTGTTTTCTGTCCCTGCACATATTTATAAAGAATTAATCTGTGCTCTGTTTTGTCTAAAAAAAAAAAAAACACCCACACCATTTCAACGTGCTCACACTTTCATCATGTACTGCACAAACACTATCCACATTGAAGAGAGCCCCTCCTACGCACACAATGAAAATTAGTCACGTCAATAAAAGGCAGAGAACAAGTGGGAGAAGAAAGGCAGCTAACCTCTGTTTTCACACTTTACAGGGAATTGAAGGGAAATTAAAATTCACATTCATTATGGCAGTGGCGGAACGTGCCGAGAACGTATCGAGGCCTGTGGCAGGGGGTAACTCCTGAAGCCCACACTCAGCTTCAGTCTACAGCTTACCTGCAAGCAACAGCGCCAGCAGACACGGAAACCGAATCGTGTCCTCGTTTAAAGGCAGCACGAAATTACAGTACTGTGCAAAAGTTTTAGGCAGGTGTGAAAAATGCTGGAAACAAAGAATGCTTTCAAAAATATAAATAATGATTGTTTATTTTTATCAATTTACAAAATGCAAAGTCAGCGAACAAAAGAAAAATCTAAATCAAATCAATATTTGGTTTTACTACCTTTTGCCTTCAAACCATCATCAATTCTTTTAGGTACACTTGCACAAAGTCAGGGATTTTGTAGGATTATAGTCATTATATTATTTTGTAGTCATTATATTATTTTGTAGGATTATAGGATTGTAGATCTGTGGTTAGTTCTCCAAGATGTTTGGAACAACCTACCAGCTGAGTTCCTTCAAAAACTGTGTGCAAGTGTACCTAGAAGAATTGATGCTGTTTTGAAGGCAAAGGGTGGTCACACCAAATATTGATTTGATTTAGATTTCTCTTTTGTTCATTCACTGCATTTTGTTGATTGATGAAAATAAATGATTAACACTTCCATTTTTGAAAGCATTCTTTGTTTACAGCATTTTTTCACACCTCCCTGCATTTCCTGTTTCATAACCATCCTTCTCTCTGCCGTTTCTGAATGTCATTACTTCGAGGTATGCATGGCACTGTATTGCTCTTTCCCATCTTTTCGATGCCTACATAAAGCAATCCCGCTGTTCCACCTCCAACTTTAACTGCAACTTCACCACCTCACCTTTACCCATTATTGATACATTTTTTAACTAATATAAGTTTCAGTAAGAGTGCTCAGGGATCCTCACTGAAGTTATTTAGTTCTCTCTCAAGACATACAGAAAGAATGTGAGATTTTTGGTTTTAGAGCTGATCCTACAGAACCTAAGAAAACCCCAGATGCATCCTCAAATTCTTAATGTTCTGATACACTTAATGCTTCTCTGATGGCCTCAACCTCCATTTATTAGCTCAGGATTGTGTGTGTGAGAGAGAGAAAGTGAGAGAGAGTGGGTGTGTGATTCTCAATGTATTCTAAAACAGAAGTGTAATTAGAGTTCTGCAGTGCTTTATTTGGTCTGGTAAATTTCTCTTCATATTAGCAATCCATTGGAACGGTAATATAGTAACGTGTTTCACTAATTTCAGGAACCATTTTCAAACCAGATTAACCATTGTTACATATCTCAGCACCCTGAGGTGAAATGTACAACACCATGTACAACTAAAACCAATCAGTACCACATAACTATAAATAGATTTGATGTGTTTGTCTCATTAGCATTCCATTAATGACGAGAATAACTGGACATGCTCTTTGTACACTTTGCAGGGTACACCAGCTAATGAATTAGCTTTCATTGTCACATCCTTCCTGTTGTGTTAGGCTCGCTCTGAGATGCAGAATATCTCTGTGTGTACTCTAAGTGAGATATTTGGTTAGCAAGGTTTTACCTTCATATTGTCCTTGTGGATGGGGCTTTATTTTCTTGGCATCTTAGAGCGGAGAATAAAATGTACAGGCTGTGAGAGAACAGTTCTTTTTAGGCTGTCATTTTCTGCTGGAAACAACACTTTTTATTCCAGGCGTGTGCTAGACAGAGTGAGTGTGATGAATGAAATTGAACTTGACTCTGGCTTAAATAAATGAATCTTCACCTGGCCCTTGAAGACACCGAGTGCGCCAAGTGAGGAGAGACGAGACATTTCTATTTTGCTGTTTCGCAGTATTGGGGTAAAATCAGACATTTAAAAAAAAAGAAATATAAAAGAAAAACATGAAAAAGTGAGTGATTATTTGTAATAGTGAACACAGCACAGCACAGCACACAGTACACCACAATGAAATGTGACCTCTGCATTTGACCCATACACGAAGGAGCAGTGGGCAGCTGACATGGGCTGCACCTGGGGAGCAGTGCTTGAGGACGGTACTTTGCTCGTGAGTACCTCAGTGGAGGATCCAGGATTTAAACCAGTAACCTTCTGATCACGGGGCAAACACCCTAACTATTACGTTGTCAACCAGCCTAGTAAACTGCCAAAACTTGAACATCTGATAAAATGAAAAGATGGTTCCTCTATAATGGCTGCTCATCAATTAATGAAATTGTGTAGGAAGTGCCGGAAGGATTATGCATTTCACGCTCCAAAGTACCAAACTTTATAACTTGTGGTTCATGGTATTTTTGAACAGCTAAACACTGGTTAGTAGATAATAACTGTTGTGTTGCTTTTGGCTAAGTTTAGTTCATTTTTAAGTGTCTATCAATGCAATTTCTTTTGCAATTAAAGACACACAGGAACAATTAAATGACAAATCCCTTAAAATAGATCTGTGTTTCTGTTCAGAGAAAATCGGGTTAAGGATATTGCAGGACTAAAGTATATGCCGACTGAATGACAGATCACATCATCAACACTGAGACCCTTTTTCGATTTTGTCTTAGCATATTTTGCCATGGAAACAGAGGCAGCGAGTTACCAGGGTGATGGAAGACAATGCATTTTGTTTCCAACTGTGACATTCCGTTAACTACTGTTTTCACTGTGTAGCCTACTGGTTTAGTTAAGCTGTCATCTCTCTGGCAACTTGCTAGCCATCTCCTGTCAGTCCACCCTTTGGAAGCAGCTCTGATCTCCCGCTGACAAAAATAGAATAGAAATATTTATTAAGATCACATTGTCTCACATTGTCCATCATGGTTAGCCTAACCCACAGGACATATGCAAAGTCCCTTTACAAATTTACACAACAAAAAGAGTTCCAGCAAAATCTGTATTACTTTGCCTCAGAATTCATGACTTCATATGCTTTCCTTCTCTTTTGTTTTCTCTCGAGACTGCAGACGCTCTGATGAGTGATGGAGAAAGATATTGTCTTGTGTTCTGCATCCATCTCCTCCAAGCAGATTGCTATATTCAGGGGACTGTGATCCCTACTGCATGTCTGAATGTTTTTGACCACATTTATTATCCAGCTGTACTCTGGCAACACTGTTTCACAATTGCAATCCTAGTAGTAGAGTGAACTTAGAGAATCACTTTGAACTATTTTCTGCCTTCACAAGAAAGTCTTGAAAGTGCACTTCTTTGTGCTTACGTTCCATTTTCTATTATACAATATCCTTCTGAGGGAGCTGTTATATGAATAAAAGTTGCAGTTGTTATTGCTGTTGTTGAAAATACCTTATATAAGTCCATCACCTCAGGAACAGCTTTGATTGTCTCATTACAGCACATGGTCAAAAAATGGGGTCTATTAGAAGCATGAGAGTAGTTTCCTGAAGTTAATGTGTTGGACATAGAAAAAAATTGCAAGTGCAAAAATCTAAGCCATATTGATGTAGGCCAAGTTGAGATAACTGTCTTTTTGGGTTTTGCATGCATGCAGTGGCTGACACCTTCCAAATGCTGTGAACCAGAGACATTCTCATGGACAACCCAAGTCTCACTCAGACACATGGAAAACCAAAACTAGAGTGTCTGGTCCAATCCCACACTACACTAATTGCTGAAATAAATATGCACTACATGAAGACAGTAACCTTGAATTCTGGCATCCCAGCTGACAAGATTACAAGGTCAAGTTCTGGCTGAGGTGTTGACACAAAACTTTACAGTTGGACCTATCACAGCACGAGAAGGTTTAGGACTATAGCTGGTCTGTGTACTAATCTGTTCTCTGGGGCGGAGCAGAAGCATGTGGCAATTTTTAACAGAATAATGCCATGCCATACTATAAGCATTGTTCGCAAATGGTTTGAGGAACACGACAAAGGGATTAAAGTGTTGACTAGTTCTCCAGATTCCCCACATCCCCATCTGGTTAAGCATCTGAAAACACATCTGCCTTGATAGGTGCAACACTTCTAGATGTTTTAGATGCTGCTGTTATTCACGTTGCTGTTACAGAAAAATCTACTTGTTCACGTAGCTGTTACCGAAAAATCCTGGAGGACCACTTACACCCAATGGTTCAAACACTGACATCTGAAGTGCTGATGCCATGTATCAAAATGGTCACACGCTAATACCCACAGCAAGATTGGTAAAAGATTGGTTTATTGAAAATGAAAGTCAAGTTGGGCATCTCCCATGGCTTGCACAATTACCAGATCTGATAATAATTAAGTCATTTTTAAAAGAGCGAGGCAGGAAACATTTTCCTACACCAGCATCACATAGTGACCTGGCCACTGTTCTGCGAGTGGAAGTGCTCAAAATCTCTCTGGCCACTGTGCAGGACCTGTATCTGTCGTTCCCAAGACAAATTGATGCTATATTGGCTGCGAAAGGAAGTCCTACACCATACCAATAAATTTATGTGGTCGAAAACCAGGTGTTTCTGTTTCAGTTCAGCCACTGTATACATATATAGCTGTTATTATTGGACCAGATGGTATGCGTGATGTACATGGCCTGAAAGCTCTGCGTCTGAAAAGTTATATTGGTGTGGTCAGTGTTAGACAATTGCTAATAGAATCTTTTTTCAGGGTGAATGGTTAATGTAAAGCCTGTGTGCTTCTTTCTGAATAAAAGAAGACATCCTCATGAATAATTTGCGTGGTAATAGGCTTTGGCCCCTGTTAGCGATTACCAATGGGAATAAGAGAATAGAACAGAGCAATGCAGACAGAATGGAAGCACTGTGGCCTGGTGGTGGTGGTGGGGATAGAATGAACAACAGATTCTCTGCTTGAGTTTGTTAATGCTAAGAGAGAGCTACAGGCCATGTCATTTTGGAGTGCGTAAATGTTGTGCTGATTGACATTACATTGACATTACACAGTTGTAGTTTAGTGGTAGATTTTTTACGCTAACAGCCATTGATTACTTTTTTTGAATGTAATGAACAGGAACAATGGGTGCCTGTTGTGGCGAGGAAGATATCTAAAATCTTGTAACCTTGAGTCCACTTGAGGGAATAGTCCAAAGTCTTTTTGGTCATAAGCCCCCGCTATTATTTTCACCTTGTGTTGTATAAGAGTGTTTGAATCTATATTTTGCTCCTGAACACACGGCTTCTGAGAGCTAAGTTAATGTGACAACAGAACAGAAAACTCTAAAGCAGTGGGGTCAGGGGCTGTGGGTCAGTATTATAGCTGCAATAACTTGTTGCCAGATTGAGAAGAGAGTCGAAACGTGTCTTGACTTGAAAAAGTAGTAGGCCATTTTTTCAGCATAAATAACAGCACATTCCTACAGAAGGGCAGCAAGGTCAAAACTCAATATCCTCTAGCTCTCAATATTACTCCTGACCAAGAAAACCACTCTGAGCTAGATAAATGTTTAGACACCCACAGAGGATGTTTAGAATGCCTTTTGGAAGAAGGAATTTAGACAACTTGAAGTTTGGCTGAACTCACACCACTTCTCATATGTGAAGGAAAGAAAGTTAGGAAGGAGGTATTCATCTGATATTTGGAAGTCACTTCATGCATTCTTTGATTCATCTGCTCCATCTTCCCTTCCTTCATCCCTCTCTATCCATCTGTTTATTCATTCACTCTATTTGAATCTTCATTTATGCATGTGTACATATTTAGGCTTTAAATTAGAATGGTTATATTGCCAGCCAGGGGAGTAAACAAACTGTACACACAAAATTACTTGTTCTTTTAGTTCGGTTTTCTCTCAGTGTGATTGTGGAAAATTTCAGACTCTGTCTGACATGCTACATTTCAGAGTATCCACTTCTCAGGCAGTGCAATCAAACAGGCATTCGTGAAACCGCCCATGCTAATACCCATCATGCCACTGGGAGGACTTTTAATGATTATGCTCAGAGAGGAAGCGTTTCCTGCTGCTAGGCGTTGGGAAAGATTTCTCATCCTTTACTCACTCCAAAGAGCCTCAGTCACAGGCATCAGTCATGCTATCTGCTGGGGCCATTACCATGCTTTTCATCTGAACGTTGCGCAAAACGCGGCTCGGCTTGTTTATTAAATGTGTTGTGTGCATGAGGCGATTAAAATCCTTGCCTTTCCATGTGAAGGCTGTCGTGGTAAGCATTAGACTCAAGGATCAGTATGATTTTGATGGGCCTGGTGTGGTTTATGATGAAACTTAAGAATATAATATGAGGTTTGAGTGTGTTTGATTGAAGTTAATACAGGATAGTTTCACATTCAGCAATTCTAACTATATTTAGTACTTTGAGTGTGGCACATCTCTTAGTTTTGATGGTACTTATGGGAACTTATGTGAGTCTATATTGTTAGACAGCAGCTTTGACTTAACTTTCACTCATTACAAGGCTTTCTGTTTTTGAGTGAATTATGTAATCTGTAGCAAGTTTAAAATTCCATATCACACTCCTGTCACCACTTTACACACCAATTAAAAATAGTGACATATTTTATTCTTCTCTCTGTCTCATCACATCACAATAAAAGCTAAAACAAATCTCCTGATGTGACCAGAGTGGCAGGTTATTTCCTTATAAAAAAGAAGGCGAGAAAGAGAGAGAGGGATGGGGAGGGGGAAGGAAGGGAGGGAGAGATTTGTGGAGACAGTGCCCTTCTCTGAAGGAGTTCCCTTGGCTCTGTGCTCCCTTAGTCTCTATCTCCAAAGAGACAGCAGACGCTTAGCAGCATGCAATCAAAGCTCCCCTTTCCATCTTTTCTCAAGGCCCTGATCCCTTAGTTTTTCGGCATCGCTCTCATACACTTCCTTTAACTCTCACTTGCTCTTGCTCCCTCACTTTCTCTCCTTCTTGTCTCCACTTTTAATGTCCGCCAACACACTCTTCCTTACCCATGTTTATTGCCTCCTCTCTTTGCCATCATAAAGAAGATAGAGACATTATCGGCTATAGTGTATTTCCAGAGAGTTGAGGTTAATTTCTGTCATTTCACAGACCTGATAAAAATTCGCACCTATATGTTCACACTTCTCACACAACTCATTATCACCTTTCTCTCACTCTTTTCTCCCTCATCTCTAGCTTCTTTTCCCACACATTTTATACTTTCCTTTTCATTTTTTTCTTTGCTTCATCTTTGAACATATTTTCCCATCTCTATCCATTGTTAGCCTTACATAGCCACCTCAAAAAGCTGCTTTTCATTATTTACCACTCTCACTATACAAGCTGCATATATATACCCCCACATATGGAAGAAAGGTAAAAAAAAAAGAGTCTTAATCTCAAAAGGGAATCAGGTTCTTTAAATGCCTTCCAAAGACAGACTATCATCCCCTGAGACAGAGCATGCTACTGAAGGGAAACCAAACACTAAATGGTGCAACATGGAGAAATAGATTCTCATTACAGAGCAACTAGAAGGGGTTCTGTGAAGTATGTTCCATAGTAGGTTATTCTTCTATGTAAGTGTGAAAAGATGTAGAGAGTGAAAATGAATAAAGGATTCGTTTGCAAACTTGTCAAAAATGTGAAAACTGAATAAACAAACTTTGATTGTTTATACAAGGAATACATAAAAAGCGTCAGTGTTTAGCACATACCTGGGCTAGATGCAGGCCAACATGTCAGTGTGGGATTTGTGGTGAAAGGATGAAGGAGGTTGAATCCAGATACAGGAGAAGGACAGGCATTACCCTAACAACAGGGAAACTGAAACACACTTAACACAATAAACAGTTAACTTAAATCAAAAGCCAAGGGTAGACTGACAAAGGATACTTGCCCCATGACCAGTAGGTCAGGGTTCGAATCCTACTTCCATCCCTACTATCATTGGGTCAAGGCCCTTAACGCCAAGTTGCAGGAAAACTGTCCCAGAAATTAAGAGATGGAAGTCATTCTAGAAGTCATTTATAAATGTAAATGTGAAGACAAAAACACACCATTAATAAACTAATCCAACTAAACCTCATCCAGTGTTTGCTCGCTAACCATTCCAAAAATAAAAAAAATATTGAGAAGAAGCCATTTGTTTTATGCACCAAAGATCTGGAACTAAACCAACCCAGCAATGACGAAATTAAATAGGCAATTAAACTAAACATGGAAACCAGGGACAGGTGAAAGACATAAGGGTAATCAGTCAAACATTTACAAGGGAGAAGAGACATTGTAGTTGCAATCATTATAGCTCCATTGGGGCAGGTGATAGCGTAACAGTTAGGGCATTCGGATCCTGGATCAGACGGTCACCGTTTCGAAAAAGTAAAAGTATCACTGAGGTACTCATGAACAAGGTACGGTCCCCAAGCACTACTCCCCTGGTGTAGCCCATGTTACCTGCCCACTGCTCCTTTACCAAAGGGTCAAATGCAGAGGTCACAATTCATTGTGGTGCATTGTGTGCTGTACTGTGGTGTGTTCACAAATGACAAATAATCACTCACTTAACCATCTTAGTACTTAACTACATCCCACTGCTTGCATGGTATTAGAACCCAAGATAGCAAGTTTCAGCTTTTCCTACATCTCCACATTTTATTTCATAAAAATAAAAACCATCCAACATGCACATGTACACAGACATACACACTTTCCATAGACTTTCATTATTTTATATTTCATAACCTACTCCTACATCTAACCTAAACTTTGACCTTTAAACAAACACTAAACAATGTCATGCCCAGTGTCCTGGATACATTCTGATTGATTCAGACATTTAGAGACATATCATAATGGATTGCTGTCTGATACTCTCTATCTTAATATCTCTCTCCCTCTTTCTCTCTCTCTCACACACACATTGTGGACAGAGGACATCTGGTTCCTTGCTGAATTATGTGCCTAACATTGTTGGTGCAGCATTTGCCCCAGGCTCGGATGTGGGAGTTATAAGGATGTGGAGGGATGTGGGAGTTTGCTGTGAGTTGGATGAGAGTATGTGTGTGTAATGCCTCACCTTATAACCTAACTCCCATTAAATCATGTCATAAGAGGAGTCAAAAAGTCAACTTTAGTTACATTAATAAGTGCACCCCACACATACCAACACTGTGGTTTGGCATTGGTATGTGTATACGGTATGTGTGTGAGTGTGTGTGTGTGTTTGTTTGTATGTTCAAATTCACAAGACAGAGACGAAGATAGAGAGTTTGTGTATATGTGTGCTTGTGTGTGCTGAGCCTGTGTAGAGCACTTCATTGAGGTTTTCTCTCAGGGTATGATTGGGTGGATAAGAGCCTAATCTCCTGTGAAGCTGCAGGAATAGTGAAGGACACCAGCGTGACAATCCACATCAAAGAAGCACACAATCAGGGCATACTTTTCTCATAAAGATTCAAATTAGACCGATATCTACATCTCTCTCTCTCTATCCCTCTCTATAAGTTATGTGGCACGAGGATGCCGTCACTAATGATTCTGTCCTGTGTGTTAGACATCTGCAATCAGGAAAGCCTCAGGCATGCTGTGGGGAAATTAAGACGGGGGACATGATACACAAATCACCTTGTAAGAAACGCCAGGACAAAGATGTCAACGCAAGCAAACCATGGTGCTCTGACAGATCTTTTATTCACCGCCTGCCCTGTGTGCATACAGGGAGGAACAGCATGTTAACCTAATGAATAACTTACACTGACAAATTCAGCGTATTTCCCCCCACTTCCTACTTCTTAATAATGCAGCAATGCCGGTGGAATTAAGGACTGAGGCACAAGCCACCAGGCATCTCCTTACATCCGCAAATGTACAGAGAGATAGTGAAGAGAGAGAGAGAGAGAGAGAGAGCACATCATTTTATCTTTAATACCTGTCTTGCATCTCCCGGGTGCCACCAATGTTTTATGTGAATTAAACAAATGTGATTTAGAGTCACTTGGAAATATATTAAAATGTCACCCACAAACTAATGCTTGCATTCAGGCCTGAGAAAGTAATTTGAACATCTTACAGGGTGGACTATCAATTAATCCAGAGGTATTCAGCCTGACAGCAGGTTATTGTTGTGGTTTCCACCAGCATTGTGCTGCTGCTGTATTAGAGTGTGTAATTGTATTGGAGCTATGTCAGCATATGGAAAACATAATAGAGAGGTTTTAATGAAAAATTCCAACTTTAGCAGTCAGTGCTTGGCAACTTCATGAAGGAAATATTGATGGACACGAGTGAATCAAATCCTCGGTAGATTTTTTGCATAGGCAGCATGACGCTATATGATGCATATAGATGCGTGTGGCTAATTACGTCTTCAGTAAGAGGTGAACAAATCAGGCCCTTTAGTCACCGATCATTCAGTTAACTTCAGTTCAATTCTATTTGAACAATACTTTTTACAACTTTAAGTGAGTGATTATTTGTCATTGTGAACACACCACAGCACAGAACACAGTGCATCACAATGAAATGTGACCTCTGCATTTGACCCATCCGTGAAAGACCAGTAGGCAGCTGGAATGAGCAGTGCCCGGGGAGCAGTACTTGGGGACAGTACCTTGCTCATGAGTACATCAGTGGTTCCTTTACTGGTCTGGGACTTGAACCGGTGACTTTTTGATCACAACTTCCTAATTGTTATGCTACCAACTACCCACTAACTGATATAAGACCTCTGTACTGGGATGGAGAGAAATAAAAAGTACATTTCTTACAGCACAAAAATTTAATTGAACCATATGAGTCAGGTATCACTCTCTCTCTTACTCTTTTTCTCTCTCCCTCTCTCTCTATTTGAAGACCACACAAACATCCTTTGTCTTATTGTGTTAATAAGTGTATTGTCACATCAGTGTTTTCTTGGTGATTGTTGTTATTATTATTACTGTCATGAATCATTGACAAACTGTTCTGGAAAGGACTTTAAATAAATCATTAGATCCACTGAACAGGCAGAAGATGAATAAGTGATGGGAAAGGCATATGGTCCAAAGGCTTTGGGAATCTCCAGTTCTGCATATTATACAGCTTTTAGAGAGCTTGCTTGACAATAGAATGTATATATTGTTAGCCATGTTTCAGCAGCACTCTCATACCACTTCCGTCCTTACGCTTGCTGATGATTTCTTGCTTGCATTTCTTGCCTCAATATTGAAATAACAGCCTGACCCAACCTCATTGCAACTGGAAACCAGCAATATGTAGTTCTTTAAAAACTGAATTTCACCAAATTAAAATGTATTGTGTCCTTGTTCAAGTTTCAAGTTGAATTTGATGACAAAATATCTGTCACAGCCCCCTGGACTTTGGCTGGACAGTGCCCCCTCAAAGTCTGCAGAGCGGCCAGCAGATGCCGCTATTAAGTTTGTTTGATGTAATTCAGTTTTGTCTCGTCCTGTCTGTCTTGTCCCTGTCCCGCCTTCTCATTGTGTCCCATTGGTTAATCGGTCTTCATTAGTATCCCCACCTGTGTTGGTTAGTGTTTGGTTCAGCCCCTGTTCCTGATTGGTTTAGCCCTTTATTGTTTGATTTGGCTTGTTTAGGATTTGGTTTCTGATTGGTTTTCCCCTGTTCGATTAATATTGTTTCCCTATTTAGGCCCGGTTTGTCCCATTGTTTCCTGTCTGTCCACCCTCACCATACCTTTCCTGTGTTGGCGTGCTACAGTTGGCAGTTTGTGGCCCCCGTGCCCTTTTATGATCAATTTGTTCAATAAACTGGCTTGCAAGTGTACCTCGACTCGTGTCATGCCAACTACACCCGTGACAATAACCAGCATTCTAAATATATATATATATATATATATACACACAGTACATACATTAGGGATGCACTGAGCAATACCCTTAACCCCAAGTTGCTCTCAGGGAGCCAGTGATGGTAGTGCTGGAAGTAGGATTTGAACCCACAACCTTTTGGTCCAGAGGCTAGCATCCTAACTACTAGACCACCATCACCCCGCTTACTCAATACTTGACAAGCACATCACATTGAATGTTTATTAGGTATTGTAAGCAAAAACTGACAAAATGTCAAGGCGCCAAAAAAATGAGATTAGTTTTTACAATATATCATCCAGTTCCCACAATAGTCCTTATCTAATAATTCATCTCTCCTTCCTGAGACAGGGTGAGGTTTTATCCACCAATACATCTCCTGCTTCATTCCAAATCTAAACTCTTATCTGACAATAGCTCAGCATTTGATGCTGCTAAACTACTAAGTGTTTCAAGGGGAGTGTGGATCTAGGCAGTAGAGAGAAATGCCACAGCTGATGTGACATTTTGTGCCATGCCCCCTGTGGCGCCTCCTGAGTGTGTGGAGAGTGTGGGCCGAGACTCTCTGTCTGCTACTATCACGCCACTAATGGAAAAGTGTTTGGGCCGTTATCGGCAAACTCTGCCTTGTCTAAAATGTGTTTGTTTTGCTGTCTACCTGCCATTTGTAACTTGCTTGCCTTTTCAGTAGATTCTTATATAATGATCGGTCAATGTGCTTTCTAAATGGGCTATGAGTTTGTCTGAAACTTTCAGTATTTTTCTGCCCAGCTAGAGTTTACGTCATGATTTATATTTCCCTGTCACTTATGCAACTGAACAAACGGAATCCATATAGATCTATTTGACCATAAACCTTACTGACCTTAAAAATATCTGAGGTTGCACAGCAAATATTATGATATCTTAAAGTTTGAGCCACTGTCGATTCTGCTGAAAGTGAAGGTGCTACACAAATCGGTCTCTATTTTCCTCCTTGGTAAATGGGCTCTGAGTGAGTTATCGCATGTCACTATTTCTGTGATATCACAGTAACATGTGCAATAGTGACAGGTACAGTGTCTGATCCAGTGAACTGACGACTTCATTAAAATCAATTGGAGCCCGCTGCTGACATGCTCCATTGCCCACCACGCATTCTCATTGCTCCAATTAGTTACCCTCTGTTAGCGTGTCTCTTTAAGCATGCATCTCCCATTTGGCGTGTCGCAATTAGCCGACAAAATAGCTAGATCTTGCCATCTTCTGACAGATGTGTGAGCTTTACTCTGACGTCAGAAGAGCATCCATGTAAGCGAGTGGGGATCACCAAACATGAAGTGCCTGGTGTGTTGTAATAAGAACACATGCATGAAATTAGCCATGATTGGGAGCACATCTTTGTGTTGTGTGTTGGAAAGAAATGAAGCAAGATTGGAGTATTATATTAGCTGAAATTTACAATGTGCAAAGTCTTGCTCACTCTTTTTTGGATTTTAATGAGGACACAGATATTAAACGTGAATGTTGGTTATGATCTCAGATCTGTTTTTTTGTGGTTGTGCTCCAGTCAACGCTGGCTTTCGCCTGAGGTGGCCATCATTTAACTGCGGCTGATGAGTGCAGAGAGGGGACATCTGCTTCTCGTATTACTACATTCACTCACATCTGGGTGACATTCACCAGGGCCATGACTCCCTGTCACAGAGCATCAAAGAACTGCGGACAATGACACTGCGTGACGGGGAAGAGTAGCGGGCAGAGAGATGGCCAACTGCTCCATGCCTCACACAGTCAGGCTTCTGGTTCATCAGACAGATTGGGAGACAGAGCCTTGGCAATGCTGTGATTAATTATTTATTTTGTTAAAAAATTCACCTTCCCTTAAATGTGACATTGTTTGATTTAATGTGACAGTTAGTTTTTTTGTTTAAGCCTATAAGAAATGGACTCTTAAGGACACAAGTTTTTTTTAGTTACACTGAGAGCCAAATAAGGCTTTCCTCTTTGCTGGCCAAATGTAGATAACACTACACATCACATACTTTTTAGGCTAAAGCCATTTTATTCAAACTAAAATATGTGCATTTTTCATGCCATAAATTCTGGAGATTTTTAGGCAATTCATAAAGTTGGTGACTTGTGCAATAAATGTAACATTTTACAATTTTCCAAAGATGTTTTCTCAAAATACTTTTCTGTGGGAAGCTATCGCACGAATTATAGTGCCAAACCAAACTGATGCATCATTAATCTGATGCATAAAATCTTTTCTCTAACTATTTTCTCCAACTCCAACTTGTACACAAACAGCCCTACAGGTAACAGACATTTCCAATGTTTTTTCATTAAAACTCATTTTACTACATGGCTTCCAGCAATACAAGCAGTTTATGCAGTTTACACCTTAAAATTCAGTGCATGAAAAATGAAATGATCGTTTCTCCCTTACCCTTCCTCATAAAACAAACCATCTGACCTCTCATCCATCACTCATTAAACAGGCACCCGTGTTTGAGAGTCACACCCTGCTCAGCTCTTTGGATCCCAAATATCTCTCAGTGATGTATCAGAGAGCTCTGTAACTCTCCTCTGTTATATCTATTAAGTCATAACGAGAGCAGAGAAATAGTAGAGATGACAGTGGGCAGGTTCATTAGTCCTGTTGAAAGGCTTCTTTGCGTGTGGTGGCTGCATCTGTCTCATGAAGCTTGCACCGGGAAAGACTTGATCACTGCTCACACTGCTGGCTGACGGGAAGCGAGTGTGTCTGGTGTCAGAGTGAATCTGATCCCCAGCTGGGATGCCAACCTGCAGAGAGCATGACTGGTACAGACACACTCAACGTTACAGGCAGTAATGGCATCACTGCAGTCCTGCTGTCAGAAACTGTGTCAGAAAAGCAGTGCAGCTCTTTACTTCTTCCCCATCCTCCGTAACCTGTAATGCCATTTGGCTACTTTGTTAGGACGCGGAGCACTATACGGGAAGGACAGATATCTCAAGGTCATTTAAAACCATTTATGCCTGTGTTCATACATTATGGCACACAGTCATTTCAGACCTATTTTAGGAGAACAACAAAACTGCTTTATTCCTGATGTTCAGTGGTCACACTGAGCGGCCACAATGCAGTAATCCTCTTAAATCAGAAATGACATTCATCATCATGCTGCGACAATACAACTGTCCTCTTTTAGAAGGTAATGTGGCATTTATACTCAATTGCCACATCATTCAAATAGTCTAGTCAAATGAACCTTTCTCTCTCTCTATCTCAGTCTGTTTGAGACAGATTCTATCAAGATGTGTCCTCAGATGTCCGATTCTGTTAGAATTTATCCACTAAGAAATGCAGTATGACACCAGGCCGGCGTTTAGTGCTCATTTTAAGGTTAAGTTTAGGTTCTGAATCCCTGAAATCCATTTGGAAAGTAATTTCTTGTTGTTTTGTGTGTGTGTGTGTGTGTGTGTGTGTGTCAGAGAGAGAGAGAGGGATAGAGACAGAGAGAGGGAGGTAGACACAAAGAGACATTGAAATCACAGTGACCTTGTACTATAATTGTGCCACCTAGAAATGGTAAAATGAAACATTCAAGCTAAACCAAGTACACAAACGTAGCATGAAATTACTCCTAAGATTGTTATGAGAATTTATTAAAAGGTTACTAAGAAAAAAACAAAAACAAACCAGAGTCGCTTGCCTTTTGTTCATAAGCAAACGAATAATACAAAGAAATTAACCACCTACATTTCCCCCCCTTTTTAGTTTCACATACATATCTAAAACTTCTCAAAATAATTAGACTGTGGTTGTAACCTTAGAACTCAGGCTTTATGCTTTTCATTCCTCTCGACAGAGTCGTCTCCTGGTGTCATAGCAACTGCAGCATCGTAGGCTCATGTGCTGCTTTCATCAGCATGACTTTTTTTTCATTCACCAAAAGCAAGGTCTCTTCACAAGCGTTTCAAGATAAAGCTAGATCTTGACATTTATCTGCCTGCTTTTTTGTATTCATTATGTGGGAGCTGTTCTTGGAATTAGTCATACAAAAGTACTTAGAAAATCTATAAAACTGTGAGATTGTTCAGTGTGATTTGATCTATGCAGGTGAAACCATCCCTACATAGATACAGCATCAGTGCTGATTCATGTGTAAAGTGGATCACATATAAATAAGTGATGAACTACATCACCTTAATCACCACTTGCTGACGGTGAAGGTATAAAATGTTCTGTTGCATTAACGAATATAGATTTTATTTCCTTCCCTCCTTTGTCACAACCCTCCTCCTGTTCATCAAATACATCCTGTCCAATTCCTTCTGATGGAGCCCCGGGAAGACGAACATCAGTATCAGCTGGAGCAGAGATAGCAGGTCAGCAATGATAACTCACTCCCTGAATGCAAACTAAACACTGACCTTGCTTCTGGTCCTGGTACTTCTCAGCCAGTCTTTTCTCTGTGTCATGTTAGCTTCCCTTTTATTCCCAAATCAATCCTCACTGTCACAACTAGGCACACAGCATCTGTCTGGTAAGCAAACTTCACCTTGAATATATCAGACTGATCCGGGCTTATCTGCTGCCACAGGCTTTCAGCCTTGTTTGCTGAAGATTGTCATTCATTTAACGTTGACCACGTTGGCTGAAAGAAAATTAGAGAGCCTAACTTGTACAAAGTTCTACAAAGTAAAAATACGTTGAGATAAAAAAAACCTTTCAATTCAACTTTATTTATATAACAGACATGCTTTCGAATCCCGAGTCAGTACCGGGGCCACATTAAGCTAAAATTAGTTCAATTTTAAATTGGAACTTAATTCAAGTCCATAGGGAACATGACAAATACATATAGTTTTAGAAAGATTTGACTATTTCTACATATTGCTCATTCTAAGAGCTTCATTAAATGTAGTTACCACAGTAGAAACAGTATCAACAGAATGTCTTAGATCTAGCAGCCGGAGGGAATGAAATCAGCATCGTACCCGGCATCGTAAGTGAACACCAGTATCATAATTCAAATGAGGTTTTACAGAATGTTTCGAAAACAGGACAGCTGTGCCTCTTAAAGGAAAGTTTCAGTTACAGTTATTAACTGCAGTCTTAATTTACCCTGAGTGTTCTTGATCAGGCTGGACAGGCTTTAGATTTTCACACTTGCTTCTTACACCTTGCATTAGAGCTGTGATCCTGACGACGCTAACAAATACAGAAAACATACATTTTCCATCTTGATACAAAATGAATAAAACACTACAGGCTTAACAAGTCACCATAGTAAACAGCAATATGAGCTGATGAAGTAATTACTTACTAACTGTTCTTTGTCCAGCTGCAGGTGCGATCACAGCATTTTTCATAACGCCCTGTGACCTACGGTGCGATGCTGATGTGGTTTTTCATTAACTGCTGTGACAAGACGACAGTTCACTGCTCAGAATCTTATGATTGCTTCTCATAAAGGCAGATGTGACAGCAGATGATTCATAATGGCTTGCATTAATTTACAAGACATTGGAAAACATTTCTTTGTATTATAATTGTCTTGTCTAGTCTCTTTATCTTGTTATTGGCGTGACAGATGTACAGGGGCTGAGAGTCAACCACAGAAGTGCAGAATTTTGCTAAATTACTTCTGTCTCTATGATAATGTCCTCTATTAAAAGGGACTTGTAACAGCCATTCCATGTCTCCTAGTCTTTAAATGTCATTTAAGATTTAAATTTTAGTTTTCAGACCCATTGCCCTGCAAAAAACCTGTGGTCTGCTAACGTTTTCATACATGACCTTCACATATATCAAGGGAACTTTTACATTTCCATTTATTAAACACCATTACCATTCCAGCTATCAAAAATCTGCTACAAGAAGGACTTTTCTTTGATATGTAAATAAACTTGCATCATTCATGTGAAGTAAACATGTTTTCTGGGTGACAGACATTACCATGAACAACTTCAAATAGATTCAGGCATTTTGCCTGATTTGATTCATGCACTGAAATATCCTCTTGAAATGTTTTGTATGCAATGTTGTTAACAGTTTACTTGCAACAGGAAAATGGATTAGTTTAACTTATAACCGGAAGGATAGAATGTACTGTAAAACCATAGAAGGGAGGAGATAAAGAGGTAAATAGCAAAATGCCTCACAATGTAAATAGGTTAATATATGACAATATGTTGTAGTTAGAAGTGAGAGACTGCATGTAGTATTTCCTTTGAACTTTATCTGCTTTACAGCTATTTATAAGAAAACAAGTACATGTGAACAAACTGCAGTGTGGGAGAGGAAATATCTGTCTGATTTTGTCTTTCTAAATAGGAAATTCCACGGACTGATCAAATTAAACTGGTTTCCTTCATGTCAGAAACGTTTTACAGTCTCATTTTTGACAGTGCACACACAGACAGGTGGGATTCAGAGATCCAAATTGCCTGAGATCACTTGAGAGGGTCACTTCACCTAATATGGGGAAAAATGTGTTACATTCGAGTTGGCAGCTGTACAAGAACAAGTACATCATAACAGTGACTTATGGTTGATTGTGTTATTTACACAAGGACTCAGTATAAATTCCTTATTTCCAGCTACACTTAAAATATAATCACTTAATGGATCCATATTGTTAATGTATTTCAGAGGGCATATACAATAGCGGAAATTAACACATTTTAATAGCACTGTTGTATTACTCACGTGTCTTTGCTGGATGAAATCTCAGATCTCTTAGAAAGCAAACGCATGTGATGTGTAGGCTGAAGAGTAGTGGACCCCCCATGGAGTTGTTTGCAGATGATTTGCAGTAGAATGGACGGAGAAATCAGACAATGCATTGGGAGAGAAGCACTGAGAAGAGAAAGAATCCAGAGTGAATCATACCATACCAAAACAAAAAAGTTTTCACAACTTTTCTCGACTTTCAGAGACCTCTATGACCTGACCAACCACAGCTGCTGCATAAAAAGTGGATAGAAAAGTATAGATTTTTATGCTGCCTTATGCGTTATGCTAGCTTTGCTTATTGTTGTTGGTTTGGTGTTGGTCAGAGGATGGTCAATCTCTCAAGCTTAACCGGTCTCCATGATTTGGTCTGGAACAGAATTTACTCTAAAAGCGCCAAAACACAATTTAAACCAATAATAAACAGAACAGGCTTTTGTGAAGCTGATGGACAGCTACAATGTGTTTTCCGGGTCAAGTTCGATTTTTAAACATGACTCTGCCTCAGGGTGGAACCAGCCAATCCCGGGCAGAAAATACTTATTTTAAAAAAAGCAATGTTTACATAAAGTGGATTGAGATTTGGATACGTGCCAGTGTAGAGATCTCCATGGTAACTGTTGGAATACAGGCTGCAGTTTCTCAGCTCACGGTCTTTAGCGGGAGCAGCACTGAGGATCTGAACCAGTGTGAGTCCTTAAACAGCGTGAGTCACGACTGAGTCAGAGCTAAATCCACACTCACTCTCTGCCCTTTAAGTAAACCTACATGTCCCCCTCTCTCCCTTTTCCTCTGTGCTGGGAAGAGAACACCACACCATACCACACCTACCTCATAAGCCACACCAGAGCACAGGAAATACAATACTTGCCACCCACAGTACCCAAGCGCTCATGGCTAATGAGTCATCTTGAGTAAATGTGCTTTGATACATAATGCTGTGCTGACAGCTCTATTAGTTAGTACAAGAGTAATGAATTTCCAAATCTCACTCAATCATAGCAGAGAGCAGGTGGGCAAAAATGTCGCTATTGCTGCAAGGATCTGTAGTGCTAAATAGCATTTTTCAGTGTCAAGAAACACTGGTTGTAGCTCAAACTCTGAACTGTGTTTGCAGAAGTCAGGAGATATAGCATTATTGTATAAATCAGGAGACAGGCTGTCGAGCTGCAGTCGTTGTGTGTGATTAGTGTTATGGTCGGGTGGATTGACAGCTTGCTTTCCTAATGTCTCACTCAGACTGAGCTGCTGTCACACTTGCACACTCTCCTGTTCACTCTCTACCCAGCAGGGCTTAAGCACAGGACACACACACACACACACACAGCCATGGAATTCTGCTCAGGCTACTCTCTGAGTAGACGGTAGAATTTCACCTCCAAGAAACTTTGCCGCTACCAATAAATGGAATTTCATGTTTCATAAAATATAAATGGTGGTGGATTTATTTGCAAATGGCTGCTGGCATGCAGGTTAGGGGGGGGAATTTGAGAAATAGACTCTCTGATCATAGTACAGTCTTCTAATAAGAATTAATATTTGCCATGCGTAAAAAAGTCAAATTTTAAAACAGGAATGTCAAAGTCTAGTCCTGGAGGGCTACAGCATCCTGAATATGGCATCCTGACAGATTTAATGACAGATTTAACACATTTGGTTAAAACCATCATTAATTACTAAGCCCTTCTGCAGTTGAAAACAGTGTGTTTGGACGTGAGTTGGAATTGGGATTGATTTACTCACAAAATGTATTGAAACCACAACATGGAATTTTGCAGTGGTACAACCACAAATTCCATCTATAACCTTGCTGACATTAACTGTTTTAAGGATAGTTTTCTGAACATGCATTAAGCCACCTCAAATGATAATCATAGTGTGGTGAGAACTGACAAGAAGCAAAAATATGGACTATCGTGAATACTCGTGTGAAATTATGTTCAAGCCTGTTTTGGCAACTTTATTTTCAAACCCTACAGCATAAAGGAGAGAGTGTAAATGTAGTGTCGTTTCTCACTTGACTACTTTCTTCCTCATACATGAGGCTTGTATGGCAAAGATGAAGGGCAGTGTGTCTCTGTTCTGAGACTAACAAGCTGGTGAGAACATTATGCCCACTCCCATTAAACAAGCTCAGTGATCCAGATCTTCCTGGCAGGGAACATAAGTATAGTGGGAAGTCTTCGATGTTACAATTAGCCTTTGAGACTGCAGATGCTTTTGTGAGTGTGGCTCTATCAGGATGGAGCCATTTGGAAGCTAAAGTCACCTTGTATTTAATAATAATAATATTATCAGAAACATATTCACACAACCAGGAAACAGGCCAAGTGAGCACAGAGGGTCAGGGATGAGAATAAATATCTATGGTTGGATATTTAACTGCTCTAACACACATACTGAAAAGCAATTTGGTGTAATTGGATGGTGTAAACTGAAGAAAAAGATGAGTGTTCAGCTTTGACAAGCATTATGTTGCTATCTCCCCAGACTGACCCATATTTAACCTGTTGAGTCAGAGCTGAGTGTTAACAATTTGCAGCGTTTTTTGCTTAGGTCTGCTACATAAGCTAGCTGAGAAGATCGAGATGTTTCACATTGCTTAAAACTATAGCTTTGAATGTACATTGCATTTAGCAGACAGTCGTATCCAGAGCAACCTTCATTTACTAATTTCAGGAACAGTCTCTCTGGGAGCAACTTGGGGTTAAGAGTTTTGCTCAGGGACCCAATGATGGTAGTGCTGGAGGTATGATTTGAATCCATGACCTCTTGGTCCAGAGGCAAGTATCCTAACCTCTACACCACCATCACCCTAATTAACGTCAAATAGCGGCACTTACAAAAAACAAAATGTTTGCAGTAGGTTTGTGGTTAACTTGTGGTTAATTTGTAGTAAACATTTTGTGACAAATTTGCCAGGTCCATAAGTTTTCCACAAAGTTCACTATAAGTCCAACGCAAGTTTGCCGCAAACCTAACTGACGTGAAAATATTGTGAAGGTTAATGGCAACTGCTTGCCAGAAGCCTGATGTAGCAATATCTTACAATGTGATATTCTCTGTACAGCAAAATGTTAAAAACACAAAACTGTATCTATGGTCTATGATGAAATCTAATATGCTCGTATGTGATTTAGGACATAACTTGGACTCTCTGCAGTCCAAGAACAACAATTCTGGGCCACAGTACCAACCCACCACCATCTGCATACACACACTCATACTCCAACACACACAGGTCCCGGCTCAGGGAGCTGTATATAATCTGTCTGCACTGGTGAGGACACACATCTGACAGAGGCTAATGAAAGCTTATAGTGTTTATGCAGACAGCTGGTCGGCATTGTCCCCGTCCAGATGTGTTTGTTATGAGGAATTGAGAGGAGCAGAGACGTAGATTTATGTCCTCACTATAAACATGCCCTACCCTCCACAGCTGAGTGTTTATGGGGGTTGTAGTAAAATGGTCAATGCACTTAAGACCCTATGAAGGAACCCTGAGCATTCTGCTTGTGCTGCTGTTCAAGAGCACCTGACTCATATGTCTGAACCCTAACAAGTCTCCCTGCTTCTCGCAAGATCTCTGTGTTTTATCATCCTGTTTTCTCACTTGGAGTTGCAACTGAGATGTGTCTTATATAATGGCTACTTTATCATTTTGTCACTGACACTGACTTTCCTGTGAATACAAGTGGAAAGTGGTACCTGACAGGAAGATTGTGGCTGGCACATGTGCAAAACCAGCAGAAGGGAATGGTTGTATATCATCAAGGATGAATGATTGCTTTGCTTTGTATCACATGATTGTGTTGCTTTGTATCACATTTTTTTCTTTTCAGAAACACAAAGAATTTCAGTTGCTAGCTTCAGATGAAACAAATATGAAAAAGGAAAATCTAAGATATGTGAGTTTTCCCTTGTTAGGACATTTTTTTTCATATGAGGCCTAGTGTTCAAAAGGAACAATTGATTTTATAGAGAAGGTGCAGCTTTCTTTTGTACTAAAAGAGTTTATATGATTGTGACGATGTGTGTGTATGTGTATTGTGTTGCTCTGGTGCGGCATGTATCATTTATTGATTATCCGAACCTCTTAATCCCTATTGGGGTCGCGAGGACTGGAGCCTATCCCGGGAACTACGGGCGCAATGCGGGGACCAACTCCATCTTAGGCAGGCGCCAACACACCGTAGGGCACACAATCACACAATCACACTCTCATTCACACCTTATGGGGCCTTAATTGGGGACTCCAATTTAGATTCGCCAATTAACCTATATAGCATGCCTTTGGGCTGTGAGAGCATGCAAACTCCACACAAAAAGCCCCTGGAGATCGAAATCAGATCCTTCTCTGAGGTGGCAGCACTAGCCATCTCGCCACCGTGCCACCCCGGTGACATGTATGTTCACAATATAATATAACTTGTATTGCATATAATGGAAATCTCTGTTTCCAATTGCTTTCCAATTGCTTTCCATGACATGGCTGAAAAGGGAAGGCAAAAGCATGCACACACATACACAAATTCAAAATTCAAAAAACACCAAAATCATTTGGAAAGGCAAATTTGCCAGACACCTCAGTAAGTTAGTGAAAGTCATTGTTGTCCCACCTGGCCAGAGACCAGTCACTCAATGTCAGCAAGTCTATTTTCAACGACATGTTTCATCCAACTTTCTTAGCTTAGGACACAGCTTACATAACACAGAACAGCTGTTTTCTTTCTTTGGTATGTCAATAACCAGTAAGCTTCAAAAAGCATTGAACAGATAACAGTATGTATGTGCCAGATTAAAATCATTATGCCATTTCTACCATACAGTAAAATTTCTTCTATACTTTTATTGTCCTTTTTTTATCTAGCCATTGACAAAACAGACGGGACACATTCGGACTGAAACATCCCTGAGTCTGTTTTGAGGTACTGTAAATATGCTTTAAGGTCAGTGTTGCTATATGAATGCATTTATATTCAGTACCACGTTCCCTTATGATAGAGAATGTGGTTTAGAGCACTGATTATCCACATGGTGCGTCTCAGATTCTGCACAGCTCATATCAGACAACATCGGGCCGCAGTGTGATGAGATTCAATCTTTCTCAAGGTGAAAAAGGACATGCCAACCCCCTCATAGTGTACTCTCTTTCTCTCTTTCTCTTTGTTCCAGATGGTAAATCCCAATCACACCTTCACCTCTCTCATTTCTTCTTGCACATATAACCTCTTTGTTTTACTTCACCTCTCTGCTGTCACTCCCACTCTTTGTCCAAAATCTGCCCACGGCCTCACGGAACCTCTCCGATTCTGCAGCCTTGCTGACACAAGACAAATTCAAACTGCTCACAAACTTTCAGCCTCCACCCTGTCACTCACACCAACATCGGTGTCAATGTTGACACAACCCTGGCATTGCCATAGTGCTTATATGTGTGTGTGGGGTGGATGTGTATGACTAAATGTGTGTGTTATTTGAGGGTGTAGAGTGATGGTCGTTGTGCCCCAACAGGTGTCCAGCACTCTTAATACTCATGGTGCAGTAAGTGAGTGCTTATGATGAGACAAAGTCAACTCTTTGACTACATTTAATGACAATAGTGAAAAGAATTCGGAAAACATCACAATACGCTCATAAGATATACATGACATGAACAAGATATGACAGTATATAATATTTTCCTAAAGGCATTTACCAGTCTGAGGTCACCTGGTCTGAGATGTGCGCTTTCAAACAGCTCCCCACAAGAAAAGTGTGTGTGTTTTAAAGAGATGATTAAGTACTTATAAAGCAGCATATCAAAAAAGATTACCTTTAATAAGCGGGTCATCAGAGAGGGAATAATAATGAGAGAACCTGGAGAAATTAAAGAAGTGTTTGATGACACCGCTGTGACTAGAGAGACAGAGGGAAATTGAAGTGGAATTAAAATGTCTGGAAAAGGACAGGCGATTTCAAAAAGAAATTCTCCTTTCCATATTGTCCTCTGTGTGTATTTCCTCGAGCGTTTTCATATGCAATTATGCATTGGGCTCCACATTCACACAATTGCCAATAATGCCAATGATCTCTCACTGCAATATGGTGCAATTGGGTTTGGCTGTGGCATATTTCGGCGCTAAACTGTTTGAGACCCGATAAATGGCAAACATCTGGTAAGACAAAGGCAGGGGTTCTTTCGGTTCTCCAGATGCCATGCTTCATTAAGAAAGCTCATCTGAGGAAAGTCATTCACTAACAACATTTTAGCATTGAATGGGAAGAGGCATTCAGTGATTCTGAGTGTGTGTGTGTATCCATTTCTTTGTGCATGCATGTGTCTGTGTGCAGGAGACAGAATAACCCAGAGATGAGACGCAGAAAAGGAAATTAAGGGGTGACAGCAAAAAGAGGCTAAGAGAGGCTGCGCTCTGGCAGTCGTTTCATATTAATACTTTGCATTAAAGTCTCTCTAATGAATAATTGATTTGCGTGAAAATGTAGCGTTTTGCAGTCCCCTTGGGCTAATGAAATGTTAAATCAACCTGCTTGCCGTTTCCAACCAGCCTCCAGGCAGGCTATATGAGTACATGTCTGCAGGGAGACTACTGCTCACTCAGGGCCATGCAGTTGAAACAGGAATAGAAACACTTCCCCACTTCTCTTATCTGTCAGCAAAGGATGTGTGGTTTTTTGTTTTTTTTTTACAACTGCGGCTAAACCTTTGTGCCATTGTTTTTCACCCACTAAAACATGTTGTTATGAAATATTGATTTGCTAAGTTTTCTCCTCATTGCACTGTCTAGGCCTCCGTATTGCCACGCTGTCTGTTATGCCAAATGCTGAAGAAAAATAAGATGTAGCTTCAAACGTAGTGCCTACGCAAGCTATGATGCGCGATGATGAAGTCTCATGTCATCAGCTATTTCAGCGTAGGCTGACCCACGTCAAATCATTTTGACTTTTATCAATTAAATCCTCAGTTTTCTCTCTTATATGTAATTTAATTTACAACCCAACCCACTTCCATTGGCTACAATCCAGAGAAATAAAATAAGCATTTAATGCAATTAAGGTAAATTAAGACCATCTAATTTAAATATCTGCAGTTTTTTCAGCATGCTGGCTTGAGTGAATTCTTACATATTGATAATTGTGAGACTTTCTACTTTGTCCTACTACTGTCATTTTGGATTTTTATGCAAATGTGATTCTCCAGACTGACTTACTATTCCTATTGACAGGGAGTCTGTCTGGCAAAACTTGAGTTTAATAGACTTAATTGTCTAGGCACTGTTACTTTTCCAATATCAGCTTAATAAGGCTCACCGTACCTCCGCAAATCTACTTGTAATCAAGGCAATATTAAAGACTGGAAAGAAAATTTATCTTTGCTACTTACTGTAAGTGAAGTAACAGTATCTCACCAAGATACAGTATCTTAGTGATAGTGCTGCTGTCCAGGTGCAGATAAGGAAGAGTGACCTCTCAGATGACATCACATTGTCATTTTTTGTGTCTACTCATATCCTGTTCCCTCATGTTTAATTTTAGCTGTGACACTGTTGACCTCTTACTGAATTGCCCTTTTGTCTGCAGGAGAAAATGAGAGAATGAACATTAAATGAGATATACTAGCAATAAAGTAAATTTTGTTCTACTTTGTCTACTCATTCATCCAACTGGTTTGTCTTGATACAGATTTAACTGCAATAATATACAATTTCTTGTTCATATATAACTTTAGAAGGTCTACAGTTAACTTGAAATCTTTTTCACAAATCCACACTAGCAGGAAATGTATGTGGGGTTTGCTATGTAGGAGAAGGGGAGGAAAAACTGGTTGGTTACAGACTTCTGATCCTCTCCCAGTGCCTCTGAGAGATGTGGCTGGTGAAACCTAAAACATTTTGCAGTGCATCATGCTGGGTCTGGTATTGACCAAATATTGACAACTGTGATTTTGCTGCAGAGAATAATTTGGATTAGAGTTTACAGTTGCATCCAATAATTATCTGGTACAGCAGTTACCATTCTCATATGGCATCCGAAGTAGCTGTGATTAGGTTAGCATTATCTAATGGGGTCCGTTAAACTGGTTTAAACTCCATGGCAGTGATCAATGCTTTTAACTTTTTATGGGCCAAAGTGGAGACAGTTTGCATTTCAGTGGTGATATGATTCTCTAAGAGAGTAACAGAGTGAGTATGGACAAAACAGAATATTTGACTCACATTTCCCATAAGATTTGCCCTAAAGCACCCAAGAGACATGGCAAAGAGAGATTACTAAAGATTTATTTACTTTCAGGATACTCTGCAAAAAATATGCAAACTTTATATGAAATGTGCAAATAGATCTCTTCCCTCTGAAGCTTCATCAGGACGTAATGTTGCTTTGTGAATTCTTAATTCCCTGCACTGACCATGAGAGGAGTTCTCACACATACATTAAACAACTCCAAGTGTTGTTTCATTAGTTTTCAGATTTGCACATCACACGAGTAGAATGTAAGTTTCTTCCTGAGAATTTAAAACTGCATCAGATGAAAACTTGTTTAGTTCCAGGTTTTGCGTGATTTACTGGTGATTAAGAAAAAAAAAACTAAATCAAAGCACCTCAGGGGTGCTTAAGTCCTCCCTTACAATAAGATTGTAAGAATTTATTAACTGAGTAAAGACAATTACTTCTGTGTATTTTGCCATTTAGGGTATGATTGACAGGACTAGTATATGGATGTTTCAGACTGTAAGGGAAAATGAGAATCAACTCTGTTTTACACATATGTAATGAAGGGATGTGAACACCATCTAATCAGGTTTATTTTAAGCACAACCACAACACGATCTCTCAGTCTCTGTGAATGACTCATCAGTGTATAAATAAAATATAATGCAAACATCATATGCAGAGATAAAACAATTTAAACATTGCTGACATGCAATTAATTATATTCCATCATCAATGGCATTATCTTTACACTTGCTTCTATGTTACAACCCTAATGTAAAACATATATATTGACATTTATATTTATGGAATATGACAGATGCTTTTATCCTCAACAGCGCACATCAGTATTGGCTCTCTGTCTGTCTATAGATGGATGGAAATTAATAAGACTGCCTGCTATATGCTGAAAATATAAATGCATTCACACATAGATAGATAGATAGATAGATAGATAGATAGATAGATAGATAGATAGATAGATAGATAGATAGATAGATAGATAGACATGCCAACACATTCAAACTATGGTCATTATTACAAGCACTTACTTAGACTTAGACTTGATTTTATTGTAATATTTTCTGGTGAGGTGTATTGTTTGTTTGTCTTTATAAAAGAAAATGGGGACTGTTTCATGTGTCAGTGTAGTGGGAATCGCGGCCGGCATCACACTTAGATTCTAGCGTATTTTATTTATAACATTTGTCTGCTGGAGACGGTGGGCAGCGTGGGCACGTAGGGGGCGTGGCGAGAGGCGCAGAGTGGGAGGAGTTCACCACTAGACAGGCGAGTCTGAATAAACCGGGGCGGAGCTGCAGTTTTTGAAATTGAAGAATGGATGTGTGTGGTTCAGACAAGGAGAAAATTGAATTTGAGATTTATATCGGCTGGCATTTTAGATACACGTGATCAAATGACTGGTTGCAAGTAGAAAATACCAGTTTCATTCACCCCTGAACAGTCTTGACAAATATCCGACAAACTGGGATCTGTCTTTTTAAGCCAGTCGCCGGAGAGTTTCGTATAATAGGACTCTCCTTTAACAAGCTGGAGCTCAACGAATTTGATTCGTTCTTTAAAAAACAGTTTGCGGTCACGGTCAAGAAATCCAATTACATAGAGGCCAGCCGTTTTAGGGGGAAATATTTATTCAGGTTCATTCATTCACTGGACATTTGAGGTCGTCTTGACTTTGTTTCCTGTCCTAAATTTGTAAATACCCTCTGGTTTGTTTGTGTACTTTCATTGACCGCAGACCGAGGACTTTAGCCCACAGCAAAATCCTGGCTTGATTAAGACTGCGGCGTTCAGAACGTTAAAAAAATTAGCTCGTTACACTCCCGACGCACGATCGAGGCGTTTTTTTTTTTTTCATTACGGCCAGAAGCGTGAAAGTGAAAATGGGCTGCGCCGCCTCCTCTGTGGCCGCTTCTCTCTGGTGACAATAGGAAAGAGAGGGAGGCGAGGAAGGTGCGAGCACAGGGCGAGCATCACCGTCCACACATACACACCCACCCCAGTGTGCGCAGCACAGATTGATCGGTGAAAGGACGTCCGAATATTCGCAAAGTTACCGCGTATCCGAGGTGTGCACTTCTCCTACAAATTGCCGCTCGTTGTCTCCTGCGTGGGCAGCAAGTGCTACTCCGACGCCTATTAGGTAAGCTGCGAAATAACGCGAGGTCCGAGAACACACGCTCGCTCACACACACAGTGTGGAGAGGACTGAAGACCGAAAACTGAACAGACGCTCAAGGATATATTGTATCTGCCGACTTCCCGGAGGACCGCCGTCGTTACTACGGGATCCGGACTTGGATATTTGCTCCAGAGCAAATCGGAGGCGAGGTCGCTCGGTGGATTCGCGGAGGGGGAGACGTTCGTTCAGACACACTCACACACACTTCCACTGGAGCGGCGGTTCGAGCGGATAAAGGAAGTTTGATTGAATCTCGGCTTTTCGGTGTGGTTTTGGGACGCATTTGGCTGCGCGTTCGGCATGAAGGCAATGGATATCACATGGCTGGTTGTAGCCTACACGCTCTTAGGTGAGTGTCACTTCACTTCACTGTATTCCAGCCGGCGGCGATACGGAGGGCTTACTAGAGCGAAATAAGGCGAATGTGCTCAATTAACTTGTTGCTGTCACTAATAATAATAATAATAATAATAATAATAATAATAATAATAATAATAATAATATGTAAACATTTCAGTGAATCTTCAGTTTAATGAGTCGGCTCCCATTGTTGATTTGAAAGAACCGAACCAGAGATTCGCTTCGCCGGCGATCGACTCAACACAGTATGTGTGTGAGTGAGCGTGTGTGTGTGTTTGAAATAACGCGAGCGGTGCACTGGAGAACGCAAAGGGGTAACATCCACATCATCTCTCCTCTTTGCTCTCTCTTCCTCTCTCTCCGTTATTTCTCCTCCGGAATAAAGCGGCTCCATGAGGAAGATGAGCGAGAGCGCTGCCCCGCCTGCTTAAGCCTTTTACAGCCCAAATATCTCATCTTACAACTGGGTTTGGCTTCCACAAAGTAGCGGATTTTCACCCTTC